>LPNX010640602.1:126412-248624 GCA_001517045.1 Pseudotsuga menziesii | reverse complement strand
AGTCCTTGATCTCCTGCTCTGGTATCATATGTGAGCATATATTCCAGTTATGTACTACCGGCAACGGAACCAATGTTGTAATCCTACAGATCACATAAGAATACCAATAATACATACAACAATATACACAGATGCAAGAGACAAGAACTGATAACATGAACAGATTATATTATTCTCAATAGATCATACAAAGCCAAGAAATGAACTATGTTCTTGTGTGGCTCAACAGCCTAATATACAGGTTACAAACAGTTACACTCATAACTACCTGTCGGTTCACCGAACCGACACGACTATTAGTTAACAGACTAACTACTGTGTTTACTCGGCCGACCGACGTAGTCGGTATCTCGACTTAGTCGGCTGATCGACTAAGTCGGTCTTCGTTCAAGTCGACTTATGTCGACTTGCTCCTTCTACACCGACTCAACTACAAAAGCCCTCGACTATTATCCATCGGTCGACTAGATCTTTCGGGAGATGTCTCGACAAGCTAAAACAAAAATACCAGTACCAGCGACAGCAAATAAGATCGACTTCTCGATCGAGGAGCTATTAATCGACCAAGAGAAAGAAGAAGACTATGAGCTGAACCTGATCTACATCAGTACCCTTGTGTCAGAGGAGACACCGGTTGAACACACTGGACAAATTCAAATCATCATCAAACCTCCGATAGCATAGAATACAGAACCACAAACAGAAGAAACACACGTATAGCAACAGGTAATCATTGTGGCTGCAGAAAGTCTCATCCTGACCCAGGAGCCAAGGGGAGAGATAGAACCAGAAAACCCAGAGTATGCTATCACAAAAGGAATTATAAGAAAATTGTTGAAAGAGATAGCAGCTACAAGAAAAAATATAAGAACACAACAATGACAATAGGGAAAAGGTAAGCGCAAGCTTATCATTAAAAAATCATTAGACGATGAGGAGGAACTGGTAGCTACAGCCATCAACATAATAGAAGATGCCGCAGCAAATAAAGTGTTGGTGGAAACCCAGTTCCAAATATTTGTCGAGGCAGAAGCACTACCAGGACGATCAAAGAAATCCAAGATCGCCCACACGACGATGCTTGAAAACATCATATATCTTGTGTCTATGCCTCCACTTCCATCCCCAACAAAAGTAATAGAGAAGCAAGTACTAGAACAACACTCAATAATCCCACTCGACTTGTGCAAAAATGCTATGTCGAAAGATGTCAAAGAAAATTTCGACAAAGATAGAGATTTGTAGGCATTCATTGAGAAACTGCCTGAGATATTCACATCGGTACAGAATCTGTCCACAAAATCACCTCTCTTTGAGGTCGGTGGATACCAACCAGGTCATCAATTCCAGTCACGAACCTTTGCAACTATCACTTCAACTTTCAAGAGAAATACCGATAAGGAAGTTGAAGTTACCGCATGTCGGACTGCAACTATCACTCCGACTATACCCCAAACCAACCTTCCAGTCGTTGTATCGACCAGAGGAGAAGAAAATGGCAAGGACATAAATCGACAAATTAACCAAATGTTCTTAGACTTGGACTCACTTCCCTATCCTGAAAACCCACCTCTTAACCTCACTTCCACCAACCCAATCACCCCTAACCATTCATCAACTCCATCACCACCACCACCCCCCAAATCAGAACAAGCCCCACCACAACCATCACCACCAACTGTATCCACTTCTGCACCCCCTGCATCTAACCAACCAGAGGTAGCAATCATCCCACCTCCCCAAATAGAGAAACCATCAACCACTATACCACAAAATAAAAATCCTAACTCAAATTTTGTAGGTACACATGTGCCGACACAATAAGAGACAGAAAATCATAAGAAGAAGAAGGAGAAATAGAATAAGAAGCATCATGGATAGCCATCAAAGCTCCATATCAAATTTAAAGATGCAAATTCACTGACTGATGCAGAGCTAGGACAACTCCTGAAAACCCTAGTAGTCGAAGCAAAGACAAGGAGCCAACAAAGATGTAAGGAACTCAACAACAAGGTCGAAGAACAGGTCGAGTTCCTCAACAAATGCAGAAACCTTGCACAATTAGTAATTCCAGGACCCGTAGAGGTTGACACCAATAAGCCACTTGAAAGAGCGTATCAGCTATTTGAAAGCATAGTGTTGGCACTCCAAGAACAAATTCAAGAAACAAAGGAGGAGAAAAAAGAAGAAATTGTCTGCCTCCTAATGGCATAGCACACAGCCTTTCCTGAAGCTTATAAAATGCTGCAAGATCACATGGAGGAGTCTGTCATCACTTAAGAAATACTGCGAGACTAGCCTGCTTACTACGGGCAAGTCTATCAGCAAACTCGGCAGACCCAACAAGGGATCCAATCAGTTGAAAACAGGAAAACCACTTATGAAGCACTCAGAACCACAATAGAAGAACAAATAGTTCTTGAGATAGCCAAGCTGTAGAAACTTGAGAGGGAAGCATGTCAGTGGGTGCACCAAGCTATCCCCAACTTGGAAAAATTTGACATCATCTTCCCACATATGAAATGACTTGTCGAGACTGCAGAGGAGAAGGACCAGTTTATGGGTCTTGACATGGAGAGAATAGCTGAAGTCTCCATTTCAGAGAATATGTCAATCTTATCAAGTCTGACTACACTCACCATCGACATCCAGAAAATATTACAAAGCTAGACAGAATTCCAACATCACCTAGCAGTGACAACCCTAGCAATTGTCGAAGTCTATGTACAGAAAAGACCGACCATCAAACTTCACAGCCCATGAAGACCAAGCATATTATAATGACTACTAAGACAGATAGAAAGATTTTTGTACCTCCTTATTTCTCCAGGACAAAGAAACGTTTTGTTCATGGGGGAGATGTTGGAGGAGCAAGTCGGTAAGTTGACTTAAACAATAGCCGACTTAGTCGATCAGCCGACTAAGTCAATCGGCCGACTAAGTCGGTTGACAAACTAAAATAGAGATTAGGTCGACCACCTAAGGTTGTGTCGGTTAACCGAACCGACAAGTAGGTATTTTGTAACTGTTTTGTAATCATATATATTATGCTGTTGAGCTAGATGAGAACTCAGTTCAGTTCTCTGTATTGTATGGGCCCTCTCATGCTAATATAATTTGTTATTCAATCTATTAGTTCTTGTCTCTTGTCTCTATTATGTATGTATGTTTTAGTATGTATTATTGGTAATCTTATGTGATTTGTGAGATTACAATAGACTCCTTAGTCACTAGTATGGATATGTAGATGGTTTTCTGGTAGCTTTGATGTGCTTGTATGTTTGTCATGTTTGCAGGTACACAAGTTCATGATTGAAGTATTATTCTAGCTGTCTATAGCATTCAGGGAAGGTCTTCATCCTTTGTCGTTCACTCATTTGTTTTGGATCTGAACCATTCAGACTAGAGGAACAACTTATGTCCGCAGAAGGTGCAAAATTCTTGATAACAAATATGGTGACTCCACTGGGGAAGTCAAGCTCAAACCAACCCATATTGATAGGGATAAGAGAGGACATGAGGCTCATGATCTAGAAGCCTCAAGAAACTTCTCTTTTTCCCATTTTACCCAGGGTATCGCTTTTGTTCCCTTATGATAGAGCGGTTTAGGTCAGAACCACTTCAACAACAAAGCTCTTTCGCGGTGGCACCGCTTCTCTATAATAGGATACAGGCGGTGCTAAACAAGGTACCACTCATTAGCCAAAGGGTAAGTGCGGTGCTAGGTTTCTTCAAATAGAATTGACAAATAGAGCAAGTTTCCACTCCAAGTTTTGGGATTAAGGGCAAACATAGGGGTTAAGGATCTCATCACATGATTGTGAAAGGATTTAGCTATAACATTTTTCCACCTCTCAAAACCAGTTGAATAATAAAAACCCAGGGAATGTATGTTTCAGATTTGTCCCTGGAAACGGCGCTAAAAATGTTAGTGCTAGAAATTGTTCTAGACTACAAGAAGAACAAGCCAACACAATCTCTAAAATGAAACAAAGTAAAACTGTATTTTTGTATTGTTTTGGTCTGAAATTTTCATAAACAAGAGGGTAACATTAAGCAAGTTAGAACAAGTAATAGATCATATAACTATCAGAGACTGAGATGAACCATATCTAACAAATAAACCAGAAAGAACAAAGAAAATTGACTAAGTTTCACCCACAACCTACAAGAATTTCATGAATAAGACATTATACAAGAAACGAAATTGCACATTGACTGATTTAACATACTATAAATGAAACTAGTAATGAAAATAATAAGGGCTTATCAATGATATATATCATAATCAGTCTAGAAAATTAGATGAGAGTTTGAATCTTAGCTTGACACAGTAGCTTTTGAGCCTCCCCTTGCAAAAAAATTGAACCCCAATACGATCTAATTTCTTTCTTTTATCCTCATTACATCCCAAAAACAGTTACTCAACTACATAAATAACTTTTAGGTCAAGTTCTCGAAACTGCTGCTAAACTGATTGTTTTACAAAATAGACTATTAACTTTACAAAAATTAACTATATGATACATGTCAGAAATGATCTTTTAAAGATTTTTTGCTGCTTTAACCAGAAGTGCTATCCCTTCCAGAGCTTGTGAATTACTTCTAGTTCTTTGTTTCTCTATTTCCAAGTCTTCAACCTCCTTGACAGTTCTTGATTCTACTAAGTCAAATCCTGGATTTTCTTATTCAACTCCTTAAATTTGCCTTGAGTCCACCTCTTCATTTTTAAAGATTCCTTTGAGACCACAATCAACTCCTAGTAATGTGTGTTAATTTCTTCAGGATATTCCGTTAATCTTCTATTTTCCATGACCAAACCATCATTGGTTTCATTCAGAAAATCGATTTGATACTTATATTGTTTAATAGTCTTTTGAAGATTTTCATTTTTTGAGTCTATGCATTTTCCTTCTTGAAATGAGGAAGCTTCCTCTGATAACCAAGGGATATTCAGTTTCTTGAAAATTGCATCATCATTCTCTTCATGCTGCTTTGCTACTACTACATGAACCTTTTGAGACCTATCTCCTTTGATACTAGAATATTTGGGTTGTTCTACAACTATGTTTTTTACTAAAGAGGGTTTCAAAGTCAATGAATATTCTCCTTTACTATTGACCTATTCAGATGTGAAATCTTCATCCTCCTTCAAATCTTCTTGATGTGAGGAGTCTTCTATCACAGTAATCTTCTCCTTAGCTAACTTTGGATTTAAAAGCTTTTTCATATTTAGTCTCAACTTATTCTTTGCTCTTGTTTTGGGTCTCCAATTTGATTCTCCTATCATTGCATAAGACTTCCCACGAAACTTTATACTAGAAATTAGTAAACGTTCATTCTTTAATTCAACCACTAACTTTACTTTAAGCTTTTTACTTGGAATTTGTATGTTTTTAGCTTCAAGCTTGGCTGGAACAAAAACATATGTTATGTTTTCTTGAATATCAGTGAATTCCTGATCATGTTCAACTGATTTCTTTTCTTCTTCCTGTTTCAAAACTGCTTCTTGAACTTATTCTAGATTTTCATAAACTTCTATATGATTATATTCATTAATCTCTCTTTGCTCTCCACATACAGGTTCTTCAAGATTCTGAGTTGAAGACTCCTCTTGAGCATTCTCTTCTACTGACTCAACAATGACTTCCTTCTTCAATATTTTAACTAGGCTGTGAAGTTTATTCATCTGTCTCTTTTTTTACTAGTCCTCGTTTTTCACTATGAAACCCTGACCAAAACAAGAATTAGTCCCAAGTTTTATCCTTTTTCTGAAGCACAGTGAAAATGATTAGTTTTATTAATCCATGGTGGAATATAGATTGTTTGGTATGATCTTTATGTCCCTTTACCCTACTTGACATTTTATGTAGGCTCTTTGGGAAAAAAAAGGGAAGATTCATCCTCGACTCTTGGTTTAGATGTTGTAGAAATATGATGTGATACTTGAATACAGAAGCAAATATACCTTCACAAGTTATATAACTCTATAAAATCATAATAGGCTCCCTCCACTCAGGTTTGAAATTTTGTACATGCACACCTTTGCCCCAATCTACTTCAACCTCAGGAAATAGGAAATCATTTGAATTGAAGGTAAATGGCACTTTTTAAAACCAAAATTTACCCTCATATGCAATGTCTGTAGCTTCAACTATCAGCTCTCTAGTTAACTCAATTTTAAGGGTATTGAACAGAACCATATCTTTCCCTAACCCTTGGGAAAGCCCATATGATACTTCAAAATGATAACCATAAATTTTTTCAAAATACTTAAACCAGCGAGCTCTCTGGAACAATTTTGCACATTCAAGAAATCTTTTAGCCCAACCCATATCAGAAGGTTCGGCCCTTTTGGTTTTTCCACTCCTCTTCATCTCTCTGCACTAAACCCTAACTATATGTTTCTTTCAAACAACTCAAGAAAATTCGAAATAATTTTCTAAACAGTGGTATTAATAACTCAAAGAAATCGTATTTCCCAGGATTACAATTTTTTTAAATGTTATAAGACTATGTCAATATTGCCCCTAATCCCGGTCAATAGTTTCGCTATCTAAGAATACACTTATGGTGATGATGAACTAACCTCCTATGTTTGTGGTATTATGTCTTCAATGAATGTTTAGCAACTCCCAGTACCTTACTCTGCCACCACCCAAATATTTAACTACTTTCTTCACAGTTTCGTCCAATGAACTACTAACTAGTATAACGACGATCTTTGAATCTTCTTATACGCCCATCAAACTCATTACTTCCTTTGAACATGCTCGAGAATGCGCTATCATAAATACTTAAGAAATTTCCACTCTTCAAGACTTTGAACAGCTGCGATTTACCTGCAATATCCTTACCCTATCTTGCACACTTGTCGTAATGATTATTTAGGCTTATAGACATATCATTTTTTCTTTATAGATGTAAAAACCTCCATCATTTGCGATTTTGAACAACCCACAAGCTGATATTACAATTTTTAAGTTCCTCGATTTTCTTGTAGCGCTTTAGCTCACGACCTCTCCCTTTTGCGCTACAAGAATCCGCATGATGAACATTTTTGAAAAATGGTTCCAAAACAAAGGGTTAGGTACAATTATCAAACTTAGAATAAACCCTATGATAATGTTTTTCAACTTTTCATGAATATATTCATCTAATAAGCCCATTAAACTATAAAACCAACAAAATAAAGTAAATTGACAAAGAAACAACATGAAAACAATAAAATATGCTCAAAATTTCTAATACCTCAAAACCAAGCTAAAAATTTAAAAGAAATAAGAAAGACAATGTTTTGGAAATAACATGTAATCTAAAGACAAAATCTAGCGATAACAACAAGCACGACACATAGATGACTTGCAATAAGCCTTCCTATGATGTCGTAAGTACAAAATCTGTTTGAACCCTTTCGAGTGTTTTTTCTGTGTCCCAATAGGCTGTCTCGTGGGCTTCATCATGTCTCATAAAGGAATGACAGTTGACCCTCTCAAAGTCCAAATGACTTTTCCTTTAACATCACCTCTTTTAGTGATGTGCAATAAAGTTTTTTCCTTTTTTTTGAATTGTTTTTTCCATAATTCAGTGACCCCCTCTAGTAGTCATTTCACGTCTAGTCATAGTGAGTCCATTATAGAACTCTGTTGCATCATTTGCATGTGAGAAAGCAGATATGATACCTGCCCCGGCACCACTAGTATCCCACTGAAGGGTGCCGCACATTTGCACATGAACAAAGGATGTCGCACATATGATCTAGATACCACCATGCTAACATACCTTTAGGTCCTTTGACCTGTCCTAAAGGTCGAGGCCTCTTTGTATCTCCATAGTTTTCCATGCTTGCATATGGATCATCCTCTAGGAGAATAGGAAGTTTCCACCATTGTGTGAAAATCTCATGAGTAGAGAAATGACCTTCTAGACTGCCTCCCTCCCTATTGATTCTTAGGCCATTCTTCTAGATTCGTGTCCACATGAATCGTACATTGTATGTTGAGATAGCTCTGTGCCCATAGGCCCCTAATTGGTCTAGTTTTTCTTTATGCATAACTACACTAGGGTAAGCACCATTACTTGTTAGTCAAAGTCATCTGGAGTCTATTTGAGACACCCCTCACAAATTCAGGTTCAGTTATCCATCCTATGTCTTTTGATGAGACCATTGTTTCATTTTTAATACTTGATTCTCTGAAACATTTCCTGGAGGTCACCTCCATGGGTGCCTCTACCACATCGATTCATGTTCCTTCGCCACATTGATTTGCATGCCTCTTCCACTAATCGTCCTGTGCATGTCTTGGTATGTCCAAGAGCGACCTGCTCCATCCATGTTGCACAGTTGGTCACCTTTGAACACCTTTCACTGTCCTGCCATGGGGCACCACTAGTGCCCCTAGCTTGGTTGACCAGAATGGAGTTTCTGTTAAGCTATTTTTTGACTCCTAAAAGAATGAAAATATTGTCGAGTTCCCTTTCTTGCTTTCTTGCTCATTAAAGTATAGGAAAAGGCATCTACATCATCTCATTTATCTCTGTTTATGGACTATGTAGACTACCATATGAAAAGGACCACCTTGGTACATTCAAGCCAAGAAATTTTCCCTCTGCATCCTTTTATGCTTTCTCAAGCATTGGGACCGAACTTTACAAAAAATATCACCATAGGTTTCCTTTAAGCTCTTTTCCAACCTTCTCATCAAGAAAATATTGCCGAGCAAACTTGGTTTCATTCATGATTCTCAAAGTATCTGAATGACTGCCCCATCAGTATAGGTTTAACCTTTTTCGACCTGATTAAACTACGAATGGTAAATAAGTCTCCCATCCCCTCAAAATATGGGCGAGCTCTCCTATGTACACTTTAACCTTTTTCGGGCACATGAGACTATTAACAAAAAAATACCCCATTGAAGTCTTCTTCATGCTTTCAAACTCTCTAAAATTGAAAGCACCATCAAGCATTTACTTTCTCAACCTATCTAAAAATACATGAGATCATACCATAATGGTGTCTTTAGACACCACCCCATATGTTACAGTTCAATAGCATTACCCCATTTGGGTCTCCTTTGTTCAGAGTACTCTGCGATGAGTCTTCCTTGGATCCCCTGGATATCAAAAGTCTAAATCACCTCCCCCATAAGTATTTCCCATATGCAGTTACATTCCCAATATTACAGGTATGATCCTCTCCCATGAGTCGGTTTCATTTGCTACCAGGTCAGCCCTGCCGTCCTAATCTAATGAAATGAACTTTGAGTCCTCATCACTCCACCTACCCCTGTTTCCCCATTCATTGTGCCAGTTCGCAGATTGTCCCACAACTTTGTTTATCCCCCTTGTGCTTCTTGTCAAGGAAACCTTATTGCCTTGATAAGTTGCAGGTCTCCCTCTGTTGATGACAACACATCTATTCCAGAGGATAGACCGAGAGGTCCCTATATCTTGGTTTCATTAACCTCATTGATGAGTTCCTTTGACCACTTGAGAGGAGTCCTTAGTACTTCTCGAGATGTTTGGGTCTCACATACTCGACTTCAACAACCATCATCGCACCGTTGGGATTCATACATGGTATCGGTCCTTGTAGTATTTTGTCGAAGACCCCAGTTGTCACCTGACTCTAGCACATTGGTGAGTCGATTAAGGGACTCAGAAACATTCATGTCCCTTGTGATTTCTTGTTTGCATTGGAAACAGTGTTTAGAATCCCCAGTAGTGCTTATGTATAGATTCATGATTGATGCAACATATTTTACCACAAAGAATCTGAGAGTCTTCGTCATTAAGTCCCCACATTTATGTACCATTCCAGATTCAGCGGGTCATTAGTTGTGAATATATAACATTCCATGAGAATGCCATGAGTCTAATATATCAGTTCTTTAGATTAGTATTGTATTCATCCTCTCATTGAGTCTACCATTATGTAACACTAGTTGTATAATATGATCGGATCTTGCATTTTAGGAGCCTAAATTGCATTATTCCTTTTGGCATTGTTACGAGCATGGGGATGCCTTCCTCGTCCATATACATGTCACATACTCATTGTATCTCACCCATTGATGGGAACTAGCATTAATACAAAATCAAAGCCACCATGTCCCTAACAAGAAAGCACGACCTCTCCCAAGATCTCTTCGTTATCACAAAAATCCTATGATGTCCATCATCCATATGATCAACTCCTGCCCTCACACATTAGGGGGCAATCTGTTAACCCAAAAAATGCTCATATAGCCTACACCATGTGAAGGCATCCATGTCCTAACCCTTGTTGACCCCCACACCCTTGTTTAACATATGATTTTCTCCTAAAGGCTCAAAAAACATCAAAAAGGGCCTAAAACCCAACAAAAGAGCCAAAATAGCTCACAAGGGGGCTAAAGCCCTCAAAAAAGGGCTAAAAACCCTAAAAGGGCCTAAAAACCACAAAAGGAGCTAAGAAATGGGTGGAAAGGACTTAAAACCCCATAAAGGGCTTAAGACCCTGACCAGGGGATAAAACCCTAAAAAGTTGAGAAAAAGTATAAATAGGGGTGTAGGATTCACTATCAACACACCTCCATTTCTTCCTACCATTACTCTCCCTGTGTGAGTTCCTTGAGAAACCATGATTCTCAAGCCATTCACTCCCTTCACTCCATTTTCTCCACTAGCCAAATGTTGGAAGAACTCGTTGGTGAGCCGACTAATTGAATAGCTGACTAATTAGAGATTAGGTCAGCCGCATAAGGTCATGTCAGTTGACCGAACCAACAGGTAGTTATATGTAACTATTTGTAAATCATATATATTAGGCTGTTGATCCAGTTGAGAACTCTGTTCATTTCTGTGTTTGTATGGACCCTCATGATATAATATAATATGTTATTCCATATCTATGTTCTTATCTCTTGTCTGTTATGTATGTATGATTCAATGTGTATTATTGGTAACCCTCTATGATCTATGAGATTACAACATTGGTTTTGTTGCCAGTAGTACATTTCTGAGATGACTATAAGTAGTGTTAGAATAATCAACCCATAGTTAGCTACCTTAGACATTAATTAATCCATTTTTTGTTTTATTTTCCTAGTTTCCATATTCCACCTTACGCAAGTTGTCCTCCACACATCCATAGTGGTAAAAATTGCTAAATTTGAGTCATGGAGCGCTTGGGAAACCTCTTGGAATCAAATCTACTTTATTCCTGGCCTCCCTAGCGCATGTCTGCTTTTTCTGCTTTATTGCCTGCTTTTTCTGAGTTTTAAGGCAATTGGGAAAGTTTGACTAGGTGAAGTTAACTTGTCTTTTGTCCTCATCATCCTCCACTCTTTTCTCCTATTAAAAGCATGTATTAGTTGTCCTTCCACCATCTATTAGCTTGCCTAATTGATTTTTCCAATTTGTGAGCTCCTAGACAGATTTGGAAACTACTTTATGCACTTATGGGGGATTTGCTTAGATTTAGTAAGCCTGCTTTTGACCAAATTCGAATGGAATCCTTATGCATTCAAATATCTCATCTACTTATTTATTGTGGTAGCCTATGACTTCACAGGGTTGGCTATTGTACACTTATTCAATACAGATTAGTGTTCTGCTCCATATTTAGTCTTCTTTTGTGAGTAATTTGCATGTGTAATTGGCAATTGTTGTGAGTGTAATTGTTCTAACACCTGGGTTCAATTTCCACATGGTATTAGAGCCTTTGCAGATCAATTTCTATCCTTCCAATTTGTATTGCAGGTTCGACATCATTGACTGGGAGCATTCTGCTGATTGAAGGGACAATTTCTGAGCTATGCATCAATCTCAGAAGATCATCTTGACTCCATTTAACTTCTTTGAATGGAAATCAGAGATGGAGATACTGTTGAGAGAAAAATGCCTCTATAGAGTGATGATGGCAATAGAATTAGATCCCAATGCAACTACAGAGAAGATTAAATGGCACAACAGGAGGGATGAGGCCTATGGTCTCTTGTGTCTGAGCATATCCAGAGACCTCCTTTTCCATCTTGATGGATTAACATCACTGAATGAAGTATGGGAGAAGCTTGTTGATATTTTTGGTAAGAAATATGAGATGAGGGGACATCAAATTGAAAATGAATTGATATCCCTGAGTCCCAATAGCCTTGAATCCCTGCAACTCTATTTTTCCAAGTTCAAAGCACTTGTTTTGCAGCTAAAACAATGTGGGATCGAAAAGAAGGATGAACAATTGGTTTTGGCCTTACTCTCGAAGCTTGTCCCTAACCATTCAGTGTTTTTATCGACCTTCTATGGCACAAAGTTGATAGATTGAGCCTGGAAAATGCCTAGCCTTGCAGATTTCATGGAATCTCTGACATAAGAACAAGATAAATTGGTGATGATGGGCACCATCAAACCATCCAAAGACCAAGCTCTGGTTGCTGGAGATTTGAGGGTGGATTCAAAAAGCAAGAAGAAAGCTAAAAATCCACCTAAGCAAAAGAGAGACAAGAACAAGTCTCCAGAGGAGCCTCAAGGTTCCAAGAAGAACCCCCAGAAGAAGAAGAACAAAGGAGAAATGAGAAAGTGCGCATATTGCAGTAAGGGAAATCATTCTGAAAGCTCCTGCATGAAGAAAAAAATTGACATGCTGACCCAACTCCTAGAGAACAATGGAATTTCCCTTCCAGACATCTCAAATAAGAGGGAAGGAGGATCAAATTCAGAAGACAGAGAGAGAGTTCATGCATTGGTTTCTGGCACATCAAGCTCACCTAGTTTCATCATTGATTCTAGAGCTTCAAGACATATGGTTTCGACCAAGGAGGCATTCACCTCACTTGACATGTCGAAAGGTCCACCAATAGTACTAGGAGACAACTCTCTCACTGAAATTTTGGGCAAAGGGAGGTTTGATCTTCACCATGGTAAGTTCAACAATGTATTGTATTTTCCAGGTCTTGCCTCTAACCTCTTATCAGTGTATCAGATGGCCCACACAGGGTCTCCAAAGAAGGTCATATTCTCCCTTGATGAAGTTGAGATCACAGAGATCTCAAGTGGTAAAGTCATTGCAAAAGGAGTTGCAAATCACACTTCGAAGGTATACATGTTCTCACACTTCCTACCCTACTCAAACCCCTCTGCTCTTCTTATTCATGCTAATGAGGCAATCAATATTTGGCATGAAATATTTGGCCACCTTAATTACAAGTATATTTCTGATCTTAGTGAAAAATAAATGGTCATAGGGTTACCAAAGATTAAGTTTTCCAAAGGAGTCTGTCAAGGTTGCATCTTAGGAAAACACCTAGAGCATAAATTTGAGAAAGCTAGTCATGAGAGAACCTCTGCACCTCTTGAGTTGATCCACAGTGATGTTGCTGGCCCATTTCCTCATATGTCAATGAGTCAGGACAAATATGCATTGACATTCATAGATGACTTTTCCGGGGTATTGCTGGGTTTACTTCCTGAAACACAAGTCTAAAGTTTTTGGCCTCTTCAAAGTCTTTAAGGCTTTGGTTGAAAACCAGTCTGGGAGGAAACTCAAGGTCCTAAGATCTGACAATGGTGGTGAGTATGTCAAGTATGAGTTCATTCAATATTGTGCAGATGTAGGTATTCATATGCAGCATTCTATCTCTTACACACCACAACAGAATGGTGTTGCTGAGAGGAAGAACAGATCACTGAAAGAGATGGCAACCTGCATGATGGAGGCTAAGACTTTGCCACCAAAATTTTGGGCCGAAGCTATAAACTATGTAGAATATATCCAGAATAGGGTGCCTCATAAACATCTTGATGGTATGACTTCTTTCGAAGCATGGAGTGGGCACAAGCCAGATGTGACCCATTTCAGGATTTTTGGCTCAAGGGCTTGGGCTAGAATTCCAACAGAAAAGAGGAAGGCTTTACAGCCCCAAAGCCAAGAGTGTCTATTTGTTGGGTACTTTGAATATTCAAAAGGGTACAATCTGATCAATTTGAGCACAAACAAATCCTTCATTGAAAGGTGTGTTCAGTTTCAAGAAGAGCCCCTAGCAACAGTGGAAGTTGGAGAATCCTCTTCACCACCAGAACCTCTGAATGTAAGTGAAGAGATAGTTGAACATGCTGATTCTGATATGTCTGATAATTATGATTTGATTTCAGATCCTAAAATTCCTACAAGACCAAAATGGGCAGCCAAGACCATTCATGCAGCTGGAGAACTAGCTGGAAATCCTAATGATCCTAGGAGGAATAGATCTCAGTTTGAGAGTGCTCTGTGCATGAAAGATACTATGTTTGCAAAGAAATGATATCTGATGATTGAATTAGACCCACAGATATATGAATATGCAGCAAATGATCCAAGATGGAAAACAACGATGGAAGAAGAGTTCAGCTCACTCCAGAAGAGCAACACTTGGGAGCTGGTTGATCTTCCCCCAGGGAGGAAGCTAGTTCAATGTAAGTGGGTGTACAAAACCAAATTTGCTGCTGATGGTTCACCTTTGAATTAAAAATCCATATTGGTAGCCAAGGTCTATGCACAGGTAGATGGAATAGAATACAATGAGACCTTTGCACCAGTGGCAAAGATGGACTCCATCAGGCTAGCCTTAGCCATTACAACTTCAACGTAGTGGGAGGTACACCACATGGATGTGAAGTGTGCTTTCCTGAATGGATATCTCACTGAAGATATTTACATGCAGCAGCCTCAAGTATTTTCTACTAACCCATCTCTTGTGTGCAGGCTAAAGAAGTCATTGTATGGGCTTAAGCAAGCCCCCAGGGCTTGGTATGCCAAGATTGATAGCTTTCTGCTATCACTGAATTTTGTTCGATGCAAGTCAGATACAAATGTCTATTTGAAGCTAATTTATGGTTCATTAATGATCATTTTTTTTTATGTTGATGACCTTCTCATTACAGGAAGCTCAAAGGATGAAATTGCCTCCTTGAAGTATGCAATGAACCATGCCTTCTCAATGATAGATTTGGGCTTATTGAGACAATTCTTGGGGCTCAAGATTACTCAAAACAAAGAAAGAATCAAATTACATCAGTCCAAGTATGCCTTGGATTTGCTGAAAAAATTCAATATGAAGGATTGGAAGCCAAGAAAGACTCCTTTCCTTTCAGGAGTTAAGCTTGAAGAAGCTGATTCTTCACCTATGGTAAACAATACACTATATAGGAAATTGATTGGATGTTTGTTGTATCTTACACATACTAGACCCGATATTTATTATGCAGTAAGTGTGGCTTCAAGATACATGGATCAGCCTCATGAGATCCATTGGAGAGCAGCCAAAAGGATCCTTAACTTTGTTCAGGGAACAAGGACTCATGGGATCTTCTACAAAGCTAAATCTGAACTTGATTTGATTGGGTTTACTGACAGTGATTGGGAAGTTGATAGCACAAATCGAAAGTCAACATCAGGATATGTGTTCATGCTTGTATAAGGGCCAATCAACTGGTCAAGCAAGAAACAGAGTGCCATTGCACTCTCATCTACAGAAGCAGAGTACAGACGAGTTGTAAATGCAGCGACTCAATGTTTATGGTTGCAGGGGTTACTTGGAGAGTGTGGCTTCGAATTAGAATACTCAACTACTATCTACTATGATAATTAGAGTACCATTCGAATATGCAATGATCCAGTTCAGAAGCGGAGAACCAAACACATTGAGATCCATATGCACTACATCAGACAGCTTGTGCATGATGGCACCATTCACCTACTCTTCTGTTCATCTTCAGAACAAGTAGTAGATATCTTCACCAAAGTTTTTTGTGAGAACACATTCAGCAATCTCAAATCACTGCTGGGGATTTCTGATCATGCCGTGAAGCATGAGTGATGACAATATTTCCAAATTTTGTTTTACTGTCCATGTTCAAGGGAGGATTTTTCCCACTGGGTGTTTGCCTCTTTCCTTGGTTAAATGGACATGCAGTATGTAAAGGGTGACTAAGCCTTGTTTCTAGGCCCTATAATTTTCTGATATTTTACTCATAATTTAGGCTTAAGGGGGGGTTTTAGAATAATCAATCCATAGTTATCTAACTTAGACATTAATTAATCCAAATTTTGTCTTATTTGCCTAGTTTCCATATTCCACCTTATGCAAGTTGTCCTCCACATATCCATAGTGTTAAAAATTTCTAAATTTTAGTCATGGAGCACTTGGGAAACCTCTTGGAATCAAATCTGCTTTATTCCTGGCCTTCCTAGCACATGTCTGCTTTTTCTGCTTTATTGCCTGCTTTTTCTGAGTTTTAAGGCAATTGGGAAAGTTTGACTAGGTGAAGTTAACTTGTTTTTTGTCCTCATCATTCTCCACTCTTTTCTCCTATGAAAAGCATGTGTGAGTTGTCCTTCCACCATCTATTAGCTTTCCTAATTTATTTTTCCAATTCGTGAGCTCCTAGACAGCTTTGGAAACTGCTTTATGCACCTATGGGGGATTTGCTTAGATTTAGTAAGCCTGCTTTTGACCAAATTTGAATGGCATCCTTATGCATTTGAATCTCATGTAATTATTTATTGTGGCAACATATGACTTCACAGGGTTGGCTATTGTACACTTATTCAATACAGATTAGTGTTATGCTCCATATTCAGTCTTCTTTTGTGAGTAATTTGCATGTGTAATTGGAAATTGTTGTGAGTGTAATTGTTCTAACACCTGGGTTCAATTTCCACAAGTAGATGATATAAGAATAGGAGATTAAGAACTGGTGGGAGCATAAGATAGCAAATTATTTGCAGAATTATGCGAGGAGAAATAGATTAACCATTGCTCAAGTGAAGGAGAAATTCTTCAGTGAAACTCATGAGAAGTTCGTAGAATCAGTACCCCAGCTTTTGAAAAAAAAAATGGATGAAAAAGACGAAAGAAACTAAGGACAATGAGCTACTAGAGAAACTAATTCGAGGGGGATGAACAAACCGGTCGAAGTGGTTTGAAAAGATCACAGATGAATTATGTGAGGAGCAAGCCATAGAAGAAAGAACTTCAGTAGAAACCATTCAGAAAAAATTCTATACGGACATTACCAAGTAGTTCCTATGCTCCATTTTGACCCTATAGTTCAAATTCCTGATATAAAAAGGAGTGGGTCATATTGTAGAACCTCATTCGTCACTACACGAACCGCCACCAAATTCTAACTGGGCAAAGAAACAAAAAAAGTGGGAAAAAATCATTGCTGAAAGGGAGTGAGAATATTTCCTAAGCAAGTAAATAGAACTATATGAGCTTTCTAAAGTGTCGGGTAGGATATGGGGGGGTAGCTGGTCATATGTCGAGGTAAATTAAATAGGATTCTAGTCAACTAGAAGGAGATACCATCACCAGCAATGAAAATTCAACCTAAAAAGGAAATCAAATGAACAATGACACACAAAGGTACGACATATTTACAGAAAATAGAGAGAGAGAAGAAGCTGAAAAGAAGGGAAGAAATAAGATAACGTGCTATAGCACTGCAAAGAGGAATGAATACTAGGGTGACAGACTAGGAAAGAAATCCACCGGAGTCGGGTCATGATCGACAGGAAGAAGGCATGGATGAAGAAGCATCACCCATGGAAGAAGACTTATGGATAGAGCAATGTGATGCTCTCCAAATAGAGGTTCCCTATGAGATAAGACATCTGTCTCCAATGAATCTGAGTACCAGGACGCAAGCCATTGTCGAAGAAGACCTAAGACTAAGAGCTGGTGAGTTTGGTATATGGAGAAGACTAGACAATGAGGTAAATGATCGTAATAATCTAGTGATTTGTCAACCGAAGGAAGGAAACTAGGTCACACTTCAGTCATACCTTTCCAACCAAAGTATCCACTTACTTTACCTGACACATGAAGGAGCACCCCCCTACCAAACACAGCTTTGGAAAATACAGAACAATCAGGCCTGTAGAAAAATCAGTGCAGTTGGACATCGACAGGAGAAGTCGACCCGAACCAACTACTTGTCAGAGAGGAAATGACAAAAGAAATGACTGACGGGAACGAAATTTCCCTTGACAATAGCTCTACACAACATGACGAGCAGAACATCCCACTACCCCCACCATCGCCACCTCCTGGAGGAGGTAGCGATAGCGATTCTGACATGGGTCACAGATCAATGCATATCCCTCTATACGAGGGTGATGAAGATCCTAGACAACATTGGTTCATCTGTGAGTCAACATGGGAGGAAAATTAGGTTATAGATAAATATCAATAGATGGCACAATTCATCAGTGCCTTGAGGAAAAGAGCACTAACACGGTACATAACCTATATTGAGAGAACTCACCAAGCATCTAAAGAAAAAATTAAAGCGCAATTCCTGTCTTTCTTTAAAACTACAGACGAAAAACATCTGGCAGCCAAAAATTTGAAAACAACATCTCAAAAGCTAGCAGAGTCTATCCGAGAATATGACAAATGTTGAAAAGATCTCCTCATCTAACTAGATTATGTAATTGATGAACAACTATTAATTCAGTGGTTCCTTGCAGGTCTATCACATAAAATTTAGCGGCACATAAGCTTAGAGACGTTTAAAATGTATGAAGATGCACTTACCAAATCTCTGTAAGTGGATATGGACGAAGATTTTCCAACATATCCCACAGATACTAGACTGGAAGAACAATTAGAAATCATGCAGAAATCATTGAAAGAGATGAACCTTAAGAATCAGGATGTCTGGTGCACAAAATGCTCAATGGCTGGACATGCCAAAGATAATTTTCGACAAGACATAAGTCGACAGAACATTTGATTTGTTCAGACAAAGTGCTTCTATGACATCTGCCAATAACATGGAGAACACACAACGAAAGATTGCCCATATAACATGAAAAACAGAAAAGCATCTTGATTTGCAATCTGTTAAGTAAAAAGTCACACCATGTCCAACTGCCACTTAAAATTAAAAAATTGACAAAACTACCAAGCAGTCTACCAAAAAAACCCAGTTACGCATAAAAACAATAACAACCAGTGAAGAAATGATCAAACCGAACCAAATAATCAATGATATGAAGGCCATCGATATGAGTGCTGGTTCAACAACTGTCATGGAGGATATGGAGGTTGAGGTCAATTCTCTAGGAATCATGACAATCATCCATGTTGGCACATCCAGTGTTTTACATGCTATAAATAAGGTCTTCGATATGCAGAGTGCCCATACAAGGACATAACCGATTTAAAATTTTGTACTAGCTGTGGAGTTGGTGATCACTCATTCTAGGATTTCCCTACTATGCTTGATAAAATCAATAAAAATAAAAATGTTAGTGTCTTGCCATGCATTCAAAAACATGATGTAATCAATACAAAGAACCTGCATATAGTAACCCGATAAGGGACAAAAACTGGGAGTGATAATCCATGCATAAGTAAAACAAAAGAAAAGAACGATTATCCTAACCCAACAAAAGAAAAACATATGTATAATGACGCAATGAGTATATTTAAAGAATTTTCCAGAAAAGAATAAGCTGATGATAGTCAACAAAGCACAGTTAAAAAATTAATAGGTTTAGTACAAGATGATAAAGTGGTATCTAAATTCATTGAATTATTGTATAATATGAAACACAACAATAGTATAGAAAAACAAACAAAAAACATATGCAGTCTAAACCAAAAGGACAAAAGTGATGACGACCCACTTGTCGACCTAGAAATCAAAGGATACCATGTTCAACAAATTGTACTCAACTTTGGTTCACAAGTAAATATTATGACTCGCAACACTTGGGAACAATTGGGTAGACCTCGACTATATGAGTAAGGAATATACCTCAAATTAGCCAACCAAGGTCTGATCGAACCTATCTAATTTTGGATAAATGTTGATACAACAATAAAAGGAATATAAACCAATGTCAACTTTGAAATTATTGACCCTAAGGAAGGATCCAGTTCCTTCCCAGCTTTAGTAGGTTGACCTTGGGGAAGAAAAATAAAAGCATCGATATCTTTAGACAAATAAATGATAAAACTAAAAGGGAATGGACAGAATTTTATAGTACCTATCCATCCATCCTAAGGAGAACCTTAGATAGAACCTATTTATGAAAAAGTCGACATCTGACAATTATATCAAATACAAAATAATGAATACTACACATAACCCAATGTCTATGGCGAGCTTCACTTAGGCAATCAAGATTCAGTAGGATACAACTCAGACACAAAATTATATGATTGGGAAGTCAAAAACTATGAGACACAAGAAAGAGGTTACTAGACCATGCAAACAGTGCAGAAGAAACCAGTCTTACAATGTTTCTTAGTTTCCATCATCCCAAAAATATTTGAAAAGAAAAGCAGGGAATACCATACCTTAAAACCAACAAATCTAAGTATCAAACAAATCCCAAGATACAAATAAAGAGAATCACCAATTATGCATATAGAAAAAGTATCTAAAAACATTGGTGAACATGGCCGACTACAAATCTTAGTAGAAACCTTCACAAGACAAGCTGCTAGATGGTGGGATGCCCATCAATCAAGATTGCAGACATGGAAAACAGCTTTGGCTTACTTTGTAGAAATATTCGGAGGAAAGAGGCTAACCAAACAAGCACAAATACCTATGTTCATCTAAGGGTAGGACCCAAAAGAACACATAAGAACATGTGAAAAAGAGTGGAACAGACTTGGGTATAAAGACGAACGTACATGGCCACACCTGTTTCCATTAACGCTATCCGATTTACTAAACAAATGGTACAAAATGGAAGAAGCATGGGGTGAAACATTTCAATGGTGTGAACTTAGAGAGAACTTCATCAAAGACTTCAGCTTTATACCACAAGATGAAAAGTTAGTCTAAATTGCAAAACAAATCAAAGCGTTAATAGAACCGACTAAGAACAACACCCTAACATAGAATTATGATCGACCGACAAAAAACATGTAATAACATAAAAACCAAGAAAATATCACAGTCGACAAGACTACAAATGGAAAACAAAAATTTGAAAGGGAAAATATTTCGATGGAAATCATACCATTCAGAAACAATAAAACCAATTCACACAGTACTTAAAGTCGAGACAGCCGACAAAGAAGATACCGACCAAATGACTACAACAGATTTTCCTGCTACATTTTCACAATTCAAAGAAGGGAGCGGACCGATCAATGAACCCAAAGCACCAGAATAGTTAGATGCCAAAGTGAAAACTAAAGAATTTGACATATCAAATGATGATCGACCAAAAATGGAAAAAATTGGCGATTATTGGACTGAAGAACAAACAACTGAAATAATAAACTTACTAAAAGAATTCTAGGATGTATTCACTAGAGACTACAATGATCTCAAAGGTCTAGTCCATCAAATGGGTGAAATGAAGATTGAAATTAAACCTGATTCCCGACCTGTAAAGAAGAGGCCATATAAATTATCTCATAAATTCAAAGAGATAGTCAAGAAAGAGATTGATAATATGCTTGTAGCAAGAATTATCTATCCTATTGACCAATAAGAATGGGCAAGTCCAATGGTTGTACAACCAAAGAAACACGACCTGACAAAGCTAAGGATCTGTGTCGACTTCAAAGAATTAAACAAAGTCACCTTAAGAGACCCATTCCCAACACCCTATGCAGATGAAATCCTAAATGAAGTCGTAGGACATGAATGCTACTCATTTACAGAAGGATTCTCAGGTTACAACCAAGTACCAATAGCCAAAGAAGACCAGAAAAAGACAACATTCGTATGTGAATTTGAATCATTTGCCTACAGAGTTATGCCTTTTGGTCTAAAAAATGCACCTGCAGTATTTTCGAGAATTGTGGTCAAAACATTTCAAGAATATATTTACAAAACAATGGCAGTATATTTTGATGATTGGACAATATACTCTATGCTGAAAGATCACTGCAAATGGCTAAGGCTCATGTTGGAATGATGCCAACAAATCCAACTATCTCTGAACGTAAGGAAATGCATATTCCTAACTCCTATAGGGATACTATTAGGACACATTGTATGCAAAGAAGGCATCAAGGTTGACTTTGCAAAAATAAAAATTATCCTTGACCTAAAACCACCAGTAAACCCAAAACAAGTTAGGTTACTACTTGGTCATACATGATATTACATGAAATTTATGAGATACTATTCAGATATGACCTATCCATTGGAAGAACTATTAAGAGAAGATCAGGATTTCGACTAGACAAACAAATGTAACATATATTTTGAAACACTAAAAAGGAATCTAGTTGAGGCACCCATCCTAAGGTTCCCAAATTGGTCAATCAAATTTCATGTACACATCAACGTATTAGGCCTAGTAATAGGAGTGATGTTAACACAACCAGAGGATGATGGAATGGATTACCCCATAGTTTAAAATAGCAGAAAACTAAATAAGGCAGAAAGAAACTATTCGACAACAGAGAGGGAAGAATTAGGAATGGGTTTTGCACTACAGAAGTATCGACATTACCTACTAGCCAACCCTTTCATCTTTTATACTGACCACCAAGCATTAAAATACCTTGTAAACAAACCCTTACACCATGGGATAATTTTTTGATGGCTAGTAATATTCCAAGAATTCGAATTTGAATTCGTTGTTACACCAGGAAAATTAAATGTCGGACCCGACCACTTATCGCGAATCGACACAGGAGAGGAGCCAATAGGAGTCAAAGATGACCTACTGGACACACACTTATTTCAAATAGAAGCAGTTCCAGCAGAATTAAAGGAAATAGCTCAATTCTTAGAAAGTGGTCAAGCACCAGAGGGCATGAGCACAAAAAAGAAACAAATCTTAGCCATGAAAGTTGCACTATATAGCCTCATAAATGGATTTTTATATAAAATGGGCCTGGACGACATCCTCAGAAGATGCCTATTAGAACACAAAATAGATAATATCATGTATGAAGCACACTATGGACCGGCAGGAGTACATTTTCAAGCAGACACAACTGCTAAGAAAATCCAATAGTCAAGGCTATGGTGGCCGACACTATACAAGGATTATAAAAAGTTTGTTAGCCAATGCGACAGATGTCAAGGACTGGGTCAACCTCTGCCTAGTACAGAAATTCCTTTGATATCAGTAAACCTATGTTTGACATTTGAAATTTGGGCCATCAACTTCATAGGACCATTCTCGATACCAGCAAAAAGAACAGGTGCAATATACATAATAACCGTAGTAGAATATGTAACCAAGTGGGCAGAAGCAGAACCTGTCGTCTCATGTTCCAGTGAGATAGCTGCTAAATTTATCTATGAAAATATAATTACTAGATTTGGATGCCCAATAACCCTAATAAGTGACCAAGGTTCACACTTTATTAACAAAACCATCAAAGCATTAACAGACTAGTTCAAAATTGACCACCGACGTATTACAACTTATTATCCTCAGTCAAATGGAGCAATAGAGGCTTTCAACAAAACATTAACAAGGGGTATAACAAAAATATGCAACACCGAAAAAGATGATTGGGATGAAAAGATACCTGCATTAGTATGGGCTTCAACATACAAGCGTTCGACCGACCAAACACCATTCCGACTAGTCTATGGTGAAGAAGCAGTTGTTCCACTATATTTTCCACAACAAACACCTATCATAGTAGATATTTTAAATTTCGATGTCAAAGAAGGTAGGAAGGACCGACTAATGCAATTAAGCAAGCTAGAAGAACACCAACTTCTCGCTTTGCAACATCAAGAAATCCAAAAAAAGCAGCAGAAGGCTTGGCATGATCGCAATATCAAAAACAAAAATCTGTCGGTAGGCATTAAAGGAAATTTGGGGTCTAAAATGGGCCTTATAAGAAAACGTGCCAAAATAAGTTTTTGTGAGTTGGAATTCAAGAACCAATAGAATTTCAATAAAATAAGTCGACCATAATGGTTGAATTGGCATATTTGTCATTAAAAAAAACTACTTTTTTTGTTCGTATTTTCGACATATCTCCCTGTGTTTTTACTCAAATTTCGATCGGGAGAGCTCGTTGGATGCGGAATTTGATTCCGCATCCAAGGAGTACCCACACTGCATACTTTTGATGGACCCCGCTACCCCAAAAACAATAAATACCTGAAAAAACGTGATGATGAAAAATTTTACTTCGACAGGCTAGTAGAAATATATGGCGAAGTCATATACAAGTTGACTAGTCTCTCAAACCAAGGCGACGGTGTCCCTATTGGTATAAACGAAGGACTGGTAGAACGACTAACTGGAACAGCATCAAGAAAAAATTCAAAAGGGCTAATGATCATCCAAATACAAGCCTAGATGCCACAAATCGTAGCCAAAATCATAGCAACAGGGCTCACCCCTACTGGATGAGGGAGTGACCTGAAGCTAGATATGTTAGAAGCGATAGACACAATAACATAAACATGAAAAGTGTACAGATGGGCTCAGTATGTTGTTGACATGCTCAAATCTATATGTGAGAAGTGTCAGGAGTCGACCGAAATTATAAGGTTCCCATCTCTGATACTCTGGATAGTGATGTACCACTTGTGCCCAGTTGGGGATAAACAGTTCCAAGAACCAACAAAATTCCACATGTGGAGGTTCAAGCCATTTGCATAGAATGGAACATTGAAATAATTAGAAAATGGTAAAGTACTGTTGGAAATTAAAAATCCAGACGACTAGATGGAGGGTGCGTCAAAACATCTAAAGAAGTCTACCAAAAATGGCTCATATTCAACTCAAGCTAGAGCACATAGCAGTATGGTATATGTAGGGAGAAAAACCAAAAGCAAGACTTCTCGACTATTACCCAATAGTCGAAGAGATTTTCCAAGAGCTAGCTCGACAATCAAATACAAAAATATCAATACCAACAAAGGCTAAAGAAGTAAACCTAACAATTGAAGAACCATTGACTAACTAGGAGAAGGAAGAGGACTATGAACTCCAACTACATATTATCACCTTCATGTCGGAAGAGATAACAGTAGAGGACACTAACAGACTACAAATAACAATCGTACCACCAATGACCCAAAGAGGAAGTACACTAACTGAGTAGTAGGTAACCAAACCAGCTGAGAAAAGTATCAGTCTTGTTCACCAACAAGAGGGAGGAGAAGGAATAGAGGAAGACATTGAATCTAAAAACCCAGAATATTCTGTAACCAAAGACAAAATCAGAAAACTAGCAAGAAAAATAGCAGCTGTAAGAAAAAAGGAAACTCAGGAAAAAGTGAAGGGGAATCAAAAGATTATCCTCTTAGAATTAGAAGATGAAGACAAACTAGTAGCTATGGATGTTGACATCATAGAAGACGTTGTAGCAAACAAAGTTCCAGTCGAGACGTAGTTCATATGCTTTTTTGAAACAGGAGCAAAGCAAGGTCGATCGAAAAAGGTAAAAAGTACAAACACTCCAATGGCTGAAAACATTGTTGATTTAGTTTCTACACCTCCACCCCCATATCCAACCCAAATTACATAGGAAGACAATCCACAGATACCTACCATAATCCCAGTCGACATTTGTAAGAATGCTATGCCAGAGACACTGAAAGAACGGTTCGACTAGGATGGTTATTTCCAAGCATACATTGAAAATTTACCTGAACTAATCACCTCTATCCAGAGGATTACCACCAAATGTCCACTTATTGAAGCTAGTGGATCAAGGTAGATATTCCCTCAACAACTTGGACAAATAGCCCAAAAACCAAGATTTGTGGGAATAATCAAGTCAACATTCTTGAGGAACCCCAACAAGACATCTCAAGTTGTCGCAAGTCACACTTCATCCTTTATCCCTTCCGACATCCCACACCCTCCATTACCCAATGAGCCAGCAAGAGATGTGGAGGAATATAACCTGGAAGATATCAACTGGGTGATCGAAAACCTATTCTCTGATGACCCAAATGATTCACAACCAGAAGTCGAGGGCTCGACATCGACTGACAATATCCCTACTACACCAATTACACTCAAGCACTCACCATCTCCACCACCACTTCCCAACCCAAAACCTCTAACAAACCCTGAACCATTTGTACCAAATCCTCCAGATACACATCTACCTATAGATCTCACTCAAGAAAGTCAACTAGAAGTTCCACTGACCATTGAAGATCAATAACCAGAAAACCAACCATAAGACAACCCACCACTTCCAGATGCACAAGCACAACAACAGATGGAACAACATAAACATAAGCGAAAAAGAGACAGAAAGAAGAAAGAACACCATAAAGAATCACAGTTGACAATGGTCCGCATTAGCCAAATTGAATTGATTACTCCAGTGGACACAACAAAACTAAGAGATGAAGAGTTGGGACAACTCTTAGAAACTCTAGCCACCGAGGAAAAAACAAGAAGCTGAATCAGACGACAACAGGTCGACGAAATTAAGAATGAACAAGTCGAATTCCTGTCAAAATGCAGAAACTTAGCTCAAACTATAATACCAGGGCCGATGGAAGCCGGAACTGACAAGCCACTAGAAAAAACATATCAACTATTTGAGAGTGTGGTGGTGACCCTACAAGTACACATACAAAATACAAAAGAAGATCAACAACAAGAGACATACAGATTATTAATGCAACAATACATAGCATTATTATAATCTTACAAAGTGTTGCAAGACCACTTAGAAGAATCTGTCATTACATAAGAGGTACTCCGTGACTGGCCTACTTATTACGGACCAAGTATTTCAGTAGACCTAACAGACTCGAGAACATATTCAAGCATTGGAAAGGAGAAAAAGCACTGAAGAAGCACTGAGAAATACAATACAATATCAAATTGTACTAGAGACAGCCAAACCACAGAGACTAGAAAGACATGCACACCAGTGGGTACAACAAGCACTCCCAAGCCTAGAGAAACTAGATACCATCTTCCTCCAGATGAAAATATTACTAGAAGCAGTAGAAGAAAAAGATAAATTCTTGGGACTCGACATGGAAAGTATAGTAGACCTGAGAAGATGTCGACTTTATCAAGAACCACAACATTGACCATCAACATCCACAAAGTACTACAAAGTTGTACAGAATTTCAACATCAACTTGTCATTACTACAAAAGCAATCGTTGAATTATGCATACAGAAACGACCAACCATCCGACTGCATAGACCATGAAAACAAACAATAAAGTAACTATCTCAAATAGTACAAATTTTGAGTACCTCCCCTGTTTCTTCAGGACGAAGAAATATTTTGTTCCTGTGGGAGATGTTGGAAGAGCTAGTTGGTGAACCGAGTAGTTGAATATATGACTAATTAGAGATTAGGTCAGCCGCATAAGTTCGTGTCAGTTGACCAAACTGACAGGTAGTTATATGTAACTATTTGTAAATCATATATATTTGGTTGTTGAGCCAGTTGAGAACTTGGTTCAGTTCTGTGTTTGTATGGACCCTTATGATATAATATAATCTGTTATTCCATATCTATATTCTTATCTCTTGTCTATTATGTCTGTATGATTTAATGTGTATTATTGGTAATCCTCTATGATCTGTGATATTACAACACCAAACCTCTTGTATGTTGGGCATAGCTCCATACCACCCAACCTTGTGGAGAGGTAGATTTTTGAGATAGGGCATGGTGGCCCCATTTTAAGCAAACTTGGAAGTTATATGGTCTCGTTTATTATGTTTATTTTTGTTTTGTAGGTTCTCTAGACATGCATGCTTTGATTTTTGACATTTTGTTGCAGGTTCTCCATTGATTAATTCTAACAATTTGTTGCATGTGTTCTTCTAACCAGAGACTCTACCCTTTTGTCCTATAGACGAAAGGGCAGGTGCTTCTGCACGTAACTAGGGATTTTTCCCTACTACAATGACTAATATGAATAACAATGGAAAAATAGTGAGGCCTCCTTGTGGGATAGTGGATGGTGGTAAAAAAAAGGCCAAGTTTGCAATGTGGATGGAGCGGGTGGCCTGTGAACATGCTAACACATACAATATTTGATTCGTGTGGTGGTACACAAATCAAGGTGAATCCAGGAAATCACCTAGAAATCCATACAAAGAGAACGAGACATTGGTCTCATGAGTAGATAAAGGATGGAAAACTGAACCCGACTGTGTGAACAACGTAAAAAACAGACACATGACGAATATGTGGTGCACAGAAGAAAAATATGACCAAATGGAGGTCTATAAACTAGGGGGACCACATGACACATGTCATTTTCACTATGCAGTGTTGAGTTGGATTAGAGGGCCCCAAAACACAACTATTGATTTCTTCTAATTCGACCGACGATTTTTTGATCTATGAGTTCCATGTAAGAGTTCTCACCGAGCTCGTTGATTTCAATGGTTTAGTTTTTGAATTTCCTCATTCTGGGGGTCTCGATCAATCTTGAAGGGTTCGCGGGGCTAGGTCACACTTTTCGAGGGAAAAGGCACAACCCAGGTCACACCTATTAAGCATAGATTCTCTACCCTATCACACCTATCGATGAGATAGCAGCGACCTGAGTTGCATCTGTTTCAGAGACAGACGTGACCTAGGTCACACCTGTCAAGTTTTTTTGTGAAACTTGGATCGCACAAAAAGGCCCAATAGGCATGACCTAGCACATAATGGAAAATTGTGTGTGGTTGGGTTTTATATGGAATTTGTGGATGTGTAGGATTCCTCGCACTAGATGGCGAGAGCGATACATCAAGGACCTTGAGGATGAGGTAGAGGATGATGGAGCAGTGCAGGATATGCTCACCCAATGTGGGCTGCTAAATTTATTCGAGATACCCCTGATGCGTTATACAAAGATGTTTCTAAACAAGCTGGTGAGTTTTTGGGATCGAGACATGGAGTGCTTCATCATATAGGGTGAGAAACTAGAGATCACCCTCCGAGACATGTACTTTCTGACCGGCCTCCCACTGCTAGGCATGATCGATGACACCTCATCGAAGCTCCCAAGGGAGGTGTTGATGGATGACCAATGTACCACAAATTTCTATTCCTCAGTGTATGTGTATACATCATACATACTAATGTGTGACATGGAGATTGTGGAGACTAAGTTAGTAGCAGCGATGGTGTTGTGGATACTAGGATTGAAAGGTCCACATAAGATCTCAGGAATCCAACTATTGATGGTCTAGAGTGTGCTGAGGGGAACCTACTATGAGTGGGCCCATATGTACTTGACAATGGTTCAGCATGGGTTGAACGAGGCTAGTTTGATGGGTGGGGATTATTATTTTCCCTCCTTTTTGTGTGCATTCTTCTTTGAGTGACTATAGAGACTATGACCGCATCTGGTAGTGTGTGAGGGAGGACCTCGCAATTCTCACATGAGGAATTGGTGCGAGATGATGATTAGGGAGGGAGGTGTTTTTGTGGGGATTTTATTCACCAGATATATTTTTGCACAGTTGTAATAGATTCCTATTCTCATAGAATACTATCCATATGTGGATATGGACTACTGGGGAGATATGGAGATCCCTCGATCTCTAGGACAAGTGTTGGGACCTCATAGTACATATACCTGATGCTTTGTGGTTGCTATCATATACAATTTAATAGAATTGTGGTAGATAGATCATGCATCTGATAGGTACTCATGACAAACTATGTCCATGTACAGACGTTGGACCTCACACTCCAGTGGGGTATCAGCGGCACAATGGAAGGGTGGAGGGGTTAGAACCACCCTCCCAAAAGTAGAGGAGGTGGCATACTATGACATCGGATTCACTATGACTTGATGTGGAGAGACTATTAGAGGGAGTCATTAATGATGGGTGGCAGTACGTATAGGACGATCTAATTGTCGTGTGCTATAGAGCACCTCCATAGTGGATCTCTCTGATGAGGAGGATTGTGTTGTTGCTGACTATGCCAGAGAGGTGGAACATGGTGATATGTCTATGGAGAAGGAGAGCTTCGAGGAGGAGGACATTTAGGAGTACACATAGTTAGAGGAGGATGACTGAGACTAGAAACATATGATGCTACCCCCATTGCATTTGAGCATGGGTATTTTTCTATGATATGTATGACAAGAAAGCATGTGGACCTTCTCATTTTGTACTGAACATTATTATGATATTTATGCACATGGATGCACATTTTTGTATTTTTATGAGTCTCTTATTTATGATTATGTATATTCCTATATGATGTATATGACATATGTATGCATGACTATATGATGATGCATGATGCAGTTTATTTCCTATATATGACGATTGATGTGCCACTCTAGAACATCGTTAGCCATTTGGTATGCTACACTATTGAGACTTCTGGAAAAATGCATGAATGAAATGGATTCAAAATGTCAAACCAAGTGTCTAGTGCACAAGAAATTTCTAAAGAGGTAGAGATCGCGTACCCAATAGCAATTATTCAACTAGGCGACAAGCAGTTGGGAGTCTAGGAAGACATTAAGGTGACGAATACCCAAGTGAAGGGAGACAGTCAGAAGAACAACGAAAATGTCATAATCAGCTTGTTTGTTGATAACAACACCAACACACATTCCTTTGATATGGATCAACTCATGTGATGGGGAATAAATGACCCGCATAGCTGGGGTGAGATTAGGAGACATCTACTTGCACCTTTAGCGAAACAACCATAGCAAGGTGAGGTAGGATCTATATGGAGAAACCAAGGAAACAAATTTTGAGACTCGTGGTAAAAAATACATAAAATAAGAAAGAAAAACTATGATATAAGGGGATGCATGGTGGGCACCTTCAGGTGTAGATCCTCTTTAGGTAGAGCCCATTGTGGGGATTCTTCAAGAGGCATCAATTGGATTTACAAATGAGGTGTGCCCCCTTTCGAAGACATCGATGGATGACATAATTTCCATACCACATGGATTTGAACTTCCATTTTCTATTCTTATCATGGGATTGGTCATAAATGAGGACTAGGTACCCCTCGCTAAAGGTGCATGGGTGGAGGTGGGAGCCATAATGGGACTTTGACCGACTCTTAGCTGCTTCGATCGTTTGGAGAGAAACATGACGATCCTCATTATTTTTTTCAAGCATAAGAAGTTGTTTATCTAACAGTGAAGTATTCGTTAGAAGTTCGATGACAAGGAAAAGTGCATGAATATGGAATTCAATGGGAAGAACTAACTCCACACCATGGACTAAGTGAAATGGGGTAAAAACATTGGTGGTTTCAAGGATCTCTCTGTCATCACAAAAGGGGTGTCAGGATAGATTAGAGGGATCTTCTGTGGTTCATTAGGAGGAAGGACTACTAAAATTAGAGATTGTAGTAATGGTGTTATTGGTGTCCGTGTTAGAAAACAGCACTGCAGAGCAATAACACATATACATTTAAATCATTAAACAAGATGCAAAACACATTAAACACATTATAGAGAGACACATATATAACGTGGTTCACCCAAATGATGGGCTATGTCCACAAAGAAATTTTCAGTCCTTTTATTACAGTCTAGAAAGATGAAGGGATACAACCTGCAGCAAAACCACTACACTTCCTCTTCACACTCTCACAGTCTCTCCCACACAATCACAGAGATTGTTTACAATAAAAAATAATACCATACACACTTGTATTATAATGCTTTCTTTTATAGGGGAAATACCATGGGAAAATACTACGGCTAACCTATTATTCTTGCACATTGATCTAGGAACAAATAATCAATCTCATCAAGAAATAATCAACAAATAACTCGGAAATGGTGTTAATCAGAACTAGAATTGGTTTCCTCTCTGTATACTTAATAAACAATGAATGGTTACAATAACAATGTCAAGCAATAGCTTGAATCAATGAGGAATTCAAATACCTAAGGAGGTCATTCGAAATCAATGAGTGAGTCTGGCTTAACTGACTGCAAGCCATTAGTTCACACTCAATTAACCACTTGACCAAAACCCTAATTAACTCACCAAATCCTAACTGAAGTTGGAGTGCAATAAATGACTAAATATCAAATGAAGGAGATCAAACACATGTCATAGCAATCCAACCATCAAGTGCTAGTTCTCAATGACTTCAATGAACCCCGATGAGGTTAACTAAAGCTGAAATGATCATCAAAAGTTGGTGGAGGTGCCCCTGTTGAATCTAGATCATTAAATAATAATAAATAATCATTAAATAATATGTTTAATGAGAGGAGGCACCTTAACTGACTGGTTGAACTTATTGTAACCACCAGTTAGCAATTAGGTGCATTAATATCACTTAGATCACCCCCAGAGTGCTCCAGTTAGCCTCCTTGATTGTAGGTAGGTGTGGGTGTGACTGGATGATGTCAATTAATGCTCCACTGATGTCATTTAATGTCAATTGTACTTAGGATAGTGTGTTAACTAGGCCAATTTGGCCAAAGGCCAAAAAGAGTGTGTATGGTGCTAAATGTCTCCAACACCCCCCCTTAAGCTATACTCAGAAAGAGTTAGAAAAAATAGATGCATAAAAATTCTAGGGCCACAAAAAATAAGGCCATAGGTCACCCTATACAATGTTGAAACCGAAACAATGCTCAACACAAACTAAGTGAGGAAAAGAGGGAAAACCCAATGGGAAAACCCCCCCTTCAAGCTGAACACTGAAAGTAGTCTGAATCACCCTGATGAACTCACCCCTAATAGTGAACTTTTTTTCTGAAAAGCTCTTGGTAAAGATGTCTGCAATCTACTCATCAGTCAGGCAGTATTGCAGAATGATGGTCCTATCATGCACAAGCTCCCTGATGTAGTGCATGTGAATCTATACATGCCTGGTCCTCTACCTAGTAACTGGATCCGTGGATATCTTAATAGCACTCTGGTTGTCACAAAAGAGTACAATGGACAAAGTACTACCGAGATCAAACTCTGAAAGAATGCCTTGCAACCAAACTGCTTGGATGCAAGCATTCACCGCTCCTCGATACTCGGCCTCTACTGAAGATAGTGCTATGGTAGCCTGGTTTTTGCTTGACCAACAAATGGGGCCACCACCAAACATGAATACATATTTAGAAGTTGACTTCCAATCAATAGAATCACCCACCCAATCAGAATCTGTGTATCCAACCAGCTCTAGCTCGGAGTCTGCAGCATAGTGAATGTCGTAGGTCCTAGTTTCGTGAATATATTGGAGGATCCTCTTGGCTGCCTTCCAATGAATATCATGAGGCTTCTACATGTATATTGATACAGCATTTACAGCATAACAAATATCAGGACTAGAATGTGTCAAGTACAACAAGCTACCAATCAGCTGTCGATGGATAGTGCAGTCCATGGGAGGTGTGTGTTTTCCTTCTTCAAGGCTGATCCTTGAAAGGAAATGGAATGGTGTGGGCCTATATTCAGCCATGTTAAACTTTACTAATAGTTTTGAAGTTTATTTCGACTGAGTGACCATAATCCCATCAGAATTTTGCTTGATTTCAAGCCCCAAAAATTGTTTTAGAAGCCCCAAATCACTCATTTCAAACACATTGTGGAGAGCAGTTTTGATGGCTGAAATGGAGGCAACTGTGCTACCCGTGATCAGTAAGTCATCAACATATAAAAAAATGATAATTATATTACCATAATTCTACTGTAAATACACATTTGGATCTGATGTACATCTCTGAAAGTTTTGTGAGAGAAGAAAGGCATCCATCTTGGAATACCACTCTCTTGGGGCCTGTTTTAACCCGTATAGTGACTTCTTTAGCTTGCAAACCAAATATGGATCAGTGATGTAGCCATCAGGCTGCTTCATGTATATCTCCTCATTAATATCTCCATGCATAAAGGCTGACTTAATATCCATGTGATGCACCTCCCAGTGCTTGGATGCTGAAATTGCCAAAACAAGGTGGATGGAGTCCATTTTTGCAACCAGTGGAAAGGTCTCATGGCAGTCTACTCCTTGGAACTGAGATAAACCTTTTTCTACCAGCCTTGCCTTATATTTTTAGGTGCTTCCATCAGTAGCAACCTTTTTCCGAAACACCCACTTGCATTGAACCAATTTCCTTCCCGGAGGAAGAGAAACTAGCTCCCAAGTAGTGTTTTTTTTAAGAGAATTCATCTCTTCATCCATGGAAACTTTCCATCTTGAATAATTTCGAGCATGGTAGTAGGATTTTGGATATTAACTAATCATCAAATATCAAGTTTCAGTGCAAATTATCTTCTTGGATCATCCGGATTTCCAATGTTGTCTCCTGCGGAGGAGAGTGTCTGTTGGGCCCATGTAGGAAGATGATTTTTCATTTCAGGTTCTGATTCAGCATCTGATGATTGATGCACACTGATATCAGAAATAAAAGGGTCCAAATCAGGGTCATCACCCCCAATTTCATCATCCAAATATTCAGTAGAATAGGAAGGAAATTCAGCATTTTTCTCCTTCACTAGTTCCATCTCCTGAAGAGGCTCATCGAACTTGACACTTATCTTGATGATGATCTATTTGGTATTGATATCCAACAGCTTGAATCCTTTAGATTCATCAGGATACCCAATAAACAGACATTCTATGCTTTGCGGTTGCAAATCCCTTCTTTTATCAAGCAGAATTCGGGCCCATGCAGTGGACCCAAACACCCGTAGGTTCGACACATCCGGCTTATATCTGAAGTATGCTTCGAAAGGAGTCTTTCCTTTCAATAATGAATGTGGCACCATGTTTTGAATGTATTCTGCAGCATGCATATCTTCAGCCAACAAATTTGCAGCAAGCTTCTTTGACTCCAACATACAGGTGGTCATCTCCTTGAGAGACCGGTTCTTCCTTTCTGCTACTCCGTTCTGTTGGGGAGTGTAGGGAATTGAATGATGGACCTAAATACCACTTTGGGAGAATATGTACAGAAACTCATTACTGACACACTCCCCTCCATTATCACATCTCAATATCTTTACCTTAATCCCAGAGGCATTTTCGATCAAGGCCTTCAATTCAGATAAATTTTCACATACTTCTGATTTCTTTTTGAGAAAGAAAACCCATGTATACCTTGAAAAATCATCAATAAAAGTAAAGAGGTACCTTGATCCATTCATGAATGTGAAAGGCATCAAACTACTGATATCATAATGTATTATCCCCAATATGCTTGTAGCTCAGTTTTCCTTCCCCCAATCAAACTTGTGCTCAGGATGTTTTCCAATCACACAACCCTTGCAAATTCCTATGGTTGCCTTGATGACCAGGAGGCCTTCAACCATGGATTTTTTCTGTAATTGCTGCAAATATTTGAAATTAGTATGGGAAAACCTTTCATGCCATAGCCTACTAAGCACATTTCCATGAGTTAGCAAAGCAATGGGATTTGCATCCGCAACAAAGTGAGAGAACTCATAGGCTTTTGCATGATGATTTGCAAGGCCTTTTGCAATGAGTTTCTCGGATGCAATTTCTATTATCACAACATCATTTGGGATGACAGAGACTCTCTTAGGAAATCCTATATGTGTCATCTAATAGATGCTAAGGATATTTGTTTCTAGAGACGGTACATACAAAACGTTAGAGAAAAAACCATTTTCAAGATCTACAGTACCTTGTCCTTCGAAAATGATGGTGGAGTCATCTCCCATGTGGATGGGGATGGATTTTCCAGTCTCCAAGGATGAACAGGATTTTTTTTCAGCCATCATGTGATTCAAAGCTCTAGATTCAATCAGTACTTCTTTGGACTTCGAAGTGCTTTCCATGAGGGCATGACCTGTCTCATGCTGTGGTTCCCAATATTGGTGATCTCTCCTCCGAAAGCTCTTCGGAAGATTGATGTGATTCCTCTCAAGGAGAGAGGTTGCTTCATCAAGATTTTTCTTCATGCAGGCCTATTTAGGGTGAAAACCCTTCCCACAGTAAGAAAACTTGACTTTTTATTTCCCATTGTGCCCTTTTCATTTGTTCTTCCTTGAGCCGGAAGATTCATCATGCTGCTGATTTTCAACTCTAGGCTTGGGAGCATCAAATTTAGTTTTCTGATTTTTCTGCTGGTTTCCTTTACCCTTCAAATATTTGGGCCCTGAGACAAGAGGGAATGATCATGGGAATATCGGATGATCCCCATCTGGACAAGCTTGTCATGTTCATTTGTTAGGGACTCAATGAAGGCATTGAGTGTAGGCATCTTCCATCCAGGGGTTGTGAGATTCCCTGCACGGAATGTAGAAACAAAAACTGAATAATCAGCCCTGAGTTTAGAGATTATGGCAAGGATGAGCTGATCATCCTCCTTCTCCACATTGCAATGCTTCAAGAGTAAAATAGTATGTTTGAACTTTGTAAAGAAATCATTCAGAGTCTCGAAATTGGAAGGTTGGAGAGACATGAGTTCATTTTTGAGTTGGTAAACCCTCAAGTCATCATGCTTTCCATATAGAGATTCCAATTTGTCCCATATTTCTTTCAGTGTCTTCAAATCCGTAAGATGGAAGAGAAGGTCTCGAGAAATAGAGAGGCACAAAAAACCAAAGGCTTCATCCTTCTTGTTCAAGAATCTTGATTTTTCTATGGCGGATCCAGGCTCAACTTCAGTGTCCATGGTGACTCTAAAAAGTCCTTTAGAGTGGAGTTGAATCTCCATATTGCTTTTCCATGAGTGGAAATTGTATGGAGTCAAGAGATCTGCTGAGGAGGCCATCTAGATGTGCTGGAGCGAATGATTCACCTGTAGAAACCTGAAAATCAAAACTAAAAAGGAAAAATAAGGTCGGATAGCCTGCACATTCTAGGCTTTCATCACACCCAGCATAGTCAATCAAGCAAGATTTATCAACAAGTTCTTTACTTGGGATATTGAGTGGTAAGCCTTGGCTTCTGGTGCAGTGCTAGATTTTTGAGCTATTGCTCACTTTTCATGGAGAAATTTGCCAAAAAGCTTGTTTTTGAGAGATAGATATTCATCCCGTGGTATGCTCTGATACCATATTATTCTTGTGCATTTATATAGGAACAAATAATCAACCTCATCAAGAAATAATCAACAAATAACTCAGAAATGGTGTTAATTGGAATCGGAATTGGTTTCCTCTCTGTATATTTAATAAACAATGAATGGTTACAATAACAATGTCAAGTAATAGCTTGAATCAATGAGAAATTTGAATACCTAAGGAGGTCATTCAAAATCAATGAGTGAGTCTGACTTAACTGACTACAAGCCATTAGTTCACACTCAGTTAGCCACTTGACCAAAACCCTAATTGACTCACCAAACCCTAACTAAAGTCAAAGTGCAATAAATGACTGAATCTCAACTGAAGGAGATCAAACACATGTCATAGCAATCCAACCATCAAGTGCTAGTGCTCAATGACTTCAATGAACCCCAATGAGGTTAATTGAAGCTGAACAGATCATCAGAAGTTGGTGGAGATGCCCCTGTTGACTCCAGATCATTAAATAATAATAAATAATATATTTAATGAGAGGAGGCACCTTAACTGACTGGTTGAACTGATTGTAACCACCAGTTAGCAATTAGGTGCATTAATATCACTTAGATCACCCTCAGAGTGCTCCAGTTAGCCTTTTTGACTGTAGGATAAGGATAAGTTAGCCTCCTTGACTGTAGGTAGGCGTGGGTGTGACTGGATGATGTCAATTAATGCTCCACTAATGTCATTTAATGTCAATTATACTTAGGATAGTGGGTTAACTAGGCCAATTTGACCAAAAAGAGTGTTTATTGTGGTAAATGTCTCCAACATAACCCAATACCATGGGTCTGCATAAATGTTTGCTAACACACATCCCAAAACATTTTCTTGGGGGCTCTTCCCCCGGACCCCCATGTCTCAAGGGAGTTTCCCCCAAAGCCCCTTTTTCGGGGCGTTTCCCTGAACCCGAAGGAAGGGGGAATGAGTGCACACTACACTTGGGGTACAAACACAACTGAATAATATCTCTGGATCTGGAAGATCAAGCTCCACATCCAACAATCTCTGACTTAGAGACTCATCATAGCAACTCCACCACTACTGCACTTGCTGGACTATGCTTGTTATAGCTGATTTTACCACACATGGTGAATCACACTTTTATGGCCTTCCCTGTCCCTCTACAGACTCCTGAGACCCCATGGACCATTTTTGTACATTTGATGTTTCCAAGGTCATCCCTAAAAACATGCAAAAATTTTCATACGCGACTTTTAAACCCTCTCTCGCGTATATACACAGATTTGACCACTAAAACCACATACATCGGGATGTGTGCCAAGGAAGAGCTATATAAGGAACCCTTTGAATACATTGAAGGCATGAGAAATTGAGAGCAAGAGAACTATAGTCCATTGTTGTCGGAGCTTATAGTTGAGTCTGCATCCCTTTCTCCCTTGGAGCACTTTTGTGTTCTTCCCAAGATTTCCTATTTCCTATGAGCTTGCTATCGAGAGATGGAGGATTGAAGTGGTGGAGGCCCAAGTGGGGGACTCAGTTTCTTCGATTCGCAGACGTGCTGACAAAGGTTGTCTCTATGGTAATCTTTGTTTTATATTGATAGAAATATCTTTTCCTGTCCAATAATGTGTATTTGAATGAATATTTGATCCATGGATGATTTCAAATGCTTATATGTTATTGATTATATATGCTAGAGTAGAGCTAACACAATTATATATAGTATGATTGTATTGTTTATTGAATGTTGAGGAAGCAATTTATCAATTCAAGCTCGAGTTGGAATTCTCAATGGGGATATACATCAACCGTCCGGAATAAGGTACCAATCAAGATCCTTTAGTGTTAGATATTTGGTTTCTCTTGCATATAGGAAAGGATTGATTTCTGGAGTCAAGATGTTTGTTGTCGTACCCAAAGCCATAGGAATTTATCTCCATAACAGAATTGGCAACTCCGCTAGGGATTCTTCCTACACTGAGTCGTTCATGTGAGTCCATTGAAACGGATGTACCATTGCCTACAACTATGATATCATATCAATCTAATATTGAATGTGTTGTAGAGCCTAGTCCTTCCTCTTCACGGACGAAGGAGGAGGACCCATATGTGCTTCCTGCTTGGGAAGTTCATTCTTCTCACACACATGATTGCCTTGATAGTGTTTTTCCTTCAAATGAAGCTATTATTGAGGCCATGTTTGGGGTTGAGCCACCTTGGGAAGAGTTGCATCATAGATCTTATTTTCTTCCTGAGCTTGATAGTTTGGAGTGTGAGGACTTTAGGGAGGTTCTTAGTGAGAGAATTGGTATTCCCGTGGTTCCATTAAGCTCTCTTGGTCTGATGGCTGATGGAAACATGGAAAATATATCTCCTTCCATTCCTATCAATATCTCTCGCAATCCTTGCAAGATTGAGAATGTCTATATTGGGGGAGAATGTTCCCATGTTGAGATTCAAGAGTATACCGAGCTGTTCAAAGAATTTCTTGATGTATTTGCTTGGTCATACGAGGAAATGTCAGGTATCGAACCTCGCATTATTGAACATGAGACTAAAATGTATCCCAATGCTAAGCATGTTTGACAACGCTTGCATGCGGTGAATCCTAGGAAAGCACCTGCAATTAAGGCTGAGATAAAAAAGCTATTGAATATCAGTTTTATCTATCCCGTTCCCTTGACGGAGTGGGTTTCAAAACCCGTTCCGATTGATAAGAAGCAGGGAATGATCCGCATATGCACTGATTTCCATGACTTGAATCGTTCCTATCCTAAGGATAATTTTCCCACACCATTTATCTATCAAATTTTGAATGAGTGTGTGGAAAGCGAGGTATTTTCCTTTATGGATGGATTTTCCAGATACAATTAGATACAAATCAAACCCAAGGACCAACATAAGACTGCCTTTATTTGTCCTTGGGGTACCTTTGCATATCGGAAGATTCCTTTTGGCCTTAAAAACATCTAAGCCACTTTTCAGTGAGCTATGAACTTGATATTCCATGATCTCAAATCAATTATTGAACTCTTTTTAGATGATCTTGCTGCGCATTCTCATATGAGAATGCGTCATTCCTACCATTTGAGATTAGTGTTCGAAAGGTGTTGCCATTACTTGGTCAGGTTAAATCCTCACAAGTGCATCTTTTGTGTGAAGTATGGTCGCTTATTAGGGTTCATTGTCTCCAAGGAAGGTATAAGAGTCGATGCTTTGAAGGTTGAGGCAATACTTCAATTGTCTCCCCTGAGAAACAATAGACATCTTCAATGTTTGCAAGGCATGGAGAACTTCTTACGAAGATTCGTCATGAACTTTGCCAATTTGACAAGAGGCTTTATGTATCTTTTGAAGAAGGACATTACCTTTTGCTAGGATGAGTGAGCCTAGCAGTCCTTCGATGCACTTAAGCGAGCCTTAGCATCGGCCCCAGTGATTTTTCCACCCTACTATAGCCATGAATTTCTACTTTATGTGTCCGTGTACATGGAGATGATTGGTATGGTTTTGGTTCAAGAAGATGAGGAGCTCCAAGAGAATGTCATATATTATCTGATCCAGAACCTTATAGATGCGAAGATCAGTTATTCCCATGTGGAGAAGCTTGCCTTAGCTACCGTTAATGCAGTTCAAAGATTGATACACTATATTCTCCTTCGCCAAACCTTGGTGGTAGCCCCTGTCAATCCATTTCAGTTCATCCTCACTAGAAGGATGATCGGGGGGAAATATAATAAGTGGATTGTCATCTTGCAAGAATTCGATATCGAGTTTGTTTCAGCAAAATCGAAGAAATCGTTGATTTTTGTGGAACTTATATCTGATTTCTCGAGTGAGGAGGAGGAGGAGGCTTGTGAAGATACGTTTTTCAATGAGCACATCTTCTTGATCTCAACTTTGGATCAATGGTATGGGGATATTATCATATATTTACAAACATTGAAGGTCCCTACTCACCTTTCATGGGATGAACGATGACGATTACATCACATATCCAAGAATTACCTCATAGTGGATAACGCATTATACCACCCTGGGGTATATTCTAGATTATGTCATTGTTTAACTCATGAGGAGGCTGAGCTTGTGCTGAATGATGGCCATAGAGGGGCATGTGGTGGTCATTTATCTACGATTTCTATAACCCAAAAAATCTTGAGTGCGGGTTATTTATGGCTGTCAATCTTTAAAGATTGTGTCCATGTGGTCAAGAAGTGCCACCCTTGCCATGTGTTTGCATGTAATATGCGCTCATGTCTTTCCCTGTTACATCCAATTATCATTGTCGGTCCCTTCACTAAGTGGGGGCTTGATTTCATGGATTGCAACCCAGCTTCAGCTAGGGGACATCATCATATTATCATGGTTGTTGACTACTTCACAAAATGGGTTGAGGCTATGCCTACAATTAAATCCGATGGTGAGACAACCGCACACTTTGTATTCAACTATATTATTACTCAGTTTGGTATTCTGAAAGATCTTGTCACTGAACATGGTAGGCACTTTCAGAATCAGATGATGGAAGAGTTGGCCTCAAAGTTAGGGTATAAGAAGGAGCATTCTTCTTCTTATTACCCTCAAGTGAATGGACAGGTTGAAGCAGTGAACAAATCACTCAAGTCTATTCTCCAACGAATTGTCGTACAAAGAAAGACCAATTGGCATATCATGTTATATCCTTCTTTGTGGGATTATAGGACCATGGTTAAGACTGCCACCAGTTTTTCTTCATATCATCTTGTACATGGAGTGGAGTTTGTATTGCCAGTTGAGTGTGAAATCCCTTCTTTGAAGCTAGCCATAGAGCTCTCACCAGACACTTCCCCATTGGAGGAGCATTTGGTCCACTTAGAGTAGCTTGATGAGCAGCGTCGAGATGCCTTGGTGGCTCTAGAAGTGAATAAGCATCGCATTAAGGTCCAGTATGATAAATATATCCATCCAAGGAGGTTTAGTGAAGGAGATTTGGTCCTTTTGTGGGATCAAGCTAAAGAACCCTTGGGGGAAGGAAAGTTCAACCCCATGTGGCATGGTCCTTACATGGTTAAACGTGTGTTAGAGAAGGGCACTTATGAGCTAGTAGATTACGAGGGGATGGCCTTGGCAGAGTCTAGAAATGGGATCTATCTTAAAAGGTACTATGCATGATTTTCAACCAGGGCTGACTATTGTATATTATTGTACAACATTTTGCATAGTTAGGTTTTTCTTATGGTGATCGGGTTTGTTGATTATATTTCGTTTCTTATGGTATATGTCAATGGAGTATTCCATCTATATAGGACTCATGGAGGGTGCAAGCCATCACACTCAACACTTAGCCTCTGCTGCTTGGGTGATTTATACTCCTACGGGTCAGGTATTGTCTTCAGTAGGCGTATGTTTACGACCATTTTCAAACAATGTTGCTAAATATAGCGTCGTTATCGAGCTTCTATGGGATTCCATTTCACATGGTGTTCTCTCTCTTGAGGTATGTCTTGATTCGTAGTTAGTAGTGTCACAGCTTAATGGCTTGTATCATGTTAGAGATCCAACATTATTATAAATATTCTTACGTGTGAGATTGTTAGAACGACAATTTGACAACATAACATACATACATGATCCAAGAATTTATAATCAAGTTGCTGACTCATATGCTAACTACGTGTTATATTGGCATTTGTTTCATAGACAATAAGCTCATCACAAACATACATTTTTACACATGTAAATAAATAAACCAATCATCATAAAAGTTTTTCATTAAACATCTAAAATGGGATACTACATAGTGTCATAATACAAAAATGGGGATTTCGAGCCGCCAAAATATAAATAGATGGTAGTACAAAATGTATCACTCACAGGTATCTAAGCTTGGGGAGGAGGAGGAGGGTTCTAATTGTGGAATGTCACCATGACTCTATCTAGCCATCGAAACAACCACACCTATGCTTGTCACACACCCACCACCTGATTCTACATGGCCTCAGGCAGGTCCTCGACCTGCGCCATGGGTACCCTATGTATCAGCCGCAAGAAGTTGGTATGAATGCTTTAGAGCATCCGCTCCACATCCACACCCATGATGTCATCTCCTCTTCCCCTTCTCCTATGACAAGGGAAGCCTTCAGGATGCCATGGTCCTACATCTACATGCATACAACAGATCATCATTATGTGTTGTCATGCAAAAACATGTCTTTTTTATTCCATATATCAAAAAACACAAAAAAATTAAATAACTCAAAAAACTTAAAAATAGGGTTGGGATTCATTACCAATGTCACCGTATGCTAATCCTGTTGGTAGTGGCATGTTGAGGTATCTCCGAAAATCTATCCCCACATAGGGGTAATCATCAATGGAAACTATCTGTTGCTGCCACCATGGAAAGAAATTAGCTGGATAGGGGTTGGACACCCTACCTCCACCCAGTCCACGCATTGCATCTGCCCAATGTCGCTGGGCCGGACTCGAACCCTGTGAAGAGGAACATCAACTCTAGGGCTCAATCTTGGAACATGCTCAAAGAAAAATGTGCTCAGTATGCTGCTGAAACCAAAGTTTCGTACCCTTCCCATCTTGCACTCGCTGAGATGGTGCTTCATGTTGGTCAATAGTGCAGTGCTCCAATCGTAAACCGTGGGTCTCATGCACTCCACTACATAGAACATCAGGGGACATGAGGCCTGGTGGAGTGAGGCTAGCCCTACTATCTTGCCGAGTGTCATTAGTATGGCCTTTAGGCCTAGCACCTATATGGAGTTAGTTGGGATATGACTCCCGACCTTCTCCATGTCCGGATAACAATACACTGCTATGTACTCATCTATGGTAAGGCCACCTCCAGGCCCATGAGAATGAAGGTTCACCACTTCCCCCATCAAGACAATCCAGTAATAAAGTATATGTCCTCCACTTCTATGGTAAGGGACATCCTGTTGATATAGAACAACTCTGAGTTAAGATCCCAGTAGTCTACTACCGTCTGCAACAGTCTTGGTTTGGCCCTTAAGCCCGCAAGACACTGAAACATGTAGATCCCACATGCACAAAGAGCCTGTTGTGCCATTATATTAACTTGTACTGCTTCTTCTACATCCCCGTGATCTCATTCCCTCCATTCTAGAACCATCTTGCACATTTAATTCAAGTTTGCGTCATTAGATGTCTTAGAAAAACTTGAACGTGGGTGCATACGCGACTGTTTTCTAAACAACCACGTATGTATGCGACTTTGAGGCATTTTTCTGCATATATCTAGCCCTATACGCAGAAAAATACTCAATTTTTGCATGGGCTATGGAGCATACTTTACGATGGCATAGAAATCAAATTAGACCATGGAAAATGGAAAAATTTACATGTAAATGAAAGAGCAGGGCATGGGAAATTACCTGGAAAAAACGGTGTCGAATTCCACTGGCTGGACCTCTTGGAATTCACGTTTGAAGTTCTGAGCTCAATTGGGTACAAATTTCAAATGTTATATCATGTTTTCAATTTTTACTATTTATAGAAAATTTTCAAATTGTTGAAAATTTTTACCCCCTTTTCTATAGTTTTCGACCATTTTTAACCCTTTTGGATCGTTTTTGACTAATATATGATGTAGGAGACCATTTTGAGCGACGTTTCGATCGTTGTTTTGACCCATTGATGCTTATTTCAGGTATCATGTTTAAACTGGAATATAGGTTAGGTTTCACCTCCATTTGCATTTTGCATGACCTTATGACCATTCCATTATAACTGTAGGTACGAACCCATTCTATCTTGTCATGAAACCTTCTTGTTGTTTTAGAAGTGGCATGGTTTGAGTGGTAGGGCTTGACCTTACATGGGTACCCTATTTAGATCCTTATTTGCATTTGGTGCCCATGCTAACAATTGGTGTTTTAGGGTGTGGGAGTCTGTTGTATAGTATTTCCATGACATTTCGCAAGAGCCTTATACTCCTATTGATATTTTGTTGGCCTGTGTCCCCAGGACTTTCTTATGTCAAGTTGTAATTGCATTATCATGAGCTTTACCTGCATCATTGAGCCTTATGTTGGCTTCCCTGACTTTGAGTATTATCCTTATAACCCGATCTTGTCACATGTATAGCCATGCAAAGCCATTTTATATATCCTTTGTAGCTTGATTCCCTATTTTTACTGGGAGGGGACTTTCCCCCGAGTGTCACTATCCTACACATGTATCCTTGCATTGAGCATAGGTATGTTCCACTGCTTGGAACTAGTTTTTTTTCCCATTTGACACTCATATCATCCTAGTCTATAACTTTGAAGCAATTTTATTCTTTTTCAGGATTTTCAAATATTTGAAAAAGTCCAACAAAAAAAAATTTAAAAAACCAAAAATACGAACAAGAAAAGATTTTATCTTTGGAAGTAGTCGAGTCGTGTCACCTTCGAACAGAGCACTGTATATCACATCCATTGGTTGGGTTAATATTTTGACTTTAGGATCTGTACTTGTTTATCTGATTTTATCTCCATCGACTAGTTAAGCTTCCAGTCCCTATAGAGCCTCCATCGATGCCTCCTGTGTCGCAGAGATGTCCCAGTTTTGTATATCGAGTCTATGCTGCCTACATTCAGTCACCATTCACCTTTATGATCTTATTCGAAGGAAGTTGAAACCTGAGTTGGCCATTCCTCAGTTATCTTGACTTTGCATGTCGGCCATTCCTGGTACAGTTACTAGTTTGTGCACCTTATGATCAAGTCCTTCGACATTATACATATTTGCTGAGTACCTCATGTTGGATGATGGGGGATGCCTTAATGCCCTCCTTCTAGTGGATTTCATCCCATCGACTTCGGATCATTTATTCTGGGATAGGAATATAGAGTCATTTTTGAGTGCCTTGAGACTTGTAGTCATCAGTGGCATGTTCTCTCACCGTCGACAATTTTTTGGGAATATATCAATGTCCCCTGATCGATGGATTCTCTCAAGTGTTCAACCTCAATACATTTATTCACACTTGTTAGTTTGCACTCTAGTACCTTGATTCCCATTTTCATTATCGGTGGGTGATCTCGCGTCTGTTAATGACATACATCAATGATCAGTAATCAGACGATGGACTACTATGTTCAACCTTGACACCTCTATTCACATAGTAGGACATGTACCCGTAGCGGTGTGTGTTGAAGACCTTTCGGATGAGTGGCATATCTTATATGCTACCTCCCTGATCGTTCCAGTTTTCATGATTCCAGTATATGTCAGACATTTCCATCCATTATGGAGATCCTGATTCATTATATATCTTCAGTCTTCATGGAGATCATGATCCTTTGTATATCTTCATCATGGAGATTCTGATCTATTTATATTGTACGTGGCGATGACAACACATGTCATATTGTATCATGCCTATTCATAGCCATTGTACTCTTATGTATCTGGGACTGCTGTATCTATTTGCAGTTATGTGTAGAGTTGTATCATTGTATAGTGCTAATTGGATGGTTGGTTCTTCCACTGGGTTCTTCATCACTTCACTTCTAGGATGGACTTATAATGTATTTCGGCCATCGTATGACCCCTCTGACCTCACACATTAAGGGGCATCTGTTATAGCTGATTTTACCACACATGGTGAATCACACTTTTATGGCCTTCCCTATGCCTCTGTAGACTCCTTAGGCCCCATGGATCATTTTTGTACCTTTGATGTTTCCAAGATCATCCCTAAAAACATGCAAAAATTTCCATACACGACTTTTAAACCCTTTCTCACGTATATATGCGGATTTGAACCCTAAAACCACGTACATCAGGATGTGTGCAAAAGGCCAAATTCTTTTGGAGTTTTCCTTGATGTGGATCTGACTCACTTGTCTCCTAGCCTTCCATATTCCTTGAGATCGCTCAGATTCGACCTTTTATTACCCCATTAAAGAGCTATATAAGGAACCATCTCGATACATTGAAGGCATGAGAAATTGAGAGCAAGAGAATTATAGTCCATTATTGCCGGAGCTTATACTTGAGTCTGGATCCCTTTGTCCCTTGGAGCACTTTTGTGTTCTTCCCAAGCTTTCCTTTTTCCTATGAGCTTGCTATCGAGATATGGAGGATTGAAGTGGTGGAGGCCCAAGTGGGGGACTCAGTTTCTTCGATTCGCAGACGTGTTGACAGAGGTTGTCTCTATTGTAATCTCTGTTTTATATTAATAGAAATATCTTTTTTTGTCCAATAATGTGTATTTGAATGAATATTTGATCCATTGATGATTTCAAATGCTTATATGTTATTGATTATATATGCTAGAGTAGAGCTAACACAATAATATATATTATTCTTTTCTTGTTTATTGAATGTTGACGAAGCAATTTATCAATTCAAGCTAGAGTTGGAAAGCTCAATGAGGATCTACATCAACTGTCCGGAATAAGGTGCGAATCGAGATCATCAATTCAAGCTGGAGTTGGAAAGCTCAATGAGGATCTACATCAACCATCCGGAATAAGGTTAAAATTGAGATCCTTTAGTGTTAGATATATGGTTTCTCTTGCATATAGGAAATGATTGATTTTTGGAGTCAAGCTGTCTGTTGTGGTACCCCAAGCCATAGGAATTTCCCTTCGTAACAATGCTCTAGACCTTGTACTTGGAAAATTTATTATTTTCAGCTTCATGCTTGAAGGCCAACAAAAACCAAGCAGGAACTCAGTTTCTCTCCGGTTACTCCCTTTGTCAACATGTCTGCAGGATTCTGGCTAGTATGTATCTTTTCCAGTTTTAATAGTTCTTCATCTAGAATAGATCTTATGAAGTGGTGCTTTAGTTGTATATGTTTAGTCTTCGAATGAAAGTCTAAGTTCTTTGTAAGATGAATGGCACTCTGGATGTCACTATACAACCTACTATTCTCTTGTTTCTTACCCAATTCTTCCATGAACCTCTACAACCAAATCATCCCCTTATTAGCCTTTGTAGCAGCAACATACTCTGCTTCCATTGTTGAAAGTGCAACAACCTATTGTTGTTTTGAAATCCAACTTACTACTGTTCCACCCACAGTAAACACATACCCTGTGTTGCTCCTCCTTCTGTCTCTATCACCAGCCATATCTACATCAACATATCCCTGTAGAATAGTGTCCGAACCTCCAAAACATAATGCATGTGAAGTGGTACCTCTCAAATACCTGAGAATCCACTGTACTGCTTTCCAATGCTATTTACCTGGATTATTCATATACCTTCTCACAACTCCCACCGCATCTGCAATATCTGGTCTTGTGCACACCATGGCATACATCAAGCTTCCAACCGTTGATGAATAGGGAATCATGGACATGTAATCTATTTCTTCCTATGTCTCTAGACACATCTCCTTACTTAGTTTGAAATGGCTAGCTAAAGGTGTACTGACTGGTTTTTCATCATTAGAGGAAATTTCAACTCAAAATGGGCCTCCTAAAAAGAATTAATAAAATAATAGTTAAAATAATAAAATAATATTTATTAATTTTGGAGGAAGAAAAGAAAAAAACTACTTTTTTGTTTGTATTTTTTACATATTTCCCCGTGTTTTTACTCAAATTTTGATTGGGAGAGCTCGTTGGATGTGGAATTAAATTCCACATCCAACGAGTATCCACTTGCCATACTTTTGATGGACCCATCTACCCGAAAAACAAGAAATACCTGAAAAAATGTGATGATGACATCATCATCATGTTTTTTCAAGTATTTCTTGTTTTTCAGGTAGCGGGTCCGTCAAAAGTATGCTGAGTGGGTACTCGTTGGATGCGGGATTTAATTCCACATCGAACGAGCTCTCCCGATCGAAATTTGAGTAAAAACATGGGAATATATGTCGAAAATACAAACAAAAAAAAGTTTTTTTATGATACCTATCCCCAAATTTATATTAAAAAGGTGTTTAAGACCTATACGGTATTTCAAATTTAAAGCAATTTCATTGGCTAACACGTGATGACATGGAATTTGAATCAAAGTTAAAAGGACTATTTTGAGTTGAAATTTCCTCTAATGTCTGCATTCTAAACCTCTGCAACACCTTTTCTATGTACTCACCTTGAGACAATGTCAATTTGCAATTTTTCCTATCTCTTGTTATTCTCATACCAAGGATTTGCTTTACAGCACCCATATCCTTCATCGCAAATGAATTAGCTAGTTTTATTTTGAGCACATTTATATCCTACATGTTAGACCCTGCAACAAGCATGTCTTCCACATACAATAACAAGATAATATATCTTATGTTATCTATTCTCTTGAAATAAACACAATGGTCAGAATGACATCTATCATAACCTTGTTCTGTCATAAACTTATCAAATTTTAAATACCATTGCCTTGGAGCTTGCTTCAGGCCATACAAGCTCTTCTTAAACCTACAAACCAAATTCTCCATACCTTTTACCTCATACCCCTGTGGTTGCTGCATATAAATATCTTCCTCCAAATCCCCATGGAGAAAGGTTGTTTTTACATCTAACTGTTCAAGATGATAATATTCTACTACCACTAGACTTAAAATAGTTCTAATTGAAGTCATTTTAACAATAGGAGAAAATATTTCATCAAAGTCTATACCTTTCTTTTGTGCAAACCACTTTACAACAAATCTAGCCTTGTACTGCTTCTTGCCTCCATCTTCTTCCTTCAACCTGTAAAACCATTTATTCTGCAATGCCTTTTTTTTTGCATGCAACTTAAGTAGATCCCAAGTCTGGTTTCTTACCAATGAGTCCATCTCCTCATCAATGCCTTGCTCCCATTTCTTTCTATTTTCTACCTGCATTGCTTCTTCATAACATTCTAACTCACCATAATCAGTCATCAATAAATAATAAAGTGAAGGAGAGAATCGTTCAGGGGGTATACTTAACCTGGTAGACTTTCTTACAGTTGTAGGAGTTTCAAGTATTATCTGCTGCTCTTGATTTTCTAGTGCATTTGGAACTTCATTTTTCTTTGATTTCATCAAGCACTATGTACTCTGTGTTTTCCTTTTCTTCTTTCTTTCCCTACAACTGATCTTTGTACATGACCTTTTCATTGAATACTACATCTCTACTCCTAATGATTTTGCAATTTTTAAGATCCCATAAGCGATAACCAAAATCATCAACCCCGTATCCAATAAAGATACATTTCTTGGATTTAGCCTCAAGCTTTGTTCTATCGTCTTTATCAATATCGACAAATGATTCACAACCAAAAGTTCTCAAAAATGAGTATTTTACCTGTTTACCTGTCTATGCCTCCTTCTGAATGCCACCATCCAAAGTGTTTGAAGGCCCTATGTTTATTAAATAAACAACACTGTTTACAACATCAGCCCAAAACTGTAAGGGAAACCCTGCATGCAATCTCATACACCTCGCACGCTCCATGATCATTTTGTTCATCCTTTCTGACACACCATTTTCTTGTGGTGTTTCAGAGACCGTCTTCTCTCTGTGAATCCCATTGTGTGAACATTAACTTTCAAACTCCTTGCTGGAATACTCACCTCCATTATAATATATGAGACATTTCAACCTTTTTCTTGTCTCATTCTCAACCAAATCTTTCCACTTCTTAAAAGTATAAAACACATCAGATTTTTTTCTAATACAATAAACCCAAGTTTTTCAAGTTGCATCATCAATAAAAGTAACATAATAATGAGAGCCACCAAGAGATTGTACCTGGGCTGGTCCCCATACATCTGTATGGACAAGCTCTAACTTTTCACTCTTATTTTGTTTCCCAACCCTAAGAAATATAACTCTCTTTTGTTTTCCATAAACACAATTCTCATAGAATTCCAAACTTACCTGCTTCAGATCTGGAAGTAGTTTCCTTGAGTGGAGAATCTGCATCCCCTTCTCACTCATGTGGCCAAGCCTGTAGCAAGGAATTCTCCCCGCTACAGGGCAGGAATGGCTCCCTTTCGTCTATAGGACAGAAGGGTAGGTTCATGTGTGGAAATGTAGAAACGAAAAGAGGGAATGAAACTAGATAGAAATAAAAGCAAAGATGGAGAACCCTCTGCACACAAGGTTATGGGTTAAATACCTCCGAGAATCTGCATACAACAATGGAGACCTGCAAGAATATGTTAGGCCATAAACTTGTAAGCAAATATATGTTAGGAAAACTCAAATAAACAAAATAAAACAAAATTTATACCTCTTGGTGGAAATGGGCCACCATACCCTAGCTTGGAGAAGCACCTCTCTCTTGGCAATGGGGGAGCTATGGCTCAAAGGGAAGATGGATGAGAGGGAGTGTGGGTGGATTGAGAGGAAAATGGTATGAATGCATCCACTTGGGCAGCATAATAGTATGCAAGGGATGAATGTTTTAGAGTGACGCACACCCCTCCTTTTATAGCTTTTTGGGGGACTTTTAGGGTTTTAAGCACTTGGTCAGGGCTTTAGTCCCTTTTTTGGGATTTTAGCCCCTTCCACCCTAAATTTAGCTCCTTTTGGGGGTTTTAAGCCCTTTTACTCATTTTTAAGCCTTTTTGAGGGTGTGGGGGTCTAATGAGGCGTTACGACTGTCATGAATGGGTGTCTTTGGGTGGTGTATGTTACAGAGATAAATTCTTATGGCTTGGGGTACCACAACAGACAACTTGAATCCAGAAATCAATCCTTTCCAATATGTAATAGAAATTAAAGATATAACACTAAACGATTGGACATCGTACCTTATTCTGGACGGTTGAAGTAGATCCTTGTTGAGCTTTCCAAATTCAGCTTGAATTGATTAATCACATCCTCAACAACAAGTAAACAATGCAAGCATACTATATAGATTGATGTTAGATCTATTCTAGCATATATAATCAACAATGTATAAGCATTTGAAATCAACCCATGGATAAAATATTCATTCAAACATACATTATTGGACAGGAAAAGATATTTCTATTAATATTAAATCAGAGATTACAATGGATACAACCTCTGTCAGCACATCTACGAATCAGAGAAACTGAATCCCCCACTTGGTCCTCCACCACCTCAATCCTCCATCTCTTGATAGCAAGCTCACAAGCAAAAGGAAAGCTTGGGAAGAACACAAAAGTTCTCCAAGGGACAAAGGGATGCAGACTCAAGCGTAAGTTCCAGCAACAATGGACTATAGTTTCTTTTCTCTCAACTTTTTCTTATGCCTTCAATGTATCAAAGAGTTCCTTATTTAGCTTTTCAAATGGGTAATGAAAGGTCGAATCTGAGCGATCTCAAGGCATATGGAAGGCCAGGAGTCAAGTGAGTCAGATCCATGTCAAGGAAAAGTCCAAAAGGATTTGGATTTTGTACACATCCCTATGTACGTGGTTTTAGTGGTCAAACCCATGTATATACATGATTAGGGTTTTAAAAGTAGCGTATATGGATTTTGACATGCTTTTAGGGATGGTCAAGGAAACATCAAAGGACAAAAAATGGTCTAAGGGGTCTAAGGAGTCTACAGAGGGACAGGGGAAAGGCCATACAAGTGTGATTCACCTGGAGTGGTAAAATCCACTATAACAGATGCCCCCTAATGTGTGAGGTCAGAAGGGTCATATGATGGCTGAAATACATTATAAGTCCATCCTAGAAGTGGAGTGATGAAGGATCCCAAATGGAAGACCAACCACCCAATCAGCATAGTACAATGATACAACTCTGCACATACATATATCAGTCCCGGATACATAAGAGTACAATGGCCATGAGTAAGCATGATACAAGATAACACATAAGTGGTCATCACCACGTACAATATACATAGATCAGAATCTCCATGATGAATATATATAAAGGACCATGATCTCCATAATGGCTAAAGATATATAATGGATCAAGATCTCCATGATGACTGAAGATGTCTGATTTATACTGGAATCAAGTCACAAGAGCTGAAATCTCATGAACACTGGAACGATCAAGGAGGTAGAATATAAGAGATGCCATCAATCTGAAAGGTCTTCTACGTAAACTGCTACGAGTACATGTACTACTATGTGAATAGAGGTGTCAAGGTTGAACATAGTAGTCCATCATCTGATTACCAGTCATTGATGTATACCGTTAATAGATGCGAGATCACCCACCGATAATGAAAATGGGAATCAAGGTACTAGATTGCAAATTAACAAGTGTGAATAAATGTGTTGAGGTAAAACACTTGAGAGGATCCATCGATTAGGAGACATTGATGTATTCCCAAAGACTGTCGATGGCAAGAGAACCTGCCACTGATGACTGCAAGTCTCAAGGCACTCAAAATGAATCTAGATTCCAATCCCAGAATAAATGATCTAAAGTCGATGGGATGAAATCCACTGGAAGGAGGGAATTAAGGCATCCCCCATCATCCAACATGAGGTACTCAACAAAGCTATATAATGTGGAAGGACTCGATCACAAGGTTTGTGAACCAGTCACCGTACTGGGAATGGCCAACATGCAAAGTCAAGACAACTGAGGAATGGCCGACTCAGATTTCAACTTCCTTCGAACAAGAGCATAACAACGTATGGTGACTAAATAAAGGTATCATAGACTCGATATGGAAACTGGGACATCTCTGTGACACAGGAGGCATCGACAGAGGCTCCATGGGGACTGGAAGCTTAACCAGTCAGTGGAGATAAACTCAGATAAACGAGTATAGCTCCTAAAGTCAAACTATAAACCCAACCAATGGATGTAATATACAATGCTCTGTTCGAAGGTGACACGACTCGACAACTGTCAAAGATAACATCTTTCCTTGTTTGGCTTTTTGTTTTTTTGATTTTGTTGGAATTTTTCAAATATTTAAAAAGCTTGAAAAAGAATAAAATGTCTTTATAGTTACATACTAGGAGGAGACGAGTGTCATAGGGGAAAACAAACTAGTTCCAAGTAGTGGAACATACCTATGCTCAATGCAAGGATACATATGTAGGATAGCGACACTTGGGGGAAAATCCCCTCCCGGTAAAAAGGGAATCAAGCTGCAAAGGATATATAAAATGGCTCTGCATGGCTAGACATGAGAAAATCTTGAGCTATATGTCTGAAATGCAATGTCTGGGAAGCCAGCATAAAGCTCAATAAGGTAGGCAAAGCTCATGAAAATGCAATTAAAACTTGACATACGAGAGTCCTGAGGGAAATAGGCTAGCAAAATATCAAGAGGAGTATGAGGCTCTTGCGAAATGTCATGGCGATACTATACAATGGACTCCCACACCCTAAAAGACAAAACGTCAGCATGGGCACCAAATGCAGATCAGGCGCTAACTAGGGTACCCATGTAAGGTCAAGCTCTACAACTCATATCATGCCACTTCTAAATCAGCAAGAAGGTTTCATGAAATAATAGAGTGGTTTTGTACCTAAGGCTATGATGAAACGGTCATAATGTCACGCAAAATGAAAATGGTGATGAGACCTAACCTATATGCCAGTTTAGACATGATACCTGAGATCGGTACGAACGGGTCAATCCAACGGCTGAAACGACACTCAAAAAGGTCTCCTACATCAAGAGTTAGGTCAAAAATGGTCCAAAATGATTAGAAATAGTCCAAACTATAGGAAAGGGGGTAAAAAATTTCAAAAATTTGAAAAATTTCTATAAATAGTAAAAAATTCAAAACATTATAAAACATTTGAAATTTTTACCCAATTGAGATCAGATTTTCAACAGCAAATTCCAGGAGATCCAGCCGACGGAATCCACTACCGTTTCTTCCAGGGACTTACCCATGCTCTTCTCTTCCATTTCAATGCATTTTTTTATCAAATTCCATGGTCATTTGAGGTTTCTAGGCCAATCTAAAAAGGGTGTTGTGGCCCACACAAAAATCGAGGGTTTTTCCGCGTATAGGGCTGGCTATATGCGGAAAATGCCCCTAAACCCACGTACATATGTGATTGTTTGGAAAATAGTCGCATATGCGACCGCACATGAGATTTTTTAAGTAATCTAATGGGGAAACTTGCAATTTTTTGTGCACGATGGTCCTAGAATGGAGAGAGCATGAACATGGTGATGTAGAGGAGGCAGTAAGGGCCGATTTAATGGCTCAACAAGGGCTTCATGCATGTGGACTCTATAATTTTTGGTGTCTTTGTGGCTTGAGGGCCAAACCAAGACTATTGCATATGCTGGTAGATTACTAGGATCCATACTTTGCATCCTTCTAGATAGATGGGATGTCCCTCACGATAGAGGTGGAGGACATATACTTTATTACTGGACTTTCCCGATGGGGGGAAGTAGTGAACCTTCATTCTCGCGGTGGGCCCGGAGGTGGCCTGACTATCGATGAGTACATTACAGTGTACTGTTATCCAGACACGAAGAAGGTGGGGAGTCAGATCCAAACCAACTCTATATAGGTGCAAGGCCTAAAGGCCATCTTACTAACATTGGGAAGGATAGCAGGCTTTGCCTCACTCCACCAGGCCTCGCAGCCTCTGATGTTCTATGCAGTGGAGTGCATGAGACCCACGGTCTATGACTGGAGCACTACACTACTAAGAAACATGAAACATCAGCTCAGTGAGTGTAATATGGGCAGAGTACAGAAATTCAGGTTCAGTAGCATACTAAGCACATTTTTCTTCCAGCATGTTCTAGGATTGAGCCCCAGAGTTGACGTTCCTCTTCACGAGGTTTGATATCTATCCCAATGACATTGGGAGGATGTGATGTGCAGACTGGTGGGAGGTAGGGTGGCGAAGCCCTATCCAACTGATTTATTTCCATGGTGGTGACGACAGATAGTTTCCATCAATGACTACCCCTATGTGGGGATATATTTTTGGAAAGACTTGGACATGCCGCTACCACCAGGATCGGCATATGGTGACATAGGTAATGAATCTCGACCCTCTCTTTAAATTTTTGAGTTATTGAATTTTTTTGTGTTTTCTGATTACATGGAATCAAAAAGACATGTATTTTTTGTGTGACAATTCATAGTGACATATACCACAGACGGAGGGGAAGAGGAGATGATATCACGGGTGTGGATGCGGAGCAGACACTCCAGAGCATTCATACCAACTTTGTTAGGATGACACATAGAGTTCCCATGGCGCAAATCGAGGACTTGCCTGAGGCTATGTAGCGCCAGGTGGTGGGTGTACCATGAGCATGGGTGCAATTATTTCGACGGCTAGCTAGAGCTGTAGTGACCTTCCATGATCACAACCCCCCTCCTCCTCCCCAGGATTAGAGACCTGGGAGTGACACATTTTGTATTACCGTGTATTATATTTTGGTGGCTCGAGAGCCCCATTTTTGTATCATGACACTATGTATTACCACATTTTGGATGTTATATAAAAATTTTATGGTGATTGGTTTATTTATTTACATGTGTAAAAATTTGTGTTTGTGATGAATTTATTGTGTATGAAACAAATTCCAATCTAACATGTAGTTAGCATATGATTTAGCAACTTGATTATTAATTCTTGGAATATGTATGTATGTTATAGTGTCAAATTGTCGTTCTAATAATATTCTTAATAACGTCGGATCTCAAACCTGGTACAAACCATTAAGCTATGACACTACTAACTCTGAATCAAGATGTACCTCAAGAGAGAGAATGCCATGTGAAATGACATCTTGTAGAAGCTCAATAATGACACTATATTTAGCAAAATTGTTTGAAGATGGCCATAGACATACGCCTCCTGAAGACAGTACCTAACCCATAGGAGTATAAATCACCCAAGTAGCAGAGGCTGAGTGTTGAGTGCGATGGCTCACACCATCTGTGAATCCTATGTAGGTGGAAGAAGCCATTGACATCTTCCAAAAGAAATGGAAACTAATCACAAACCCGATCACGATAAGAAAAATACCTAACTATGCAAAACCGTACAATAATATACAATAACCAGCCTTGGCTAAAAATCATGCATAGTACTTCTTGAGATAGAGCCCATTTCTAGGCTCCACCAAGGCTATTCCCTCATAATCCACTAAGTCATAAGTGCCCTTCTCTAACACATGTTTGACGACGTAAGGACCCCGCCACATGGGGTTAAAATTTTCTTCCCCCAAGGGTTCCTTTGGTTGATCCCAAAAAAGGACCAAGTCTCCCTCACTAAACCTCCTTGGATGGATAGAATTATCATACTGGAACTTTACACGATGTTTATTTACTTCTAGAGCCACCAGGGCATCCCGACGCTTCTCATTAAGTTGCTCAAGGTGGACCAAACACTCCTCTAATGGTGAAGTGTCTGGTAAGAGTTCTACGGCTAGCTTCAAAGAAGGAATCTCGCATTCAACTGGAAATATCGACTCCATGCCATATAGAAGTTGATATGGAGAAAAACCCATGGCAGTCTTAACAGCGGTTCTATATGCCCACAAAGCAGGATATAACATAATGTGCCAATTATTCTTGCTATGTGTGATGGTTCATTGGAGAATGGGTTTGAGTGATTTATTCACTACTTCTACCTATCCATTTTCTTGAGTGTAGTAAGAGGAGGAATGCTCTTGTTTGTACCCTAACTTGGATGCCAAGTCTTCCATCATACGATTCTGAAAGTGCGAGCCATGGTCAGTGACAAGCTCCTTCAGAATTTCGAACCGAGCAATAATCTGGTTGAATACAAATTGCACGGCTGTCTCACCATCAGATTTAACTGTAGGCATAGCCTCAGCCCATTTTGTGAAGTAATCAACAGCCACTATGATATGATGATTCCCCCCAGCTGAAGCTAGGTTGCAGTCCATAAAATCAAACCCCACTTAGTGAAGGGACCGGCGGTGATGATGGGATGTAACGGGGAAGGTTTCGAGCGCATGTTACATGCAAACACTTGGAAAGGGTGGCACCTCTTGACCACATCAACATAATCTTTAAAGATCGACGGCCAGAAATAACCCGCTCTTAATATTTTTTGGGCTGTAGAAATCCCAGATAAATGACCACCACATGCCCCTCTATGGCAATCATTCAGCACTACCTCAGCCTCTTCATGAGTTAAACAACATCGTAAAATGGAATCTACCCCATGGCGGTATAAAGTGTCATCCACTATGAGGTAATTCTTAGACACGTGACGTAATCGTCGTCGTTCATCCTGTGAGAGGTGAGTGGGGACCTTCAATGTTTGTAAATATATAATAATATCCCCATACCATGGGTCTAAAGTTGAGATTAAGAAGATGTGTTCATCGACAAACGTATCTTCAAAAACCAAATACTCGGCCTCGCTTGGGAAATCCAATATAAGCTCTGCAAAAATTAATGATTTCTTCGACTTTGCTGAAACAAACTCGAGATCGAATTCCTATAGGATGACAATCCATTTATTATATTTTCCCCCAATCATCCTTACGAATTGAAATCGATTGACATGGGCTACAACCAAGGTCTGGCGAAGGAGAATATAATGTCTCAACCATTAAACTGCATGTACGGTAGCTAAAGAAAGCTTCTCAACATGAGAATAATGAATATTTGCATCAATAAGGTTCTGGCTTAGATAGTATATGACATTCTCTTGGAGCTCCTCATCCTCTTGAACCAAAACCATACCAATTGTCTCCATGGACACGGCCACATAAAGTACAAAATCATGGCTATAGTCTGGGGGACTAATCACCGGGGCCGATGCTAGGGCTTGCTTGAGCGCATCAAAGGACTCCTAGGCCCGCTCATCCCAACAAAAGGTGGTGTCCTTCTTCAAAAGACGCATGAAGACTCTAGTCAAATTGGCAAAATTGACAACAAATCTCAGTAAGAAGTTTTCCATGCCTTGCAAAAATTGAAGATGATGAATATTTTTCAAGGGAGACAACTAAGTATTGCCTCAACCTTCAAAGGGTCGACTCTTATACCCTCTTTAGAAACGATGAATCCTAATAAGCGACCTGACTTCACACAAAAGATGCACTTGTGAGGATTTAACCTAACCAAATAATGGCGGCACCTTTTGAATACCAATCTCAAATGATAAGAATGACGCATTCTCATACGAGAATGAGTAGCAAGGTCATCCAAAAATACTTCAATAATTGACTTGAGATCATGGAAGATTAAGGTCATTTCCCGCTGAAAAGTAGCTCCGGCATTCTTAAGGCCAAAAGGCATTTTTCGATATGCAAAAGTTCCCCAAGGACAAATAAATGCGGTCTTATGTTGGTCCTCAGGATTAACTTTGTATCTAATTATATTCGGAAAATCCATCCATAAAGGAAAAAACCTCACTACCCACACACTCATCCAAAATATGATCAATAAATGGTGTGGGAAAATTGTCCTTAGGACATGCACGATTCAAATCATGGAAATCAGTACATATGTGGATTGCTCCCTGCTTCTTATCAACCGAAATGGGGTTTGAAACCCACTCCGTCAATGGAATGGGATAGATAAAACTAGCTTTCAACAGTTTCTCTATCTCTGCCTTAATTGTGGGTGCTTTCCTAGGATTCACTACACGCAAGCGTTGTTGAATAGGCTTAGCATTGGGATAAGTCTTAATCTCATGTTCGACAATGCGAGGGTCGATACCTGGAATTTCGTCGTAAGAACAAGCAAAGATATCATGAAATTCTTTAAACAGCTCGGTGTATTCTAGAAACTCAGCATGGGAACATTCTGCCCCAATATAGACATTCTCTATCCTGCCAGGATTGTGAGAGATATTGATAGGAATCATTGAAGATATGTTTTCCATGTTTCCATCATCCATCGGACCAGGAGAGCTTAATGGAACCATAGGACTACCAACTCTCTCACTAAGAACCGCCCTAAAGTCCTCACGCTCCAAGCAGTCGAGCTCAGAAAGAAAATAAGATCTATGATGGAGTTCCTCCCATGGTGGCTCAAATCCCGACATGGCCTCAATAATCACTTCATCTGAAGGAAAACACTATCAAGGCAGTCATGTGTGTGAGAAGACTGTACTTCCCATGCTGGCAGCACATAAAGATCATCCTCCTCCGTCCACGAAGAGGAAGGACTGGGCTCTGCAACACACTCAAGATTATCTTGATAAGCTACCATAGTCACAGGAAACGATACGTCTGTCACGATGGGCTCACTCAGAGTGGTCGGTGTAGGAAGAACCCAAGGATCTTCCATATGACTCGTGCGAAAAGACACCGATCTCATAGATGTCGAAGCCTCACCAGAACTAGACCCTATCATAAGGATAGGTGTAGGGAAACTAAATATTCCCATGAGGGATGGATACATGCCCACACCCACACTCCCAGTTGCCGGCTGAGAGTGTTCAATGATCGGGATCAAAGCTCCCAAAGATGTGGTAACTGATAGATTCTTGAATGACATTTGATCAATCATAACTATCTTCCCGTTAAATGGAAAGCATACAACACGAAATAGGGAATAAGCTACGACTTGCATACTGTACATCCAATTCCTACCCAGTAAGAGATTGTAGTCAAGGGGCACATCAACCACCTCTACCTCTATCGCAACGGTCTTCCCTCCCAAATAGACCTTAAGGGAAGGGAGAATCCGTGCAGCCTAAACAATCTCCCATCGAACGCAGTTAACATGGTCATAGATTTAGACAACTCAAGGGAACCTAAACCCTTCCAACATGATAAAGACATCACAGAAGCAGTAGCACCTTCGTCAATCACAGTGCGCTTGATGGTCATGTTAAGACATTCTACATGAATCAAAAGAGACACATAGTAAGGAAAGCGAGGCTGAATTCTTGCGGTTTCAAATTTAATCATGGAGGAAGAATTATCATCATTCACACCAAGGGTAGAAAGCAAAGCCTTCCTTTGTGAAGGACATCTCTGAAGCACTTCCAATGCAGACATCGCACAAGGAGTGTGGCCCAAATCCTCGACAACTGAATAGTTTTGGGCAACTCGGGCATAAGGATTGTGCCCCAAATTCTTAAGGAGTCCCTTAGGAATGCGAGGTGCAACTTCAGGTTTATCCATAGGTTTCTCAATACGCAAATGAGACCCTGGTGGATCAGGTTCCTTTCCTAGTATGGGTTGTGGTGAACCATAGTCTTTCGGATGGGTCACAACTTTCACAGCACGTACCATGTTAATGCAACCATGACCACTACCCTCTGGTGGATCATGATCACCACCAGACTGATCATGGGTCCTCGAGTTCATATTTTGATTGTGAGGTAAAGGGTTAGTCAGCACAACTGGGCCCTATGCTAAGAATCTTGAGGCTTTATCGATATGAGGGCATAAGTAAGTGAGGTGATTGTACTTACACAACTTGAAAGGGAACTTAACCTTACATTTAGCTTGCTTGTCCCCCCCAGGATCATGGACATTCTTGCTATTATTATTATCATTTTCATTCCTATTCCCACCCTTAGGATTATTCTTACCCTTCTTTTTATTTCGTCTGGGCTGCTGGTTACCCTTCTGGTCCGATGATTGCACTGAAAGCACACTCACTATTTGGGCGGGTTGAGACAAAGTCGTGGCTTGTCCCGAAGTATATTAGTTGAGTGACAATTGACTAACTTGTTTTGCAACTGAATCCGTAGGTTTAGCACTCGCACAACCCACAATGCCATCGGCATGTGGTCCAGGTTTAACTTTGGGGTCAAAACTAGAACGCGGAGCATTGGGAATGATCTCATATAACAAACCAGACTGAGCATAAATCAAATCCAGTTCCTGCACCCTAAAAATGGCTTGTTCCTCATTTTTCACTCTGGATGTAGAAACATCCTTTGCTATATACGGCAATAATGACTTACGGAACCATTCGAGGAGGAATTCCAACGGTATAAAGGCTTTAATTAACCTCTTCCATCTACGCCACTCTTGGATATGGTCCGAGATATGTGTGGCTTTATCTTGCCAAAATATCGATAAGAGTTCAGTACCAATGTCATAATGCACTAGTAGCTAGAAGTGGTTAAGAAAAGTCATCGCTAGGTCATCAAACAAAGCAAATGCTCCCCTAGGTAGCTCTATATACCATTTCGTGGCAGGACCTGTAAGGGTGCGTTGAAATAGTCTCAAATGGATTGAGTATTGATGTAAGGAATTCGAAGAGCACCATAGGTGAAAGGTAGTAACATGTTCACTTGGATCCTCTCCTGATTTGCCCTCGAATTTGGGTATGTCCGAGGGAATCTTAGTAGGGACAGCAGGACAAGCTAGGTCATGAGCTACAGGATTGTTCATCAATCTTGACAAGTTAGGAATATTCAGCGTGGTGAGAAAAGGGAGTCTAGGATGATGAGGTCGATGGACCACTCCCTGATAGTTATGATTCACATAGGTCTGATTACCACCATGGCCTTGGCCATAGTGCCCTCCTCCTGTTTGACCCATATAGGGTGACATGGAAGCACCATAGTGTGGTGTACCCTAACTATTCGGAGCTACAAAGTAATAATTTGGAGAGTAAGTGGATTTTTGATACCTGCACCCATAAGGTGAAGAACCCTGTCCATACTACGTCCCATAATAAGGTTCATAAGTCATCGCATGCGATGTCCCATGAGACACTCCATAAGAAGGAATATATGCTCAGGAAGTAGGAATATACATACCGAAAGTAGGGATATATGCTCCGAAAGTAGTAACATGACCTCTAGAAGTATGAACATAACCTTTCGAAGCAACGGACAGTATGTAAGCCTGAGACACAATCGGTCTAGTAACCGCAGTATGGACCTGACTTGTAGCAAAGTTCCAACCCAAAGGACCATGTGAATGAGGTGGAGGGTGAACATTTGAAGAACTAGGGACAGAGGATAGAGGGACCTGAGTAATTTTGTACGTGTTATTCCCTATAGTCACTCGTCTCGAATCTGGTATCCTAATAGGATCACTAACCCTAGACCTAGGAGAAATATGTGATGTAGCTTCCACTACTGAGATGGAAGGTGCAATGTGACTAGTGCTCCCAAACCTCTCCGCATGGTAAGGAATGAGAGTGCCCTTAGGCATAGTGCTAGGTTCAAACTCAGATTCAACATGAAATGCCAAATCATGTGTAAGAAAAATAGACATACCATAACTACCATAACTAGTGCTTGCGGGTTCAAAATGAGTCTCATCATCTTTCAGCATTCCATACTGGCGATGCGTCACTGGGGAATCAACCCTCGAGTAAGTAGGTCTATCATGAAAAGTACCTTTCTCAGAAATCACAGGACCTAACTCAGTTAAGTTAGGTGAAGGATCATAGTTAGGAGTAAACTCCCCATCTTCCACATGAATGGGAGAAGGTGGTTTAGGAATACCTTCAACGTGGTCTCCCATGGTGTGTGAATCAATGTGTGAAGTAGTTCGCCTGGACTATCTATTTCTCTCTCCCAAAGGAGGAGGAGACGTAGAAGGAATAATTCCTACTAAACGACGAGAATGGCGAGGAGCTACACTCAAATCCACAATGACTCAAAAAATAGAAAAGACTCGCTATCTACACAAACCCTAGGCAAGCTATCGTGCACAGAGCAATCACAAATAAAATCTAAAGCCAAATACAAGCAATCAAGGGTAGGATAAGTGAGCTCCTGAATGAAGCAGGTATGTGTCGCTTAGGAGAGGCTTGAGACTCCCATACACAACAAGCGAAGGTATGTAACCAATTATTGTGGCCCTCAGCTTCAACGCGTAAAGGGACTATGATGTTCGACCCTAACCTGGCCAGGACACTCGCAGAATAACCCCTGCAAAGTACCCCCTCGATATCCTAGGTAAGGACACTAAGGTCACCTCAATATAATCAATGCTCAGGAGGACAGTCGCAGGCGGGATTGACCGTATGGGTAGGGTAGCAAAGCCTGAAACTCTCGAAAGAGCCCCCAGATATGAATACAATCTTGGAAATATATCCGATGCTGCTCAGTTATGACTAGGGGTCATCCCAATCAATAACCACTCACACTGCCTCATGCTTAACTCCCTTTTGAGAGGAGGATCCTGAGAAACACTGGTTATACCAAGGAATTTCACACACTCACCTGGATCGACACATACATGTTGTTGTTTAGTGGTCTTGGAGAATTTACTCACAATGAACTATTCCAAGACCCTAAAACCTAATCTTGTTGGTGAACCCTATCAAATAAAATAGTGTAGTTCATTTTAGTTAAGCATTGATTTTAATTGGATTTATTAATCAAAAGAGGGATATGTCCATGCAACTAATGGTGTTATGACACAACATGAAGTAAAATGCACACCTAAGAATCAATGCAAATGCATTGTGTCCATGAAAACAGGGTATACTACTACTTGAAATGCACAGTTCTCTTCAAATGATAAATGCAAACTTTCCTATATGAAATCCTGACTAATACTCCAAAGCAAATCTAGTGCAAGTACAATGCAAAATGCAATATGCAATGCATGATGATAAGCAAATATTTTTGGATTTTTTGAAATAAAAATGAGATATAAAAGAAAAAGAATGATTCTACAACCCTCAGAATCTGCAAGCACACTCAAACAGCACTCAAGCAAAGCACTAAGGTAAAATAAATCTAATGCACTAATCCCAAAAGAAAAAAGAAAAAATGCAATGACAAGAACATTCTTAAAAAAGAAATTTACCCTAAAAAAAACATCTCTGGTCAGAAACAGGGATGTATATAGACTCTAGCAGTATCAAAGGAGACTCAGCAATCATCAAAACTCACCCAGCAACCATCCAACTTCCTCTACAAGGAAATACTAAGGGCATACATGGAGATTCGTAGCAAACCCATGTGTATACATGAAAATAGTAGAGAAACCTATGTGTATACACGAATGTGAGTTAAAAAATCACGTACAGGAAGAAAGGTGCATAAAAATAAAGGCAAACAGACAACCTGAGACAAACTTCACACCAATCAGACACTACCAGGAAAACATGCCCCCAGACCCGACACAAAAACAAGAGAAAAATATCAATTCAAAGTCATTGAATGCTGATAGAAAACCCCCTAAGGACAACTACTAGGAACTCCCCAGCGAAGTCGCAATTCTGTTACAGAGAGAAATTCCTATGGCTTGGGGTACCAGAACAGATAGCTTGACTCCATAAATCAATCCTTTCCAATATGCAATAGAAATTAAATATCTAACACTAAAGGATCTGACCTCGTACCTTATTCCGAACTATTGAAGTAGATCCCCGTTGAGCTTTCCAAATTCAGCTTGAATTGATTAATCACGTCCTCAACAATAAGTAAACAATACAAGCATACTATATAGATTGATGTTAGATCTATTATAGCATATATAATCAACAATGTATAAGCATTTGAAATCATCCCATGGATAAAATATTCATTCAAACATACATTATTGGACAGGAAAATATATTTCTATTAATATTAAATCAGATATTCCAATGGATACAACCTCTGTTGGCAGGTCTGCGAATCGGAGAAACTGAATCTTCCACTTGGGCCTCCACCACCTCAATCCTCCATCTCTTGATAGCAAGCCCACAAGCAAAAGGAAAGCTTGGGAAGAACACAAAAGTGCTCCAAGGGAAAAAGGAATGCAGACTCAAGCATAAGTTCCAGCAACAATGGACTATAGTTTCTTTGCTCTCAACTTTCTCTTATGCCTTCAATGTATCAAAGAGTTCCTTATATATCTTTTCAAAGGGGTAATGAAAGGTCGAATCTGAGCGATCTCAAGGCATATGGAAGGCCAGGAGTCAAGTGAGTCAGATCCATGTCAAGGAACACTCCAAAAGGATTTACATTTTGTACACATCCCGATGTATCCATTTTTAGTGGTCAAACCTGTGTATATATGCGATTAGGGGTTTAAAAGTCATGTATATGGATTTTCACATGTTTTTTGGGATGGTCAAGGAAACATCAAAGGACAAAAATTGGTCCAAGGGGTCTAAGGAGTCTGCAGAGGGACAGGGGAAAGGCCATACAAGTGTGATTCACTTGGAGTGATAAAATATGCTATAACAGTGTAGGCCATGTAGAGCTAAGTGAGGGATTTTTTGGGTTAATAGATTGCCCCCTGATGTGTGAGGGCAGGAGCTCATCGTATGGCTGATGGACATCATAGGATTTTATGCATAGAGGTGGTGCTTCCGAGGCTGGGGCATGGTGGATTTTGGTTTTTGTATTAATATGGTTCGCATCAATGGGTGAGATACAAATAATGTAAGACATGTATATGGACGAGGCGGGTATTCCCATGCACGTGACAATGTCAAAAGAATAATTTGATCTATGCTCTAAAATACAAGAGCCGATTATATACAACTGATGATACAATAATGGTTGCCTCAATGTGAGGCTGAATACAATACTAATCTGGTACATTGGACCAATGGCATTCTCATGGAATCCTATATATTCATGAATGATGGTCTGCTGGATCTAGAATGGTACATAGCTGTGTGGACTCACTGATTGAGAGTCAGAGTCTCTGTGGTATAAATATGTTGCATTAATCATAAAGGTATATCGAAGCATTTCTGGGGCTTTTGAACACTATCTCCATCGAAACCCACAAATCACAAGGGACATAACCTGTTTAGGTCCCTCGAATAGACTCATCAATGTGCTATATTTAGGTGACATCTAGGGTCTTCGACCAAGTACTGTGTAGACAAAACCCTATATGAATATCAATGGTGTGATGATGTAGTTGGGGTCGAGCACATGAGAAACAACCATCTTGAGAGGCACTAACGACTCCTCTCAAGTGGTCCAAGGAACTCATCAATGAGGTTAATGAAACTAGGATATAGGGACCTCTGGGTCTATCCTCTAGAATATATGTGTTGTCGTTGACAGAGGGAGACCTGCCCCTAGTTAAGACAATGATGTTACCTTGACTAGCAGCATGAGGGAAATAACCAAAAGGTGTGAGACAATCTGTGGACTGACCCATTGAATGGAAGGGGGAGGGGAAGGGAAAGAATTGAACAGGGGCAGGGGGAGTGTGGTAGAATCAAAATTTCTTTGTTCAGAGTATGACGGTAGGGCGGACTAGGCAACAAATGAAACTTGACTCATGGGAATAGGATCATGGCTGTAATACCTGGAATGTTACTGCAGATGGGAAATACTTGGAGGAGGTGGACACTTTTGATATTGATGTTATTCAAGGAAGACACATTACAGAGTACTTTGAACAAAGGCGACCCCAAGGGGGAATGCTGCCAAACTATTTTCTTTGGGGTGGTGTCTAGGGACACCATTATGGTATGATCTTGTGGATTTTTTGTGAGCCCGAGAAGGTAAATGCTCGATGGTGCTTTCAATTTTAGAGAGTCTGAAAGCACGAAGAAGACTCCAATGGGGGCTATTTTTCGTTGCTAGTCTTCTATGCCCGAAAAAGGATAAAAGTATACATAGGAGAGCTCACCCATCCTGTAGGGGATGAGAGACTTCTTTACCATTGGTAATCCAATCAAGCTAGAAAAGGTTAAACCTATACTGACTGGACGGTCATTCAGATACTTTTATGAGCTTGAACGAAACCAATTTTGCTCGGTAATATTTTCTTGATGAGAAGGATGGAAAATACCTTAACGACAACCTGTGGTGAGATTTTTCATAAAGTGCGGCCCCTCTACCCGATAAAGCATAAAAGTATGCAGAGGGGAACGGTCTTGGCTTGAGTGTGCCAAGGAAGTCCTTTTCAATTGATGGTCTACATGGTTCACAAAAGGAGGTAAATGAGACGATGTAGATGCCCTTTCCTATACTTTAGAGAGTAGGAAAGGAAGCAGCTATGCTCGACTATCTTTTCATTGTTTTAAGGAGTCAGAAAAGATCTTAAATGAAACTCCAGTATGGTCAACCGATTGTGGTAGTACAAGTGGTGCCCCATGTCAGGATGGTGGACAATGGTCCAAAGATCATCCATGCAGTATGGACAGAGCAGAAGGCTCTCAAACATACCAATACATGCGTGGGATAGATCGCGGTAGAGGCTCGCAAGTCGGTGCGGCAGAGGCATACAAACTAAGCTGGCTCTCAGATAGAGGTCAAGAGATAGTGTGTGTGTGTTGCGGTGGATGAACTTGACTACATGCGATGTGAGTGCAAGTCCGGTGGCAGCTCTATGCCAAATACATGCAAGAAAAATAAATAATTTTGTGGACAATGGTCTAGAGAACCGCATAAGGTGCGATGGATAGAAAAGACAACTATGTGTTAAAATACAAATTAAAAGTAAAAAATAGCATTCCTTAATGGGCGGTGGCCCAAAAACTCGCATGAGTAGCTATAGGGGAGAGTGATACAAGTACAGGTCCTCAAACACTTGCATCGCCATGCTGTGGCTCGTAAATCGAGGTGACTTCCGAGAAGCGGTACCAAAATTTGTTTGTTAAACATGAGATGATGGCCTCATAAGGAAATGGAAATTTGATCCCAGAGGTGTGAGAGGTGTCTCAAACCGGTTCCGGGTGACTTTGGATTAGTAGCTGATGGTGCTTCTATTGACTTGTGCTAAAAAAAAACATTGAAAAACAAGAAATGAAAACAAAGCGACTAATTGGTGATGTTAGGCATAAAATCTCTTGAGGTGGAGCCCATTGCGTGGCTTCTTCAAAAGTAAACCATCTGAGTCAACGAAGAGGTATGCCCCCTTGCCGAGATGAAGGTCATTGGCAAGGTGGGATGACGAAATCTGGTATTTTATGGGAAGAACCGATTCCACACTATGGTTTAAAGGGAATGGGGTAAAACCAAAGGCAGTCTTACATATATCTCCGTCATCGCGTAAGTGGTGCTGAGATAGATCAGATGGATCTTCCACAGCTGACAGGGCGAAAGGGAAACTGGTGCTAGATATCATGAAAATGGTATTGGTTGTGGCTTTGGTTTCCTTGCACCCATTCTTTGTTGGAGGAAGAGGGGCAGGTGTGGAGACGGGAGGAGTCTTTGATGGACCTAGAGGTAGGTGCAACATCATATAAATTGGCTAGACATGAGTCAACACATCCTAGGGCCTCAGAGGTACGGTAGGTGGTTCAAGGTACCACAAAGGATCTCCTAGTGTGAAATCCTATAGATTACGGGTTTCCAAGACAGACTTACTCATGATCCCAGATGGTAGGAAAAGGATCATGTTGATCGGGAATGAACCCCACTATTTCCCCGGTAACTGAGGTTGAGGTTGCAACTGAGGTTGTGGCAGTGGCTGGGGAAACAATGGAAGAGAGAGGTCTAATGGACCGTCGATCATGGTGGAGACAAGAGGGTCTGTAGAGTTGGACATCATGTAAATGGACACGGTGTCTGAAGAAGGAGGTGGAGGATGGACTTCTTCGATCAAAGTGATCTCAGATTCAAGGGAATGCTGTCGAAGGTTGGCTAGATCCATTTGATACTCGGACAAGTCTTGGAAATGCTGAGAATAATGTCCATACAAACCATAGAGAGTGCAAGCATGGTTTGTTCTCAGTGACTTGTTTCTGACTATTGGCGCAGTTGGAATTTCAACAATGAGGAGGTTTTTGGTTGTGTCCATGGCATCCAAATGCACATGGATCATTGGAATCTCAGGGAATTTATGAGTTGGATGGCCCTATTGTTCACAGATGGCGCAAGGCAAGATCTACCGAGGTTCCGTGGTTGCTTTGGTGTTCTTTCCCGTGGCCCTTCTCAGGTGGGGCAGTGCAGGTGTGGGTGTGGTGGTTGGTTTTTGTGGACCAGGTGGAGGATGGGACTCGACCGCAATGGGTTGCATAGGTGTTAGGAATACTTGGGGTATCGATGGTTGAGCTGGTGGATCAAGATACCACACCAAAATGCCCAATGTAAAGTTGGGTAGGTTAAGGGTGGCCATTATTGGCTTGCCCATGACACCAGGTGGGGCAAAGAGGAAGGGAATCATATGGATTAGATATGATCCCAGATAAATCCCTGATGGTTGCATGTGGGGGTGCGGTTGTGGCTGTGGCTGCGCGAAATGATACTACTGCGGGTGATGTTGTAGTTGCTATTGGTGTTCCGGCTATGGACAATATTGTGGTTGTGGTTGGGGCTGCAACTGCGGTTTTTGTTTGGGTGCAGCGTGCTGGATGAGACCATGCACAAGTTCGTAGTCTCTTTTTGTGTTGGTGGTGGTGACACTAAGGGGAAAGGATCCATCGTGGTGGGATTAGCAAGCAACCCAGGGCCCACATTCAACAATGGGTAGGCTAGTGTGCTGTCAGCCATAGTGTTGATTGCAGGGATGACATTAGCATGTGTAGGCATCCCTTGTGGCTCAATAGTAGTGATGGTAGGGATAACGTTGGCAGGTGTTGTTAACCCTTGTAGATCATGATAAGTGAGTTGATCAACCATCACGATCTTCCCTTCATGGGAGAACATCATGAGACAGAAGACAGTTGATGCGACCGCTCTTATGGCATACATATAAATTCTTCCAAGGAGAAGTTTATAGTCCAGTTGAGCGTTGATAACCTCTATGTCGATCAACACTGTCTTCTCGGCTAATGTGATGGGGACATGGGGGAAGATTCCTTAGGCTTTAGTGGGATGTCCATCATAAGCCCACAGAGTTGTGGAGGATGGTTGTAGAATTGGGGATCCCAGTTTCTGCCAAACTAGGGTAGACACAACCCATGTGGATGCCCCATCATCCACTATGCACCGGTGCATGACCAAATTTTGGATGGACACAGGGATTTGAAAGGCGATGGTCGATGGCATGCGCGGTTCTCCATTATTCATGTTGAATGTGATCAAATTGGAGTCGGGGGGTTCTACTACCCCAAGGGAAGCTAATAAAACTTTTCTCTACATTGGGAATTTTTTAAGTACCTCAAGAGCGGACATGGCAGTCGGTGTTTGGGCCAAATCATCCACTATGTTGTAGCTGACAACAACTCTAGCCATGGCATTATTAGAAATTCTACGTATGGGGGGGCATGAGAATGGGGGTAACTGAATAGGTACATTGACCAATTTGGACATGGATGTCGCTGATTTGTTAGCGGGTTCACTGGTGGTTGCATACTAGTTCTATCTGGTTTGTAAGTTGACTTCTTCAGTTGTCATGGCTAGCAGGTGGTGGACACCTGTTTCTGCCATAGGAGGTGGCCTCGGAGCATTGGGGTTGGCTTGGGGAGGGGGTACGGTTGCCACCAACCCTTCGACTGGTAGTAGGTTTTGAAGCACCATCGAAGGAGGTCCTTATGGTGTTGGGTTGGGCTGGGCTTGGTTCGTAGCGTTGGCAGCCTGTTGGGCCTTGTTCTAAATGGCCTGCTTAGCTTGACCCATGAGGGGACACTCGAATGTGTAGTGCCCATAGACTTCACAGAGTGTGCATGGTTGGTTTGTGCGCAACAAGGTGTTACGTCTTGGTACATTTTGTCATGGGGGGTTTTGGGCTGGTCGATTTGCCATGGCATTATTGGGAGGATTTTGTTGTTGACCACCTCCCTGCGGTTGGTTGTTGGCTTGGTTCTAGGGTCGATTATTTCTAGCTTGCACTTGTTGATTGTTGGGGGCAGCGTAGTTGGGACAGTTTTGTTGTGCAAACACTTGTCCCAGTGGAGTGGGTGGATTGGGGGTGAAGGCTTGAATTGGTTGCACTGGTGGTGCATAGTATATTTGTGGGGGTGGCAGTGCCACAAATGTGGGAATTTTCCCCACATACTGCTATGTTGGCCAACCCATGGCTTGAGCTTGCTGTGGTGGTGCAGGCTATGCATAGGAAGTTGTTGCTCCGGACTGGGACATCATTCTGGCATAGTCCGGAGTTTGGTTCTGGTAAGCAACACTAGCAGTATTGCTTGGTTGTGGTGGAGCTACAGGTGGTGTTGGACGGTGCTGTGAAAGTTGGGAGACCGAGCCTATGATGCCATCTATAGCATGGGATTTCCCCAGTGCATCCTGGTAGGAGGTACCCGGGAGAGGAGCATCTAGAATGACGGTGTACAGGTATCCAGACTGAGCGTAGATTAGGTCAAGCTATTGGGATTTTAAAATGGCCTCTTCTTTGGATTGGGGACGTTTGGATGCAACATCCTTTGCTATGGGCAAGAGTAAGGTCTTGAGGAACCAATCCAAGAAGATCCTGTCATCAAGTTGGATTTTACACAAGCTACGATGTCACCACCATTCATGGATGTGCTCAGTTATATGTGTCGTAGTGCTCTCACAGCAGGATAGCAGGATATCCACCCCTTCATCATATTTGACGGGGAGTTGGAAATATTGTAGGAACATGAAATCTAGGGAGTTGATATCTAGGTACTTGGCTTGCTGTAGCTCAATGTACCATTTGGCCACAGCGCTTGTAAGGGTGTGTTGGAATAGCCTCAGTCTAATGGAATCGTCTACGATGATGTTTGACAAGCACCATAGATGGAATGTCATGATATGATTTTGGGGACATTCCCCTGCCTTGCCTTCAAACTTGGGAATGTCTGATGGAAGCTTAGTTGGAATTGGAGGCCAAAAAGCTTGATGGTGAATGGGGTCATTTGTTAATTGAGCCAAATTAGGCAAGTTAAGATAAGCCATGAAAGGTGGATTTGACCCCAGGCTGATATGAGATGGGGCAGCGATGGTGGTGGGGTTTGCAGGTGTGTAATGCATATGCACGGCTGGGGGTACTTGTAGTGGCACTATTGTGGATGGTCCAATGCCCCCAAGTGTGGTGGGAGGGACCGTGTGGGTGGAAGGGACATTGCCCCCATGAATGACAGTAGGGGCAATGTAAGTGGACGATCCACTACCCCCCTATTTGGCAGTAGGGGCAGTGTGTGTGGAGGGGCCACTGTCCCCGTGTGTTGCAAGTGGGCCAGATTGGTTGGTCACTATAGGTGGTGGCAGCTGACTAATGACAGTTTGCATGACTATGCTTGGGAAACCTGCAAGGTTATTGGTGACAAGTTGTGGTGTGGACATGGTCCACTTGCTATGGAGATGCCGAAAAATGGATCTGGGTTGGCGCCAGCCATGGGGCTTGATGGTGCAGTATGGAGGTCTAGTTAAAATTGATATGGGTCTGAATCTCAATCAGAGGCCATGTGACCTTCTAATGGTGTGGGAGATCACTGAGAACGGTTTCGACAGTCTCAATTGAGTGTTCCAAATTTTGGTGTTCCGCCTCTTAGGTGTGAGGAAGAGCGTGAGGGATCAATTCTGTTAGATGTTTATCAAACCAATGGGAATGATGTTTGGACCCCGTTTTTAGTGGCTTCCTATTGGTTGTAGGTGGTCACTCGGCCATTAATACTTCCAGAAGACAATGCTTGGATTTTTCCTCACAGGTGTTTCTACTCAATCGGAAGGGGTCATTACTCGTTTCACTTGGCAATTCCTCTCAGTGGCCAGCTAATTTGGGGTTCTTGTGGTACTCCCCACAATGAGTTTTTGTGTAGAGCCCATGTACTTCCCATAGTTGAAGCAGTCGGGGACTTATGTCCTCAAAGACTACAAATTGTTTGAACTTAGTGTAAATGGATAAATTTTAAGGCTCTCTCAGCGTCATGAACTAAGTTGGGTTTATTACTTGGTATGGTGTATTTGTTTGTCTATATTTCTGGTATTTGGTAGCTGCAAATGGTTTATGACTTCATCATATTGTGGTATAGTTCATTTCATTATGTATGCAAGCATTGAATAATCAAAAATTTGTAAACAGATACAGTTTTTAACCTTGAATGTTGATGACCTAACTAGATGACTACCTCACACTGATATTCCTCTTCAACCAAGAGAAGGTGTTGGGATCTCAACACAATGGGACTAAGCCCATCTGTAGATCCATAGGTCACCTCCCGGATGCAAGGTTGGTCAATAGGGATGACGCTTAGCGCTGTGAGAATCCCTCCTTCTCTACCCCCTCTACTTTCCAGGTCATCTGGTTTTAATGGTTTAGAACAATATTTAATGAAGGGCCTATGTCTATATGAGCTTACCCTTTGTCGTATCTTAGAATACCCCGGAGGGTGATGACTGGGTAGAGGAGGAAGGGTAAGCAAGATAGTTAGTTTTAGGTTGGTTTTAGTTAGGCTGCATTCATTTAATTAAGCCATTAAAATTTACTTTGAATTTACACTTAGTTATGTAAATGAAATTGCAATAAAATGAAAAAGAAACAGAAATGAAATGGTTCAGATGGATAGAGGCGGCTGAGCCGCACTGACAGTCCCGATAAAAGCAAACAGTGAAGCCCAAAAATGGGTCGTGCACCTGTAAAAGTCTTGTTTTTGGGAAGTGTATTCTGATCCAACCATGCGGAATTACCTCAAACAGTTACAAACCCACTTCAGAAACGGGCCCCTTTACCCCTAATCACTACCAGATTCAAAAATAGCTCAACTGTTTGGGTAGAAAACGAGCTCAAACACAGGTTAATTTTTAGAAATTCGGTTCGGCCATTTTTGCATAGTTTAGTGATTTCTAAATCATAGAATGGCCAACAGTAACTGGTACTATGGCCAAATGGGCTTGGGTTGGCCTTGAGGAAGCTTAGAAATAACTAGAAATGTAAATAAACAAGAATCTAAGCTATATTTAACAGAAAACTAAACTAGGGAAAAAAACAGAACTAAAAACTAAAACTTTGAAAAATAAACCCAAGGATCCTGTGGGATCGACCTGGTATGGTTGCTAGTTCTGTAGCAGGGATTTCTCCTTGCTACAGGGCAGGAATGGCTCCCTTTTGTTTATAGGATGGAAGGGTAGGTTCCTGTATGGAAATGCAGAAAAGAAAAGCGGTAATGAAACTAGATAGAAATAAAAGCAAAGATAGAGACCCCTCTGCACACAAGGTTATGGGTTAAAGACCTTCGAGACCCTGCATACAACAATGGAGACCTGCAAGAACATGTTATGCCATAAAATTGCAAGCAAATAGATGTTAGGAAAACTCAAATAAACAAAATAAAACAAAATTTATACCTCTTGGTGGAAATGGGCCACCATGCCCTAGCTTGGAGAATCACCTCTCTCTTAGCAATGGGGGAGCTATGGCTCAAAGGGAAGATGGATGAGAGGGAGTGTGGGTGGCTTGAGAGGCAAATGGTCTCAAGGCATCCACTTGGGTAGCATAACAGTATGCAAGGGAGGAATGTTTAAGAGTGACCCCCACCCCTCCTTTTATAGCTTTTTTGGGGACTTTTAGGGTCTTAAGCCCTTGGTGAGGGCTTTAGCCCTTTCCACCCTAACTTTAGCACCTTCTAGGGTTTTAGGCTCCTTTGAGGGGTTTTAGCCCCTTTTTGGAGGCTTTAGACCCTAGGAGAGTTATTTAGGCTCCTTTTTGAGGTTTTTAAGCCCTTTTACTCACTTTTAAGCCTTTTTGAGGGTGTGGGGGTGTAATGGGGTGTTACGAGGGTCGTGAGTGGGTGTCATTGGGTGGTGTAGGCCATGTAGAGATGAGTGAGGGATTTTTTGGGTTAAAAAAGCCTATGATGCAATAGCCCCGCACCTATTTCTGTGGAAGCTATAGAGATAGAATAATTAGTATTATGAGGACATAAATTTAACGTATCTACCCTATCTCCTTTTTCTATTATTAGTGATCCTTTAGTGATATTCCACCATGTTTCTCTAAATTTAGACAAACAGTCGCTATCTCCCAACTTCCCTATTGAGATCAGATTTCTTTTCATAGCAGGAATGTGCCTTACATCCTTTAGCAGCCAGTCATTGCCATTATTTAACTTAATCTATACCTTACCCTTTCCAACAATTTTACATGGTTCATCATCCCCCAATAACACATGCCCAAAATCACCTTGAACATAATCATGAAAGAATTTCCTATGGGGTGTCACATGACATGAAGCCCCTGAATCTACTACCCAGTAATCACTAGTATTATCTAATGCAAGAATCAAAGCATTTTGTAACACATCACTTGCTACATTAGCTTCCTAGGTAGTCTCTTGCTTTTGGTCTCCTTTCTTCTTTGGTGCTATGCAGTCTTTCTTCAGGTGTCCTTTCTTACCATAGTTCCAGCACTCTATTTTTCTGAATCTAGACTTGGATCTTCACTTTTTATACTTGCCGCAATTTCCTAGGCTCCTTCCTCTCTCATTTTGTCTCCCTATACTCTCCATGGTCAACGTATTACCTTATGTCTATCCTGTGCTTTTTCTTCGCATTTCCTCACTAAGAATAACACCAACAACATCATCAAACTTAAGGGTGTTTGAACTAGGGACAGAGTTACTTACAGCCATTACCAAGCTATTCCAACTTTCTGGCAATGAGCACAAGATTATAAGATCCCTAACCTCATCATCAAAGTTGACTTTTACGGAACTTAATTGACTAGTAAGTGTATTAAACTCATTTAAATGGTCAACAACAGATCCACCTTCTGACATCTTCATATTAAATAAATGCTTCATTAAAAATACCTTGTTAGAAGCCAATGGTTTTTCGTAGAGCTTACTCAATGCGCTCATCACACCCTCTATTGTTTTTTCTTTTGAAATATTGAACGCCACTGACGAATCTAGGCACAACCGTATTGTTTCTAGTGCCTTTCTATCAAGAACCTCCCATTCTTCATCCTTCATAGTCACCAACTATTTTGATTTTTTTCCCAACGACAGTTACAGATCCTTCTGGTAAAGATAGTCCTCTTGCCGCCTTTCAAACACCTGGGTCACATGGAAGAAATCTTCAAGCCACTCGGTGTGTCCTTGGGGGCAAGTCTCAAGTCAAGGCTGTCACCTTGTTCTTGACTCCTCTGTTTAGGCTCAACTCCTAACAGAGCCAAGGGGGTAAGACCCTATTTAGTTACTAAGGATGATTACTTAGTGTGGTGATGTTAAACTGAATCAGTTACTTAGGAGTTTGAATATTTTAACTATAGACAATTGAAGATGACAAGATACGAAAATAAACACACGAAAGCACAAAGCTGATAAACAATATATATATGAAGCAAAAATGACCAGTGCCTTAAAATGGAGTCAAATCAAAGAGATCAATGTGCTTGCATGTGCTTGGAGTGAATGTTTTGTGATTGCATCTTGGTATGTTTTAAGTTAAAATTGAAGTATGAGTTGATTAAATTAGGTTAAGGGGGGACTCCAGATATACCCGCGACTACTTGGAGTATGTCCAAAACTAAACCTTCATGGCTACCCGCAAGGAATATGTGGGCTGAAATGGAGTCTCTGGGGCTATTGTTCGTAACGCACCCATTAGGGTGTGACAGATATCGGCACCCCGAGGTCACTTTTCAGAAGTTTCCGCTTCCTTTGGGTTTTTTTCCACCGTAGAGGTTTGATCGAGGTGTTGGAATTTCACCTAATGGTTTGTCAATTAGGGAGGGTGAGTCCTAATTATGCTAGTCACCCAAGTGATTTTGATACAGCTTTACTGATTGGATGAACCGCAGCCAAGTGCAGAGCATACGCACTGGAGTCTTGTTGGTTTTAGTAAGTTTTAAACTGGATGTTCTTGTTTAAAAGAAAAGCCTCCAAGAACCTCTTTCGATCCAAGTGGATCTCAATCGGGGATTCAAGGAGGGGTAAATTTTATAGTTGCTTATAAAAAAAATGTATAATAAAGCAAAATGATACACAATTCATATTTCTTAATTAATCCTACCACGAATCTCTTTCCCCTTTCGGGTCAATCGGGAAATCGTGGGGTAAGTATTACGATTACTTTGAAATGTGAGATATGGAGTATGGAATTAATAAAAAGATCAAGTATACTACCCTACAAATCATATCAATTCTAGTAAAAATGAAATAAGCAGAAAACGACGAAAAGGGCACCGACGCGAATCCCCCCAGGGGGGAAGGGGGATGGGCTCGAAAGAGCCTATTCCAAAAATGAATTTATTACAGCAGTTACAATATAAAAGAACTGATAAATCAGAAATTTCTTGGTCCTTATACAGGCTGAAACCAAGTTTTTACAATTTTGCAAAACAATTAAGATTTTTTTTGGCGAAAAGGGAGACCCCTGGGGGGATTTGAACGCTCCTGAGACCACTTCGGACAGCAGCTTCCATTTATTTCTGTCAGAACTGATAAAGGACAGCGAGCAAGTTATAATAACATATTCCCAAAGGCACTTTAAGAGTACCTTTGGATCAGCCTACTTTATCTAAAAAATAATGTGGTTAAACAAGCTAAAACGACGAAAAAGAAACCAAGGAAAGCAAGCTTTCCTTGGGATATTGGATTAATGTTTGTGCAGCCAATTAAATTGCACTGATATTGCAGAATATTAAACTTATCTAACAGTAAATGAAACTACCTTAACAGCAACCTATGATTTTTCACTAAATTGCTTGCGAAAATAAGGTACTTTTATCTAGATCTCTTGAAATTAAACTTTAGGTGCAAAACAAAACTAAGATCTAGAATTTGGGAGGGATATTAATGATTATATATATGTGTATTTTTCTTAGTGAGATAGATCAGAGTAATAAGAAACCTTTTAAGTAACCGATTTGAGGAAAATTTTAGATTTTAAAGGAGAGAAAGGGGAAGAAAGGTGCTTGTTGTTGAAGCAGATCTGCAGAGGAAACTTGTTAGTGGAATGCAGAGGGGAAATGTATTCACAAAAATTTGTATGTGTAGTGGATTCAAACTAGATCCATAGCTCGTCCAATCGTTAGATCCACAGCTTGTCCAATCCTTGCTACCTAAAAGCTAAACACACAATCCTGCATGAAACCTCATGAGATCTGGATATATATATGAACAAGAAACAAGGATTACATGCAAATAAACTTATTAAACATGTATAATCAAGATATTCTAACATATATTCTATGATATTTAAGAAAAACAAGTAACCTTACTTGCCCAACTATACTCCTATTGATTCAGCTGAATCGTTCAAGCCAGACAGGGTTCAGATGCAGAAATTGAGAGAAAATCCGCCAACATCAATAGCCGTAAGACAATGCTTAATCCACACATATGAGAGCATTACACCATTTATCCTCCAAAGCTTCCTTATTTCAACAATCGAAAATTACAACGGTATTACAATGGCAAGCCCTTCAGTCCAGCTCTCACTAGCTTGGAAGAGGCAGCCTCCAGCGGGATATATACAATTTACAAGCCATCCATCCCAGGGGGGGCGCAATTCCTCATGGAATTAAGTGAAATCAACTGATGGAGAGTTCATCAATGCAGAACTGAGGCTGAACTGAGCCTACTTGTCAACTGGGGGCCTGATCTGGCTGACACATCAACCCATACACTGACACATCAGCCCAAAACTCATCTAGATGAGCCAAAACGTGTTGAGGAGAGAGGGAGGGAGAAATTCCCCATAAAGGATGCTCAAGATCAACTCTGGATCTGATTTGATCACCTCCTTCAGTCAAGGATTTGTCAGATCCAGTCAATCTGCTTCAGATCTGACTGATTTCAATCAAATCGGTCGAGAATCCACTGATTTATTGATTTTGGATTTGCTCCATTATTCATCAATTTATTAATTAAAATAATCAATAATTTATTTTTGGGGCTTTCTGACCTGAGTGATGGAAGATCACTCAAAACTTAGGAAACAATGGGTCCATGGGTTTACATGGTGCTCTTAGCTTGAAAATGAGCACCTACACGACTGAAACTAATTATTTGGCCCACTTTTATTACAAAATCAATTTTTCCAATTAAACTATTAAAAAATAGCCTAAGGTTTGGAAAAATTAAATTTTAATAAAAAACACTGAAAAAACTGAAAAATTGAAAAATTGAAAAACACCTAGGGGGTCTTAGACATGTTCATATGACTCAAAAAATATGTCTAGCCTGCTTATACATTGACACATAGACTCTATTAACCTCAATAGGCCTAAATGCCAACCCGACCACCCCAACTTTGGAGGTATGGAGTGAAAAACTCAAAAATTATCAGTTGTTTATTCAACAACCAATAATAACCAAGGGAAAAAAACACCCTGGGCTGATCGGATTGACAAATGAAGTCTAAGAGACCGAGTATTTTATAGATACTATCATGCTAGAACATTTATTACAATTCCCCCATGGGGTATGAACATGTGATATTATACAACAAGCACTTCCTAGAAGTACTTCCAAAGGTCTTTTGAAGTCCGAACAAGTTAACCCTGTCCGGTTCACCGGGCTCACTTGATAAAAACCACTAAGTACAACTTAGGTAGTGACATTCTGACTCCAACTGTGGGACGTGTACTCGATCTAGTCTTTGAGGCAAGGAGAGGATACGAAAACACTAGAATCTCTGGTTGATATACCCTGTAAAAACATCTCAACTTGACAAGAAAAACCTCAGTAGCACAAGTTTTATAAAAAACCAAATGAACCACTAAGTTGATTTATTTAAACAACATAAATTTAACTAACTAAAAGAAGTAAAGTTTTATTATCACTAAGTATAAAATAGAATTGCAGAAAGTAAACACTCTCTTTCAAGGAGCTTATTTTCCTACTCTAAGCATGATATAAAAAAGGTTAAGTGTAATCAGAAATCCAATGTAACCACCTAAACATTTTATTAACATAAAAAAAAAATCCTTGTCTTTGGTTACCAGCCAAAGTAAGGATACTTTATTCAGAGAATGCAAACCTGCGTGATGATTCGGAAGGGGCGGGATGGATGGGAGATCATAGACATGAATAATGTCATAAAAATTCTTCCCCAATTTGTATGTGCTCATGCAGGCTGCTTCTATCCATGACTGGATAGGACTGATATACCAATCAAAACGATGAGGTAGAATGACTACATCATCATACTGATCATCGGGGCTTATCATATGATAACTTGTCGCACAAGCCCAAAGAAAATCCAGGTCATGAGGAAACTCTATATGTGAATATGATAGTTGAGACTGATATTCTAATAATTACATCACATCTGTCTTTTCACAAAATTGCTTCTCCATGTCTTCATTAATGATACCCTTGTGCGGCTCTTCATGATATGACTCTGAATGATCATATAAGAGTTTTGAATGCTGCTTTTCCATACTAGGATTTTCCAAGGTCTCCAGATTCATGCTTCCCTCTATGGAAGTATAGTAGATTGGACTTCCACAAATCTCTAAACAGACACTCCCCTTGCTGGATATAGCACATATAGGATTCTTAATAAGATATCCAGAAAAATCCCAATAGTCATCACCATCATCTATGTTAAATGTGATGGATTTCCCATTGCTGATATCAGGTTCTGATATCGAGTTCTCTTCTTCTTCATTACTGATACCGATATATGTCTCAGACTGATCATGTGGATAAATTGCATGATTCTTTTTCATATCAAAGTTTCCCAAGGCCACATGGTTCATGCTCTCTTCTTTAGATATGCCATCAAAAGTTTTTGGTTCATTATTTTCCTCTTTATTCATGTCACAGACTGGATTTTCCATGAATGTCCAGGACTCCTCATCAACATCTTTGTCGGGGATAAGGGAGTCTTCGTAACTTGTATCATGCTCCGAGCTATATTTGTCCTCATTTTCATACTCCTCTTCTTCAGAGAAAAGATCACAAGGTAGTAAACCTTCTAGATTGCCATCATTATATGGAGCACACATAGGAGTCCCATCATGTATATTACAGTTTTCATCATAAGTTTCACTATAAGATTCTACAATGGTTTCATCCTCAGGTTTGTATTGTTTAGATGGTGACAAAGGGTAGGCCTGGCCTACCATGCATATATGATCCAGCTCGCTTGAATTTGTTTCCTGATTACAAACCTTGGGAAGTCCATGTTTCATGACTTGATTCACAACATAACAAGTGCTTTCTAGGTGGAATTGATGACAAGGTCTACACCATGGAATTACTTCATCTACCATGTTAGTTGAGTCTAACTGGTTTGGAATCCTAGGCTCTTGCTGAGGAAACTTCTTTTGATACACTTGATTCTGTTTTGGCTGAAAATTCCTAGGTCCACTATTTCTCTCCAGTGTGACTATTCTGTTTTGGATTTTATTCATTTGCGCAGATTGGTTTGTCATGAATTGGTCCTGACTAGTCATCATTTTTTCAAACATGCTAGCTATCTTTTGCATGGGGTCTTTAGAGGTTTCCTTTTCTTCTGATTCAAAGGCTTTTCCCTTTTCTTCATTGTATGAAGTGTTTCCCCTATGGTAACCTGGAATGTTGGATTTTCCCGAAGATTGCATATTCCTTTCTATTTTCTCAACCAGATCTTGAGCAGTTTTTAGATCGACCAGATCTTTATCCCTTAATCGGTACCTCAAATCACCAGTGAAATCTTTGATGTAATATATGAGGATGGAGGCATCCCTTGGCTTGATGTCTATAGGGAGGTCTGCAACCACATGCCTGAAATTAGTATTAAATTCATCCATGGTTTCATTCTCCATCTTCTTTATATTATGAATGGCAGCAAGCAAATGTCTTGGTTCTTTCTTTTCCCCCCATTTCTTCTTAAAACCTACTAGGAATTCATTAAGGGTTTTATATGAATCATCACCAAGGTTCTCATACCATTCCACAGCATCATCCTCTAAGGATAAAGCAAAGAGCTTCATTTTGATATCTTCGTGGTTAGAGGCAACATTATCACAGTAACTGACTAGGTGCCTTTCAAACTTTCGGAGATGAGTCTTGGCGGTGGTAGCATTATTTCCATTGAACCTAGGGAGCTTCTTGATAGCATCATTCGGAATGTTATGAGGAGCACCTGCTATCTGAGAAAAGTTAAGGGGTTTGTAAAATTCCATCATTTCTTGAGCTTAGTGAACATGACTCTCTATAAATATGTGATGGATATATGAGAGGGATTGGTCTCCTAAATATTCAAGGTTTCTACGAGAAGTCTTCCTATTCACTCTTTCCCTATTAAACCTTTCGGGATCAGGGAGAGGATTGAATAATTGTCAGTGGTTTCTTCGGGTAGAAATTCTTGAAGGGATGTTAGACAGTGGAGTCGCCAGATGGATCGAGTTTTAATTTTTATGTTTTTTTAAAGACTAGATCAATCAAAAGTTTTTTATATTTTTAGTTGTTTAGAAAAAAGTTTAGCTAAGTCGTACTAGGGAATAAAAATATTTATCCTCGGCAACAGTGCCAAAAAGTGTTGCCACCTTTCACACACCTGGGTCACATGGCAGAAATCTTCAATCCACTCGGTGTGTCCTTGGGGGCAAGTCTCGAGTCAAGGCTGTTACCTTGTTCTTAACTCCTCCATTTAGGCTCAACTCCTAACGGAGCCAAGGGGGGTAGACCCTATTTAGTTACTAAGGATGATTACTTAGTGTGGTGATGTTAAACTGAATCAATTACTTAGGAGTTCGAATATTTTAACTATAGACAATTGAAGATGACAAGATACGAAAATAAACACACGAAAGCACAAAGTTGATAAACAATATATATATGAAGCAAAAATGAACAGTGCCTTAAAATGGAGTCAAATCAAAGAGATCAATGTGCTTGCATGTGCTTGGAGTGAATGTTTTGCGATTGCATCTTGGTATGTTTTAAGTTAAAATTGAAGAATGAGTTGATTAAATTAGGCTAAGGGGGGACTCCAGATATACCCGAGAGTACTTGGAGTATGTCCAAAAATAAACCTTCACGGCTACCCGCAAGGAATATGTGGGCTGAAATGGAGTCTCTGGGGCTATTGTTCGTAATGCACCCATTAGGGTGTGACAGAGATCGATGCCCTGAGGTCACTTTTCAGAAGTTCCCGCTTCCTTTGGGTATTTTGCCATCGTAGAGGTTTGATCGAGGTGTTGGAATTTCACCTGATGGTTTTTCAATTGGGGAGGGTGAGTCCTAATTATTCTAGTCACTCAAGTGCTTTTGATACAACTTGACTGATCGGACGAACCGCAGCCAAGTGCAGAGCATACGCACTGGAGTCTTGTTGATTTTAGTAAGTTTTAAACTGGATGTTCTTGTTTAAAAGAAAAGCCTCCAACAACCTCTTTCGATCCAAATGGATCTCAATTGGGGAATCAAGGAGGGGTAAATTTTATAGTTGCTTATAAACAAAATGTATAAGAAAGCAAAAAGATACACAATTCATATTTCTTAATTAATCCTACCACGAATCTCTTTTCCCTTTCGGGTCAATAGGGGAAATCGTGGGGTAAGTATTACGATTACTTTGAAATGTGAGATATGGAGTATGGAATTAATAACAATATCAAGTATACTACCCTGCAAATCACATCAATTATAGTAAAAATTAAATAAGCAGAAAACGACGAAAATGGCACTGACGCAAATCCCCCGAGGGGGGATGGGGAATGGGCTCGAAAGAGCCTATTCCAAAAATGATTTTATTACAGCGGTTAAAATATAAAAGAACTGATAAATAAGAACTTTCTTGGTCCTTATACAGGCTGAAACCAAGTTTTTACAATTTTGCAAAACAATTAAGATTTTTTTAGCGAAAAGGGAGACCCCTGGGGGGATTTGAACGCTCCTGAGACCACTTCGGACAGAAGATTCCCTTTCTTTCTGTCATACCTGATAAATTACAGTGATAAAGTTATAATAACATATTCCCAAAGGCACTTTAAGAGTACATTTGGATCAGCCTACTTTATCTCAAAAATAATGCAGCTAAACTAGCTAAAACAGCGAAAAAGGAACCAAGGAAAGCAAGATTTCCTTGGGATCTTGGATTACTGTTTCTGAAGCCAATTAAATTGCACTGATATTTCATAATATTAAACTTATCGAATAGAAAATGAAACTACCTTCACAGCGAGCTATGAATTTTCACTAAATTGCTTGCGAAAATAAGGTACTTTTAGCTAGCTCTCTTGAAATTGAACTTTAGGTGCAAAACAAAACTAATATATAGAATTTGGGAGGGATATTAATGATTATATATATGTTTATTTTTATTAGTGAGATAGATCAGAGTAATAATAAACCTTTTAAGTAACCGATTTGAGGAAAATTTTAGATTTTAAAGGAGAGAAAGGGGAAGAAAGGTGCTTGTTGTTGAAGCAGATATGCAGAGGAAACTTGTTAGTGGAATGTAGAGGGGCAATGTATTCACACAAATTTGGATGTTTAGTGGATTCAAACTATATCCACAGCTCGCCCAATCCTTAGATCCATAGCTTGTCCAATCCTTGCTACCTGAAAGCTAAACACACAATCCTGCACGAAACCTCATGAGATCTGGATATATATATGAAAAAGAAACAAGGATTACATGAAAACAAACTTATTAAACATGTATAATCAAGATATTCTAACATATATTCTATGAGATATAAGAAAAATAAGTAACCTTACTTTCCCAACTATACTCCTATTGATTCAGCTGAATCGTTCAAGCCAGACAGGGTTCAGATGCAGAAATTGAGAGAAAAGCCAACAACATCAATAGCCATAAGACAATGCTTAATCCACACATATGAGATCATTACACAATTTATCCTCCAAATATTCTTTATTTCAACAATCGAAATATTACAACAGTATTACAATGGCAAGCCCTTCAGTCCAACTCTCACTAGCTTGGAAGAGGGAGCCTCTAGTAGGATATATACAATTTACAGGCCATCCATCCCAGGGGGGGCGCAATTCCTCATGGAATCAAGTGAAATCAACTGATGGAGAGTTCATCAATGCAGAACTGAGGCTGAACGGATCCTACTTGTCAATCATGGGCCTGATCTGGCTGACGCATCAACACATACACTGACACATCAGCCCAAAACTCATCCAGATGAGCCAAAACGTGTTGAGGAGAGAGGGAGGGCGAAATTCCCCATAAAGGATGCTCAAGATCAACTTTGGATCTGATTTGATCACCTCCTTTAGTCAAGGATTTGTCAGATCCAGTCAATCTGCTTCAGATCTGACTGATTTCAATCAAATCGGCTGAGAATCCACTGATTTATTGATTTTGGATTTGCTCCATTATTCATCAATTTATTAATTAAAATAATCAATAATTTATTTTTGGGGATTTATGATCTTAGTGATGGAAGATCACTCAAAACTTAGGAAACAATGGGTCCATGGGTTTACATGGTGCTCTTAGCTTGAAAATGAGCACCTACACGACTGAAACTGATTATTTGGCCCACTTTCATTACAAAATCAAATTTTCCAATTAAACTATTAAAAAATAGCCTAAGTTTTGGTAAAATTAAATTTTAATAAAAAACACTGAAAAAACTAAAAAATTGAAAAATTGAAAAACACCTAGGGGGACTTAGACATGTTCATATGACTCAAAAAAGATGTCTAGCATGCTTATACATTGACACATAGACTCTAATATCCTCAATAGGCCTAAATGCCAAGCTGACCACCCCAACTTTGAAGGTATGGAGTGAAAAAATCAGAAATTATCAGTCGTTTATTCAACAACCAATAATAACCAAGGGAAAAAAACACCCTGGGCTGATCGAATTGAGAAATGAATTCTAAGAGACTGAGTCTTTTACAGATACTATCATGCTAGAACATTTATTACAATTCCCCCATAGGGTATGAACATGTGATATGATACAACAAGCACTTCCCAGAAGTACTTCCAAAGGTCTTTTGAAGTCTGAACAAGTTAACCCTATCCGGTTCACCGGGCTCACTTGATAAAAACCACTAAGTACAACTTAGGTGGTAACAAGTCCTCCATTTGCATCTTCCTTAACTGACAGTTTTTGTTATTAAATTTCTTGACCCTAAAGTTTCCTTCTTCCACCATTGCTCCCACTCGAACTAGGAACCCTTCTTTCCTGTGAGTTTACCAACCAAATAGACCTTTTGGCTATGATACCAATTGTTAGAAAATAAGATCGCGGAGCAATAACAAATATACAGTTAAATCATTAAACAATATGAAAAACATATTAAACACATTACAGAGAGACACATATATAACGTCGTTCACCCAAATGATGGGCTACATCCACAAAGAAATTTCCAGTCCTTTATTACAGTCCAGAAAGATGAAGGGATACAACCTGCAGCAAAACAATGCACTTCCTCTTCACTCTCTCTCAGTCACTCTCACACAATCACAAAGATTGTTTACAATACAAAACAATACCATTCACAGCCATGTTACAATGTTTTTTTTTATAGGGGAAATACCATTGGAAAATACTATGGTTATCCCAATACCTTGGGTCCACAAAACCGTTGGCTGACACACATCCCAAAAAATTTTCTTTGGGGCTCCACCTCTGAACCCCAAGGTAGGGGGAATGAGTGTACAGTACACCTGGGGTACAAACACAACTGAATAATATCTCTGGATCTGGAAGATCAGGCTCCACAACCAACAGTTTGAGGAAGAGTTCAGAGGGTGGATCTTCTCAAGGATGGTTATTTCGAATTTATGAGAGTGTTTGCAAAGGTCACTGAGGAGTGACCAGTACTCGGGAAAGTTTGGAAAATAGTGGGAATAATGACCATATAGGCCACAAACTACACATGGGTTGTTGGTTCATAGTGATTTATTTTTAATCGTAGGTATGGTTGGTCCATTAACAATTGGAGGGTGCAAAGGATTGGAAAATATAGATAATTTTGTGTCACATGGATTTGGACATCACATAAAGAACATGTTGTAGAACAATGTGGTTATGCCAAAGTTTTGGCTTCCTTGACCCCCCTGTTTGTGGGAGGAGGAGGGGTAGAAGTAGAGACATAAGAAGTCATTTAGGTACCAGGAGGTGGGTGTGACACCATCTTAATAGGTTGTTAATGTATTTCTAACTTCAGAATGTATTCACCTATGTATCTTATGTCTTGTACCCCAATGTTTATTCCAGGATATGTCTGTAATGTAATTGAGTAATGTCATGCCCCAATGTTCCAATCGGGAGGATCTATAATGTAAACAAGTAATGTCAAGTCATTGTGGGTAACCCTCCTATTGATCAAGGGTTAAAGTCCCCGCAGTTTTGGGGCACTAGGGTTATTAGACTCACCTAGTGAAGTCGGCCCTAGTTGGGTTTAGTCAAGTCAAGAATTATTATAAATAGAGAGCTATCCTCTCTATTTGATACACACTTACTCACACTCAGTTGTAGCGCATAGCTGAGGAAGAATAAGACACTGGGGCTAGGAAGAAAGACGTTACTGCTATCGGGAGATCATCTTACTGTTTTGGGATTTTCTATTTGGTGTTGATTCTATCTCTGAGGAAGTTGTGGGGTTTTCTCCATTTATGGTTTCCCCAAGGAAAAAAACTGTGTTCATTGTCTCTTGTGTTTGATTGTTGTGCTTGTTATTCTCTTAGTTAAAGGTCCTAATATAATGCTAGCTTAATGTTAAAAATATAACATGGTATTAGAGCTAACCTGAGAAGAAGACACTGTGCAGCTAAGGGAACTAGGGCTTCTTACTTTTTGGATCTCTCTCAATATATTTTCAGCAAAATAAGGTTGGAGTAACTCTCCTCCCTAGGGAGCATCTTTCTATCGAAGTTTAATCGAATTTTGAGATTTTTCAGTTTTGGACCCGACACTACTGTCGAAAATTAGGGCTTTTCACAGAAGAGGAATTTTTCAGTGAGCCCAGGCCTGGATTGATCTCCTCCCCAAAATTGAAGTTAGGGATCAAATCCAAAGCATTTGGTTGGAAAGAACTCTGGAAAAGCAAAGCCCTAATCTACTCCTGAACCAGCGCTGCAGAATTTCAGCTCCAAATCCAGATCTGAAATCTTGACTTGGTAAGATCTAAATATTTTGTATTTCCATTTGAGGTTCTCAGTTAAGATGTCTCATCATACCAAGCTCGATGAAAATCTTGAGGGAGCTGATAACTTTTGAGCCTGGAAGTATAGGATCTCCCTCGTCCTGGAAGAGAATGAGTTGGACTCCTATAGCAATGAGGAAGTTCCAGTTCCAGAGGGAGATGAGGCTAAGGCCTTGCACAAGAATAAGTTGGTTATGGGAAAGAGCATCATTTCTGATTCTATCAAGGATCACCTCATACCATAGGTGTCCTCCCTAAAGACACCTAAAGTTATGTTTCATGCCCTAAACAAATTGTTTGAAGGAAAGAACATAAACCTGAAGATGACATTGTGGAACCAATTGAAGAATGTGAATATCCAGAATGCAGAAACCATCCATTCTTACTTTACAAGGGTTTCTCAGATCAACGAACAATTGGAAGCAGTAGATCAGAAGTGGAGAATGTAGATATTGTGATGACCACCTTGAATGGTCTCCCTAGGACATGGGACTCTTTCATTCAAGGGATATGTGCCAGAAAGAAGTGAGTCAATTTCAGCAAACTGTGGGGAGAATGCTCTCAAGAAGAAGCTCAGATAGCAGTTCAAGAAGAGAAGATGGCAAGTGAAGATCAATCTCTCACAGTACAATCCAAGAAAACCAGATCTAGCCATCACAGAAGTAAGTACTCTAATCAAAGTAATAACTTTAGAAAGCCTAGAGATAAGTCTAAGTTCATTTTCTATACATGCGATGAAAGAGGACACTTTTCTAGAGATTATCCTAAGAACAAAAGTAACTCTCACAAGAAAAAGGCAAACAAGAGAAAACATCATGCTCATGCTGCAGAGGATGATGAACCTTCCACAAAGAGAAATAGACAAGACAGTGATGATTCTGTAAGTGATGAAGAATATGTTTTGATTTCCGCTCTCACAGGAACTATCACACATGGTCGTAATGATTGGTTTATAGACAGTGGTGCTTCCAAGCACATGATAGGATTCAAGGAATCCTTTGTGAAATTATCTGAACATGAATCACCTCACAAGGTGAAACTTGGAGATGACTGCCAGTATCCAATAAAAGGTAGTGGGGAATCCTCCTATAAGCTAGACTCTGGGAAGTCTATCAAGATTAAAGATGTATTGTTTGTACCTGGACTAAAGAAGAAACTTCTCTCCATATTTTCATTAGATGCAAAAGGAAGGAGGGTTGCATTTGTAGATGGCCAAGTCGTCATGTGGCCAAAGGGAAAGCCTTTTGATGATGCAGTAGTGATTGGAGAAGAAGAAGGAGGACTATACAAATTGAAGGCCCAACCAGAACAAGATTTGGTTCATGACTCGGTATAACCAAATGAGCTTTGGCATAGAAGGCTTGCACATGCGCATTATAGAGCACTACCACTTGCAAGAAAAGTTGTTGAAGGTCTCCCATAAATGCAAACAAAACATGAAGGTGTATGCAAAGGATGTGCGAAAGGAAAGAACACAAAGAAGACATTTCCAAGTAGCAAGAGCAAGGCAAAAGGAATCTTGGAAATCATCCACTTCGATGTATGTGGTCCAATGTCAACCAGTTCATTAAGTGGGTATGCATACTATGTTTCTTTTATTGATGATTTTTCTAGGAAGACATGGATCTACTTCATGAAGAACAAAGATGAAGTATTCAACAAGTTCACGGAATTAAAAGCCTTGATCGAGAACCACACTGAAAAGAAGATCAAGGCTTTTCGATCAGATAATGGCAGAGAATTCACATCAAATGAATTCAAAGAGTTGTGCAAAGACTCAGGGATTAAGAGGGATTTGTCCACTCCATATAATCCACAATAGAATGGGATCGCAGAAAGGAAGAATAGAACTATCATGGAAGCTGCAAGAGTAATGCTTCATGATCAAGATCTTCCTACGCACATTTGGGTAGAAGCTTCCAGAACAGTGGTGTATGTACAGAACCATACTCCACACAGAGCACTCAAGAACAAGACTCCTGAGGAAGTCTTCTTCAACAAGAAACCAGAAGTCAGCCATCTCAGAATATTTGGCTATCCTATGTACATACACATTCCGAAAGAAAATAGGACGAAGTTAGATCCTTCAGGAAAGAAGGGTATATTTGTGGGATATTCTGAAAGCTCGAAGGCTTATAGAATATACTTCCTAGGGTTCAAGAATATTGACATCAGTAGAGATGTCACATTTGACAAAGATTCAACCTACATCAAATCTAGGAAGAAACCAGCTAAAGAACCTAAAGAGATCAATAGCTTTGCTTGCAAGTGGTAGTGCTCTGTAATGCACATGTGCAAGCCTTCTATGCCAAAGTTCATTTGGCTCTACTGTGTCATGAACCAAAGATTGCTCTAGATGGCCCTTCAATTTGTATAATCCTCCTTCTTGTTCTCCAATTACTATTGCATCGTCAATAGTCTTTCCTCTTGGCCACATGAGGACTTGGCCATCTATAAATGAAACCCTCATGCCTTTTGCATCCAATGTCGATATGGAGAGAATATTCTTCTTTAGTCCTGGTACAAAAAAGACATCCTTCATTTTCATAGACTTTCTAGAGTCTAGATTGTAGGAGGATTCACCACTACCTTTTATGGGATATTGGTAGTCATCCCTGAGTTTCACCTTATGGGGTGAATCATGTACGGATAGTTTCTAAAAGTATTCCTTGAATCCTATCATGTGTTTGGAAGCCCCAATGTCAATAAGCCAATCTTTGCTTCCATGTGTGACAGTTCCCGTGAGAGCAGAGATCAGTACATATTCTTCATCACTTGAAGAGTTTTCACTTTCTTGTTTTACTCTCTTTCTGGGAGGATCATCATCCTCAGCAGTGTGAGCATGAAGTCTTCTTTTGGATTTCTTCTTCTTCTTAGATCCATTCTTATTCATGGGACAATTTCTAGCAAAGTGTCCTCTTTCATCACATGTATAGCATCTGATTTTGGATGGATCCTTCTTCACATAATTATCTTTCTGATGAGAATGCTTACTTTGGTGATGATGATTTTCCCTTCTACCTTTCTTGGAGTGTACTGTGAGAGCTTGATCTTCATTTCCCATCTTTTCTTCTCAAGCTACTATTCGAGCTTCTTCTTGTGAGCATTCTTCCCATAGTCTACTAAACTTGATTAGCTTCTTTCTAGCACAGATTCCTAGGATGAAAGAATCCCATGATCTAGGGAGACCATTCAAGGTTGTCATCACAATTTATGCATTCTCCACTTCTTCATATACTACTTCAAGTTGTTCTTTGATCTAGGGGACCCTTGTAAAGTATGACTGTATGGTCTCCTCATTCTGGATCTTTACATTCTTCAACTGGTTCCTCAAAGTCATCTTCTGGTTTATGTTCTTCCCTTCAAACAATTTGTTTTGGGCATCAAACATGGCTTTAGGTGTCTTTAGGGAGGAAACTTGTGGTATGAGGTGATCCTTGATTGAATCAGCAATAATACTCTTAGCCATAACCAACTTCTTCTTTTGTAAGGCCTTAGCCTCATCTTCCTCTAGAACTGGAACCTCCTGATTGATGTAGGAGTCCAACTCATTTTCTTCTAGGACCAGGGAGATCCTATACTTCCAGGATCAGAAGTTATCAGCTTCCTTAATCTTTTCATTAGGCTTAGTATGATGAGAAATATTAACTGAGAACCTCAAATGGAAATATAAGGTATTTAGATCTTACCAAGTCAAGATGTCGGATCTGGATCTGAAGCTGAATTTCTGTAGTGTTGTTTCAGGAAAAGATTAGGGTTTGACTTTCCCATAGTTCTATCCAGCCAAATGCTTTTATCTTGATCTCTAATCTTCAAATTTGAGGAGGAGATCAATCCAGGCTTAGGCTCACTCAAAAATTCTACTTCTATGGAAAGCCCTAATTTCCAGCAATAGTGTCGAGTCAAAAACTGAAAATGCTCAGAATCAGATTCTGCTTCGACAGAAAGATGCGCCCTAGGGAGGAGAGTCATCCCAACCTTCTTTTTCTGAAAATATGTGGAGAGAGATCAAAAAAGTATGATTCCCTAGTTCCCATAGCTGCACAGTGTCTTCTTCTTAGGTTAGCTCTAATACCATGTTAGATTTTTAACATTTAAGCTAGCATTATATTAGGATCTTTAACTGAGAGAATAACAAGCACAACAATCAAACACAAGATATAATGAACACAGTGTTTTTCCTCAGGGAAATCATAAATGGAGAAAATCCCACAACTTCCTCAGAGATAGAATCGACACCAAAAGTAAAACCCCAAAACATTAAGATGATCTCCTGATAGCAGTGGCCTCTTTCTTTCTAGCCCTAGCAACTTCTTCTCCCTCATATATGCGCTACAACTGAGTGTGAGTGAGTGTGTGATAAATAGAGAGGCTCACTCTCTATTTATACTAATTCCTGACTTGACAATAACTCACTAGGGCCGACTTCACTAGGAGATTCTAATAACCCTAGGGCCCCGTAACTGCGGGGGATTTAACCCTTGAACAATGGGAGGGTTAACCACAATGACTTGACATGACTTGTTTACATTATAGAAACTCTCGATCAGAACATCGAGGCATGACATGACTCAATTACATTACAAACACTTTCTGGAATAAACATCGGGGGTACAATACATAAGATATATAAGTGAATACATTCCAAAGTTACAATTACATCAAAAACATAGAACAAAAGAAACACAATAGCATATCCTTTCCCTAGATATTTAATTTACTCATCATAAAACCACTCTCATACCTCAGATCTGAATGCTTTTGTCCTTGTTCTAGTATTCTGCATGCAATCTTCAGTACCTGCAAAGAAAGATCAAGAAACAACACAACAAGATGAGAGAATCGTGACAAATTAACAATATATGCTAGTGATCAAGGAATCTAACAATATTTAATCAATATTGACACAAATTAATTATGGGAAATGGGAACACTTTTATATTAATGAATAAAGAAGGTAAAGCTACAATCAAATCCTTGATGTTTCTAGCTTTGTCTTCCACAATGGACTGACAACACTCCTCACTCACAACAATCTATTCACACATAGACTCACTCAATATTGCCTTTAAACTAGATCTCAGTCCAACAACATAAGGGTGTTTTCTTTGGCTTCCTCTCACTAACTCCATGAATACTTCATTTATAAGACAAATTATATGATATTCGCTTAGGAAATGGATAGGAGGTTATCCCAAAAGGTGAGGAAAGCGAATTCCATCTTTCCCTAGCTAGTAGGAACCAAATCCATGGATGTTTTCATAATGAAGCTTCTAGAATCTTCTTTTTCATGTTTTAGGTTCACCAACACTCTTGGATTAGGGTGAAAAGGTGCTGACGCTTCTTTCTCACATGGAAAATGCACTAATGATTCCTAATGTTAAGAGACAAAAGGCACTGACGCTCTTTGCTCCACAACAAAATGCACCGATAGTGCTCTATCATAACTGAGAAAAGGTGTCAGTCTCCCTAAATATGGAAAAAAGTCATCGAAGGAATCTATGACCAAGATCCCTGAAGGGTAATAAGGCAATAGTGTATTTTTCAGGTGCACCAGCTAGAATGTTATGTTTATCATAATTTTGGACACAAGGCTTTAGAATGTCATATGAAGAATTACAAAACATATCTAAGAGTGAATTACTCAGCTGGAAGTGATAAAGTTTGGAAGAAGAAATAAAATAACAAGTGTGTTTTAGTGCTTTATTTTCAAACGAAAAAATAACCCTGGTATATTGACAGTGGATGTTCTAAATACATGACCGGTGATAAAAGTAAGTTTACGTCTCTAAGTGAAATTAAATCAGGAAATGTAACTTTTGAAAATGATTCTCCAAGGAAAATCAAAGGAAAAGTAATGGTAAAGTTGAGTAATGGAAAAGGGAAATCCAAATATGTGTTGGTTGCAAATGGATTGAAACATAATCTTCTTAGTGTTAGTCAAGTTTGTGACAGAGGATGTGAAGTTGTTTTCACTTTTAAATATTCCAAGATAAAATATGTACCCTTGGGACAGGTGGTTGCAAAAGGCATAAGAAAAAAAATGTCTATGTATTGAAAGAAGGAAAAGAAGAATGTCATATAAGCTATTAACTTGACCACATATATCTGTGGAAAAACACACAAATCACAAGATAGATCACACAATTTACTCAGTTATTGAAGAATGAAACAGTGCAAAAATGGCTTGCAGCTGTGAATGCTTTTCATTAATCAAAGAGTAATTAGATAATAATTACAATGAAGTACAATGGCTTTAATAGAAACATGAAATTTGAATCCACATGAGGAAATTCAAATTGATAGACTCTACTTGACTGTAGGTAACTAAGACCTTGTCTAAATCACTGTCAGAGGACTCAATAGTTAACTGAACCTGTCTAAACCATAACTGGAGTTCATCAGAGCTCTAAAATAGAACTCAAGTGTTACATTCAGTGTTGACTAAGGCTAACTGACTGTGGTAGGTGAGAAATGCACCCCTCCTGAGTGCAGTCAAGTAAACCTAGCGCTAACTGAATGTAGAGGACTAGAATTGAATGTAACTGACTCCAACTTAGCTTAACTAGTCATCAACTGAACTGAACTGACCTTGGTTGGTTTTGGCACACCCAGTGGCTTCCTAAATTGTAGGGATTGGTCTAGGAAGCTCCTAAACTCATGCAATTTAGTGCAATCAGTGGCAGTAAGCCTCAATTAGTGTTCCCCACACTTTAGTAACCGAAACATGTGCCCCAATTAGGCCAAGTGGACCCAATGGTGCTAATGACTATAAATAGACTAGATGGACTCTTGATTTAGACATGAATCTTGATTTAGACATATGACCAAATTTGGACAAGGGAGGATTAATAATCCTAACACCCCCCCTGAATGCTAACTTGGACAATTTGTGGGCCCTTGTAACTAAGACCATAGGTCACCCATTACATCAAGTAAAATAAAGTAACTGCTTAATACAAGGAGTTGGGGAAAAAACCACATGGGATAAAATAACCCCTCTATATAAGTAGGTAGAATCAGGTCTCAAGTTTGAAAAACTTGAAAATATGTTGCTGCAATCTTCATCTATGTGAGGTAGTGAAGCAGCATGCATTGTGTATTGTGCACAGGTATTCCAGAGCCTGGCACGTAGACTTCTCCTTCTTCTCCCAAAATGATGATGGAAGGAAGGAGGAATGTAACCTTTGTCTCTTACTAAATGAAGAGGTCTATGATCATATCCATTCTTCTGAATGTAGTGAGACTGAGCCCTTGCCATATAGCATCTTACAGGGAGTCTATTGCATCTCCCTGAACAAGGTAAGATAGCATGACATAGCGCAAGGGTCTTTCCTTTCTAAGTGTCAGGTGAGTTTCCAGTCATCTTCCTAGCTTCTAGTTTAGAAGTAGGGACTAAATATAGATCTAAGTCACCTTAAATCTCAAAGTCATAAATTGATAAAGATGGATCTGTAATACTAGTAGAAGCTGTAAAAGAAGTAGATGTAATGATTTTACCTTCCCTTGCAAGTGGTTGCTGAGAGTGCATTGGTTCTGAAGGAGGCATGAAATGTGAGAACTCATATGCTTTTGAAGCATAATTTGTAGTACCCTTTGCTATGATACTCCCAGTAGAGATATCTATGATCTCCACTAAGCCAGGACCAAATATCACTTGCTTTGGAGATCCAGTATGGGTCATCTGATAGATAGATAACATGATTGAAGCTATGGAGGGAACAAATAGCACATTTTTTAACCTTCCATGTTCAAGTTTGACAGATCCATTCCCCTTTGTTTTGAATTTACTGTTATTTCCCATCTGAATACTAGGACCATCAAAGGACTGAAAAGAAGAGAATGATTATTTGGATGCAGCCATATGGTTGGAAGCTCTAGAATCAATGAGGAAGACATGTGATGATGTGTAGCAAGCCTTCAGTGCATGGCCTTTCCTTTGGTATTCTTCATCTTCTTCTTCTTCAGAGTCATCCTTCCTTGCACTTGCAGGTAGAGAAATGTTATGTTTCTTCAAAAGAAGAGCCATTTCATCAAGTTGTCTTCTCATATAGGAGATTTCTGAATGAAAGCCCCTTCCATAGTAAGAGCAGAGGACCTTGCCTTTGCCATTCTTCTTGCTTCTCTTTGAACCTAAAGGTTCTTTTGACTGCTCTTTCTTCATAGGAGACTCATCCCTTTTCTTTTCTTTGTCATTCGCTACCTTATCTCCTCTTGCAACCAGAGCTAGATATTTTGGGAGATCGAATGATCCCCATTTGGATCAATTTATCATTCTCAGAAATAAGAGATTGGATGAAGGCATTAAGAGTGGGAATCTTCCAATTTGGAGTAGTGAGCCTTACTATTTGGAAGGTGGATACAAATAATGAGTAGTCTGCATTGAGCTTTGTGAGAGTGGCAAGGATGAGCTGATCTTCATCCTTCTTCACTTTGCATTGCTTCAACTGATATATTAGGTTCTTGAACTTTGTGAAGAATTCATTCAGAGATTTGAAATTGGATGCATTGAGAGTAATCAGATCATTTTTTAGCTGATGGATCCTCATCTCATCATGCTTATCAAATAAGGAAGAAATCTTGTCCCAAATCTCCTTGGGAGTATCCAAGTCTTGGATGTGAAATCAAAGATCTCTAGAGACTGAGGAGAGCATGTGTCCATGGGCTTCATCAAGCCTGTTAATGTACTTCGCTTTGTCTTTATCTGATCCTAGCTCTTCCTCTGTTTCTTCTATGAGTCTGAAGAGATGCTTGGTGCAGAGCATTACCACCATGTCATCCTTCCACTGGTGATAGATGAAGGGAGTGAGAGGCTCCACTGGATGAACCAGTTTGAATGTAGTAAGAAGGACTGAACTGCTGTAGAAAATGCAGTGAGAAGAAGAGGCTGCTTGTAGCGAATGCTGTAAGAAAAGATGATAACCTATCACACAATCAAACATACAAAGGTTGACATTTTGCACTTTTGGAATTTCCTTCACACCCAACATAGTTGCTCAAGCAATCTTTATCAACAATTTCCAAACTTGGTATATTAAGTGGTAAATTCTCCGCTTCTGGTGCAGTACTAGAAGGAGAAATTTGCTCAAAAAAATGATCCAGCTGGAGATCTAAGGAGGAGAGGTGTCTTGTCTGCCGAGGCTCTGATACCATATTAAATTGAGCAAATATATCTGTGGACAAACACACAACTCACAAGATAGATCACACAATTTACTCAGTTATTGAAGAATGAAACAGTACAAAAATGGCTTGTAGTTGTGAATGCTTTTCAGTAATCAAAGAGTAATTAGATAATAATTAAAATGAAGTACAATTCCTTTAATAGCCACATGAAATTTGAATCCACATGAGGAAATTCGAATTGATAGACTCTACTTAACTGTACGTAACAAAGACCTTGTCTAAATCACTATCGGAGGACTCAATAGTTAACTGACCTTGTCTAAACCATAACCGGAGTTCATCGGAGCTCTAAAACACAACTCAAGTGTTACATTCAGTGTTGACTAAGGCTAACGGACTGTGGTAGGTGATAAATGCGCCCCTCCTGAGTGCAGTCAAGTAAACCTAGTGCTAACTGAATGTAGAGGACTAGAACTGAATGTAACTGACTCTTAACTTAGCTTAACTAGTCATCAACTGAACTGAACTGACCTTGGTTGGTTTTGGCACTCTCAGTGGCTTCCTCAATTGTAGGTATTGGTCTAGGAGGCTCCTAAACTGATGCAATTAAGTGCAATAAGTAGCAGTAAGCCTCAATTAGTGTTCCCCACACTTTAGTAACTGAAACATGTACCCCAATTAGGCCAAGTGGACCCAATGGTGCTAATGACTATAAATAGACTGGATGGACTCCCGATATAGACATGACTCCCGATTTAGACATATGACCAAATTTGGACAAGGGAGGATTAATAATCCTAACATAAGAAAGTATGATGAAAGTTGGCTATAGCATAGGAGCCTTGGACACTTAAAATTTGAGCAAATAATTAAGCTTAGAAACAATGGGGTAGTAAAAGATATTCCAAAATTATCAAATCCATATGAATTTGTTTGTAAACCTTATCAAATGGTAAAGTTGACCCACACACAATTTAAATCCAAGAGATTCACATCAACATACAAACCTCTTCAATTAATGCATATAGATTTGTTCGGACCATCAATAAAGGAAGGAATATGAAGAGAAATATATTTTATGTTGGTCATTGATGGTTATTCTAGACCCACATGGGTTTCCTTTCTGAAGGAAAAAATTGAAGAATTTGAAAAGTTCAATTTTTTTAAGACTCCGACTGAGAATCAAACAAGAAAGAGACTAAAGGAAGTAAGGTATGATAGAGGAGAGTTTAGTTTAGGATACTTCAAAGGGATTTGTGGTAAACATGGAATTAAAAGAGAGTATACTATTCCAGGGAATCCATATAAAAATGGAGTAGTTGAGAGACATAATAGGTTAGTTCAGCAGATGACAAGATCAATGATGAATGAAAGAAATATTTTCCATGCATATTGGGTAGAGGAAATTCACACATCTATCCATATTCTTAAAAAATCCCACCTAAGGAGAAACATTGATAAGACTCCTTATGAACCGTGGTTTGGAAGACCTGCTTCAATCAAACACTATAAATTCTTTGGAAGTAAATGCTATATTAAAAACAATGTTGAACATCTTGGAAAATATGATGACAGGGTTGATGAAGGTATCTTCTTAGTATATGCTACAAACAGTAAAGGGTACAAATGTTATAATAAGAGGCTTCATAAGTTGGTTGACTTTATTGACATTAAAATCGATGAAGGAATTTCTTGTAAAATACATTCAGATAAGCAGTGTTGAACCAAATACAGAGGATGCAATTGAAGTTGAGGAAGAACAGGTCCAAGAATCAGAAATAGAAGATTCATAGTTAGATGATGAAAGTGCAAACATTCAGGAAGATTCAAAACAATAGACAGAAACAAATCCACCTTCCAGAATTTTTCAAAAGAATCATCCTGAAAATCAGATAATTGATTATAAGAATAAAGGAGTTCAGGCAAGAAGAAAATTGATTAAAGCTTTAGAGAAATCTCAGGTTGCTTTTCTATCTATGATTGAACCTAAGAATTTTGATGAATCTACTAAGGATGAAGATTGGATTAGAGCCATGAATGAAGATCTTGATCAGATTGAGAAGAATAATACTTGGGAATCTGTTCCTAGACATGTAGATAAGAATGTAATAGGTTCCAAATGGGTGTTTAAAAATAATATGAGTGAACAAGGAAAAATTGTGAGGAATAAATCTTGATTGGTCTGTAACGAGTATGCAAAATTTGAAGGATGATATTTTGATAAAACATTTTCTCATTGTTAGGATTTACAATCCTCCCTTGTCCAAACTGTTTATTATATTATATTTTCCTAACTTAGGAGTCATTTAGTTATTATTGGGTCCACTTGGCCTAATGGGGCCACATGTACCAGTCACTAGAGTGTGGGAAACACTAATAGAGGATAGGTGGAATTGACTACACCTTCATGCATCATTTTAGGCACCTCCTAGACCAATACCTACATTTTAGGAGCCACTGGGAGTGTCGGAACCAGCCTCCTTTAGTTGTTGGCATTTGGTGACTAGTCAAGCTTAGTTATGCTCCAATTAGATATCCTATAGTTCAGTTAGCGCCAGCTATGCATGGATGCATGTGGGAAGGTGCCAATTCTCACCTACCACTACATTTAGACTGGTTTGATTGATTGTAACTGATTGAGAGAGTGGATTAGACATATGGAGTTATCATGTTTAACTTTGATAGTTATTTAGACACTTCTAGTTAGCCATATAGTCAGTATTGAGTTGGTAGATTCGAATTCCTTCCTCATGATTCAAATTCTCCTTCATGTAACATTGTTGTATATTGTTGGGATTAATGAAGCTTATACTGTAATTATACTGAGAAATTCTTGTCTGTTTCCTCTGAGATTTGTTTTGTTCAGTGGGTATTATTCATTATTTTTCACTACAAATAATTAAGAATCTAATAGCACTCATTTCTTGAATATAAATGGCATATTAATTCTAACATGGTATCATTGTGCAAGCTAAAATTGATAGCATGCAACATCAATTAAAGGTTTTTAAAAGTTCATTTTTCACTCTTTCAAAAGGGTTTTTCTTCCTTTTGGGAAGAAGGTGGTATACTCTTATCTCATGTTGAATATAAATCTCTATTGGTAAAATTCATATTGGATCATAAGAAGTTTAAGGATATGAACCAATCACTGTCAGGACAAACTGTGGTGGATAAATTGGCAGTGGACTTTAAAATAATCAACACTTTCAGGGAAGTTTGTTCTCAGTTTCCAGATGTTTCATATGTGGATCACGTAGAGTTGTGAGTATTAGCTAAATAAATGGAAAGTCTATAACTTCCAACTATAGATCAGTGGAAGATAGTGGAGAAGTTTGGGAGGACAAAGTACAAACTGCATCAATGAAGGAATCTCAAAGAATGTTGAAGACTAGTTTATTTAAAAAAAATTAATAAATTTATGAGCAGTTAGTTTGTTAGATAGAAAATGAAAATTGTAATAAGGTAGTTATTTTGCCTATTTTTAGCATAGAATAAGATATCAACTCAAGGAGCATTTTCTGTAGTTAAGCATCATTTTGCAATGTATTGAGGGTTGGAACCCATGAGAAAAAACATAGTATTGTAAGAGAGTTTTAAATATTAATAAATATTTAAGAGCTGAACAGGTTTTTGCAAAGATTCTTTTGTTATTTACTTTACAATCTATACCTTCTCTCCTTATGTGTATGTTTTTCTTGTTTACCTTTCCATTTTGTCATCTTTTCATACTTGAATGAGTCTATATTCGGTTAGAATTCATAATCATATGCTTTGATCCTTTTCTTTCAAGTATTCACAAATATTTTACACTAAAATTAATATTGGATTCATCCTTGTTATATTCACATATTAATGGATTGTTTCTAATTCCTCTTTATCACCAAACAATCATCTTTTTTACTATAAAGGAGTAGCTACCCTGCATCTCTTTAAAATTCCATTGCAAAAGAACTGTCATTTTTTTTTCATATATGACTACATGCCAAATGAGCACCAATTTAAGACACATTTAATATTAAATTTTATTTCTTTTCAAATATTTTTGTCCTATGAGTTTATTTATTAAGATATCCCTCTCTAGAAAGAAAGAATCTAGCTTTGTTGCTAAAGATTGGTTGTGTGGTTACCTTAGGATTATAATTTCACAACTTGGGGTAAATTTTGAGTGCTAACATCTCCATTGATGCTCCTCTGTGCATGCTTTTCCGGTTCTGGTTAGCGAGGCTTTTAGAGGAATCATGGAAGCATATTCTATTTCCCTTCTAGTTTTTTATGTTTCTTTCATGGACATGGTTATGGTGGAGGATTTATTTGGCGTCATTTCAGTCATTCTTACAAGTGCAAAGATAGGGTTTGGAAGTTATGAAATATTGAGTTGTGCCTATTCCTATTCTTTGCACAATTGTTCCCTATTTTTCTCGGATTCCCTATTTAAAGGATTCTTGATTGACATGCCATTCAAATGGTTAGGTGGTGGAATTAATTATGGAATTTTTGGTTGATAGCTACTTCACACATGTGGGGATTCTTCTGCTTCACATCTCAATCTCTTGCCATCATATCTCCTTCATCGGGGAAGGTCATGGTAAATTGCATTCTACAACGATTGTGTGGTCTATTGTAGCTTGAATGTTCCCTCAGTCAATGATGGTCTCTTTCCCTTCATTGATCAGTTCTAGGTGGAATTTTCTCGTCCATCCTCCTATTTCGGTTTTCCTCACCCTCCTTATTTCAGTATATCATCATGGCATTGCGAGCGTTCCTTCCATCATCTATTCCTTAGGGTCATTTTTATATGTGTTTCTAAGATTAAATTAGATTTCTAACTACTTTTTATTTAACTAACATAATTAAGCTATTAAATATACAATTAGTTACAAAACCCACAGGGGGTTCACTCAGTGAACTTGTTACATAGCACGATCATTCGAAGGATATTAAAGAATGTCTGTAATTTCTCTAAATATTAGAAAATGGCTCCTAATATTATATTGTTGAACACCCCTCCAAATATACCTTTCCCATTAAGAAAACCCCTAGTTTCACCAAATATTGTAGGTATACATTTTTACCAATTCATTTTTAACACCCCCTTTATATCATATTACAAACTTTGAAGCTCAAATGTAGGAAATGATGAATCCAAGGCACACATCATATCTCATCATGCAAAGGAATGAAAATGTTTTCTAGTGTTTGTGCCAACAAAAAAATATGCATGAACTATTACATTATGAATTGAACACCTGTTTGATCTTTCTCCAATAACATAAAGTTGGTTAGATGATAAAACTTGAGCACTCAAGAAACCAGGACTAATATGAATCTAGTCCATGATTTGGATTTATAAATACAACCCACGATTTGGAAGTTGTTCCTTAGCATTAGTTATGACTGATATGAATCCATCCCGTAATTTAGAGGTATGAATCTAGCCCACGATTTGGAGGTTATTCCTTAGAAAAAACTAAGACTGATATGAATCCAACTCATGATTTGTAGGTATGAACTGACCCATGATTTGGAGGTATGAATCCATCCCATGATTTGTAGGTACTACTCATCCCACCCAAATTAAAAAAAAACAATATTTATATTACTATGTCAAACTAAAAAACCCCTTGACCCCTCAATACAAGGAAATATATTTTTGAAGTTTTTAAGTGTATTAAAATCCCCAATATGAATGGATGTGATATGATATTGCATTACTAGTGAACCCCCCATGAAAAAATCGGGGCACAAGGGTGGAAAAATTAGCAGTACAACCCTTTGGTCGTCATCATGTCAATGTTATGCTTTATACCTTTTTAAACCTTGTGCCATTGATGAATTTTTCGAATACTTTCCCTTGGAGTGTCTTTATTCATACTGATCCATTGTTATTTAATTCTTCAACTATGTATGGTCCAAGGCATGTTCTATGCAAATTTTTAGGTTTCCCTTTAATTTGATTGTAATATAGAAATTCCAAGTCGTCAACTGATATATATTTTCTTCTTATATTATGGTCATGCAAGGCTTTTTGTTATTTTTTTTGAACTTCCTGATGATGGATTGTGATTTTTTGTTTTTCTTCCAATTTTGTTAACTCAAACATCTTGTCATTTGTAGTTATTTCTTTGTCTAAGTGAAGTATATCTGGAATAATTGGTGTCTATTTTCTAAAATGTAGGGGAACAACTGCTTCCTGCCCAAAGACTAGTTTGAAGGGTGTTTTCCCTATCGACCATTGATAAGTTGTTGGGTAGGCCCATAAAATAGCAGGTATAATGCCATCCCAATCATCCTTGTCAATGTTTCATAGCTTTGTGAGTCCCTTAGCTATATTTTTATTGAATGCTTCAATATCTCCATCTGACTAAGGATGATAAGTTGAAATATTTTGATGGTTGATCATAAATTCATTCAGTAGTACAACAATGGTTTTATTGATAAAATTTCATCATATGGTACTAATAAGGGTAAAGGTGAACCCACATATTGTAATAATGTTTTCATATATGAAATTTTTGGTTGCTTCACTAGTACATGCTTCGACTGGTTTGGCTTCTTCCCATTTAGTAACATATTCGACTGCAGTAATAATGTATTGTGCTCCAATTTGTTAACCAATAATTGGGAAAGGTCTGACAAAGTCGATATTCCATATTTCAATATTTAAGCTTGGATTTACATATATTAGAATATTTTTGTTTCTTAGAAAAGGTTGACCTAAACTTTGGCACTTGTCACATTTTTTGAATTGGGTTCTGCAATATTTATGTAATGTCAACCAACACAATCCTAATTGTAAATTTTCCTAGTGGTTGTGTCATCTTGCTAGTGACCTCCTACAAGGAAATTGTGTGCTTCATCAATGACAGTGTCTCGTTCATGTTCAAGTGGACATCATTCAATAATTTCATTCAGTCCTAACTTATATAAAAATCCATTTATTAATGTATAGGGTGTAGCCTTCATTGCAAATATTTTCTTTTTCTTTTTAGACATTCCTTCTAGAGATTTCCCTTAGTCAATAAATTGTTCTATATTTTCCAACTCAGTCTATATAGCTTCAATTATAAATAAATGTGTGTTGTAGAAATCAATATATCAATGCTATGAGTAATGATTCTAAGAATAAGCATAGGAAATAGATCTTGCTACTAAGAATTCTCACAAGAATACATAGGAAAAATAGAGAGAAGAAAAGAGACTGAATCATATGAATGAAGAGATGAATATTGGTGTGTATCCTTCCATTTAATAATGATGAATAATAGTGTACATAAATAGTACATCCCTCATAGGAAAATTGAATTGTATGGAAACAATTCATAAATCTCAAAAAGGCTGACTTACCAAAATATAGCAAACCCCCATAGGTGGCTAAAGCACTTCCCAAATCTATCAAGGACCTCACGAGTTGGAAAAAGCATGAGCAAATTGTGAAGGAGATGGAAAAAAAATGATAATCCTAGAAAATGGAAAAAAAACTAATGGAGGATGAGTTGGAAACAAAAGTTGCCAATTTCCTAGTTGACTAGCTTTTATCTTATCCATAGAAAAGCAGAAAAAGCAGGGAAAGCAGAAAAAGCAGAATAAAGCAAAATCTATTGTAAAGTCCTGTATACTAATTCTGGATGGTCAAAAGGTGGTCAATATCAACCCATAATTAGAAATAAATCATTCCTAGGATATAGATGGCATGTATTGACTTTAAGGTGCAAATGGATGCCAACTAATTAAGTCGATGGGTGAATAATTAATCAAATAATGATTAATTATTTTATCCTAAGTTATGAGTTTTTTTAATATATTCCAACACCCCCCTATAATTCTAACTTTGTGATGTTATGACAAAAAATATAGATGCATATAGGGCCCATCAACAAGGCTATGGTCACCCTTTAACAATTATAATGTCCAGAAGAGTGAGGAAAGAGGAAAAACCACATGGGGAAAATTCTCCCTCAAGATAGGACAAGGCACAAAATTTGAAATATGTCTTCAACATATCTTCATATTCACTTTAATGAGATGAATGAACTACTTCTGGATGAAGGACTTCCTGAAGAAATCATGAACTCCATGATCATGCACTAGAGTGTAGAACCTGCACGAAGGAAGAGGAGAGACTCCTTGTATCTCATCAACTGATGAAGTAGGAGCATTATCTGAATGGTTCTTTCTTCTGTCAAACTCTGATCTTCAAACATAATCTGAAATGGAAAAGAGATCTGTGCATACTCCTTTCCAAAGAGTACAAAAATTAAGGCAATTTATTTCACACCCAATTCCCTGAATAGCTACAAAATTGTGATGTGGATCACATGTCAATCTTCCAATCTTATGTAGCACCTGTATAGATATGATATGAGGCTGATAAAACTATGATATATCAGAAATATTAGCCTATGGAACAGAAAGGATAAAGGCTTCAATGGCACCATGAGGATATAGGGCTAGACTAGGAAAATTATGAGCAATTGGGGAAAACTGATCGGTGTAAAAATATGAATTATGGATGGGCATAAGATCTGACCCATAAGTGTTTAGAACATATAAAAACATGTTTAATATCAGTCCAAATATGACTAAGGACATGGATAACCATCCAATGAAATATAGGAAATACTTCAAACCATGTAAGATAAATATCACTGCATAAGAGACCAATGAGGAATGAACTAGTGAGCTTGGGATTTGTATAGTCTTTGGATTATTTAGAGGTATGGTAGATGGTATGGATAGTGGTATTATATGTGTATCAACCTGAAAATATTATTCTAAATCAGAATCCAAAGGATCACATATAAGCATATTAATAGACTCATGGGAATACACTGGTAATGAATCCTCTGTATGAAAGGAGGAAAGAATGAGGTGTTCACATTCTTCAAGGAGGATCTGAGTATTGATGCCAAGAAAAAAGGAGGATATGTTGAAGAACATGATATTAAGTAAGGTAAGTGGTATGACACAAATAAGGCTTGATTTGGCTAAGCAAACATCCTGGAAATCGCTGGATTGTGCACCATCAATGAGAGAGGTATGCACAAGGTGTGAAGAATCTAGCACATAGATCTCAGAATATAAGATAGGAGATTTAGAGAAAAATGAATGGGTTATAGGATCATAATCAATATCAGCATCAGCTCCATATGTTACTTCTTTTTCATCAATAGTATCACAAGAAGAAAAATCACCTTCAAGAGACACAGAAAAAGATGGCTCTTCAATATTTTCTTCTTCATTGAAGGAGGAAGCATTTGAATGAAAGAGGGCAGCAGAAACATGAAATGTATGAGAAAATTCTTCATAATGATCAACTTAATCAGAGAATGTAGAGGCCAATAAATCTTGATAAAGAGAACAAGAGGAGATGCTAGGTTCGTTCCATGCTTCATCTTCAATTTCCTGCAAACCAAAAGCTTTGTCCAAAATTTTCCAAATCTCAAATGGATGCTCAGCAGAATCTATGAAATCATATATATTTGGAGACATTCCCAAACACATAATTCCATAATCTCTATCACAATTATTTATCCAATCAATATTCTCTTCATAAGACTTAGGTTCACTCAATACACAAATGGAGACATCAAAGAGACATTGCCTCTTCAAGTATTCCCTCATCTTTGGCTTCCAAACAAAATAGTTGAAAGAATATAGTAGAGGAAATTTTGAATCCATATAGAAGTTTTTTATATGATCTAGTAGATACTCTCTGCAACCTGCAAAACAAACTAGGAGAAAATCGTGTAAGCTAGACAAGCTATTCTTCAGAGAGGGATAGGAGATTCGAAGCGCTCCTCAACTCTGTAGAACTTGATCAACATTGTAGCTCTGATACCATGTAGAAATAATATATCAATTCTATGAGCAATTATTCTAAGAAGAAGCATAGGAAATAGATCTTGCTACTAAGAATTCTCACAAGCATACACAGGAAAAATAGAGAGAAGAAAAGAGATTGAATCACATGAATGAAGAGATGAATATTGGTGTGTATCTTTAAATTGAATAATGATGAATAATAGTGTACATAAATAGTACATCCCTCATAGAAAAATCGAATTGTATGGAAACAACTCATAAAGCTCAAAAAGGTTGACTTAAAAAATATAGCAAACCCCCATAGGTGGCTAAAGCACTTCCCAAATCTATCAAGGACCTCACGAGTTGGAAAAAGCATGGGTGAGTTGTCAAGGAGATAGAAAAAACATGCTAATCCTAGAAAAAGGAGAAAAACTAATGGAGGATGGGTTGGAAACAAAAGTTGCCAGTTTCCTAGTTGACTAGCTTTTATCTTATCCATAGAAAAGCAGGAAAATCAGAAAAAATAGAATAAAGCAAAATCTGCTGTAAAGTCCTGTATACTAATTCTGGATGGTCAAAAGGTGGCCAAGATCAACCCAGAATTAGAAATAAATCATTCCTAGGATATAGATGGCATGTATTGACTTTAAGGTGCAAGTGTATGCCAACTAATTAAGCTAGTGGGTGAATAATTAATCAAATAATGATTAATTATTTTATCCTAAGTTATGAGTGGGTTTAATATATTCCAACATGTGTCAGGTAATTTATATTCGATGCCGACAAGTTCTTCTCTTGTGTTTATCCATGATAAGTGGTCAATTATTACATTTATTTTCCAGGTCAGATGATTATTTCAAATTCAAATTCCTGGAAGAGGAGTAGTCGTTTGCATAGTCGACTATGATGGAGAGTTTTGTTTACTAAATATTTGAGTGCTTGATGATATGTGTAGAATATAAATGGATTAGCTAGATGGTAATGGTGATATTTTTGTAACACAAAAATAATCCCAAGAGCTTCGCATTCTGTTGTTGAATAATTATTTTATGCTGGCATACGCATTATGATAATCCGTTCTATCTTACCATAGTTGAGTGAGTATCGCACCAACCACAATACCATATGCATCAATGTGGATGCGAAATTTAATCGAACAATTCGAGAATCTTCAAATATTGGATCTGTGACAAGTTTTCTTTTAATAAGTTCGAATGACTCTATGCATTCTTGTGACCAATTAAATTATTGATGATCTTTTCATAATTATTCTAATGGGTATGTCATGTGAGAATAGTAGCTTATAATTTTTTTGTAGTATCATGTATGTCCCATAATTATTAAGACCTGTTTTGGTTTTATAGGTGGTATTAAGTTGAGAATAAATTTAATCTTGGCATATTCGACCTTAATTCCTTCCTTGCAAACAACATGCCCCAGCAACATTCCAATTGGTGCCTCAGAGGATGTACCTTTTTATGTTCAAATATAATTCTATTTGTCTACATTGTTCCAACATGGGTCATAATACTAAATGTGGTGTTTGAGTAGTAAATATATTGTCCAATCATCGAATTAGACTTCCATTATTTTGTATAAGTAATCTTGAAATGCTTTTACTACTATTTTAGAAAAATATTGTTGGCACGTTCTTTAGGACAAATGACATTACTTTATAAATGAAGGAACCAAATTCACAAACAAAGGTTGTATGATGTTTATCTTCTTTAGCATTGGGAACTTGATTGTAACCTGAAAATCCGTCGATGAAGGAGTAGCACTCTTTCCCTGCTACTTCATAAATTATTTCATTGGAAAACGGGTGTGGAAATGGGCCAGTTAGTGTTACTTTATTTATCCATCTATAATCGACATAGATTATCAATATTGTCCATTCGTGTTTCTCTGTATGGACCAACGTGGGGATAGGCCATTTTGATGGATTCACTAGATATATAATTCTTATGGCTTGCATATTTTGAAGTTCTTTATTCACCATTTGTTTATATTTATGCGCTAGTTTATATGGTCGCTCCTTACCTGGTTTAGCATATAGTTTTATGTTTATTTTTGTATTCTTTTAATATATTAGTTATTTTTGTTGTTTGATGCTCTGACCAATAGTCTCCAATTCTATCCATTTTTGGATGGTCATCGATGGAAATATCAACTTCCTTTGTTTTGATTTGTGCATCCATCCATTCCAGTGCCTTCTTTTCACTAATTGGTTGATTTCCTCTTTTAAAGTACATGAATGCATAATGGAAGTATTTTATGGTCAACCTTCTTCCAATTTTTCTTTTGTGATAACTTTCATTAGAATTTTTACAATTCTCCCAACCCTTGGAGGATTTTTTTCTATCTAAAACTCTTACCGAAAGTTTTATCATTTTCCATATATAGTGAGGTCGATTGGTACATCGCTTTAGTCATTATGTTATTACACATTGAATTTGGTCATTAGGCTGATGTCGGCAGGTCATTACTCTCTGGTTGTAAGAAAGTTTTAATTTGTTTGACTACTTTCCTGATATGTTATTTTTTTGGCAAGAATGCGATGTCTTTGATAACGTTTTCTTTCAACTCTTTCTAGTTAAAGGTTTCTCCTTAGGATTCTTCCATTTTGTACCAATTATTGTGTAATCCTTCCAATGTATTTCGGAATATGTGAGGATATAGTATTTCATCTATATATCCTACTCGTTTCCATTCTTTTTAATATGTGGTAATGTGTTTTGTTGGATCTTGGCCTTATCTAAATTTTGGTATCTCAACTTGTGCGGTGAGTTTATTTCCTCAAAAAAAATCAATGAAATTTGTTGAAGTAGTAGTCGAAGTTTGAAGATGGGACTGGTGCATATCCCACCATGTTATTGCTTGTCTTGTGAAATTTTCGACTAAATTTGGATTCGTCCTTGATCCCCAACATTTTTATAGACTTATTCAATGTGTACAACTGGGAATTATTGTTACTTGCATCTTAATGGTGGATTACTTGTAGACTCTTTTTTTATCGGCATATTCAACAAATATTCTCTTATTTTTTCTCAAAGACTTTTAGGATTATGGATACAGTAAAACATTATTGTATTCTTTTTCTATGGATAACTTCAATCAACCAACGCTCCCTCGCTTGTGCTTTGTAATTTTCTATTTCCAGTTATATAGTTCCGAGTCTAAGTTGTAATTGGCATGGCATGGGTTTTTCCAAGTGGATTTATCCATAGTTGTTTGGATTGACAGTATCTTCATTCCTTTGAATTTTTTGGTATAGGTATCTTGTATCATCATCATTGTCATGTGGCTCGGTCCAAGGTTTTTCTTGTGATGGATTGATATGCACAACGAATTTTTTCCCATATCCTTTAATATTGATTCTCTCTTTTTCTAGCAAGATGGATGCTTTCATTTTTCATCCCTAAGGTCAACCAACCAATTCTAGGAAGGATTTAGATCCTTCTCATGGATCAATAATTTGAAATTCAATATTTGTACAAATTCCGATGGTTAAATTTTTAATGTTTTTCCACACTCCAATCAGTTCAATTACGCATTGGTAAGTTAGTTTAAGATAGAATTCTGATTCCGATAGTTGAGGACGCACGATTTTTTCCCATGTAGATATTTTCATTATATTTTCTTGTGACCCAATGTTGAGGAAAACTTGTATAATGCATAATCCTTTGAATTATAGGTTCAACGAGGGGATCGATGTCATTTTTATCTCTTTGATTCGAAGTGCAAATATTTTTAGCAACTTTACTTCCTTCAAAATGATTTCTAATAAATTGCATTACATCAATTAATTGTGCAACAACTTCTTTTTTTGTTAGTAACTGAAATAACTCATTAAGTTATTTCTATCTATTTTCTATTTTCTTCATTAGTTTCTTCAAAAGTACATTATGTGAACATTTATGTTGCATTGTTAAATATTTCGTTATTCCTTCATGGGTTACGATAATCATCTTTCTTTCATTGTATCTTTGCAATATGTGGATTATCTTCTCTTGTTTTTGTGGTTAGTCATGTAATAAATCACAAGTTTTTAGTAATAGTTTCTTCATTTTTAGGAACATATGAAAATGCATTACCATTTTTTCTTTAATTAAGTGCATCAATAATTATAGGGAACTCTTCTAAGTTGTTCTCACCAATGCCACATTTTGTACAAAATTTTAAATATGTTACATCTTTCCATGGACAATCAAGGCTTAAATGCTCTTTAATGTAGCAGAAAAAGGAACGTGGTTTAATGTGTGTTGGAGGTCAGTATCCTAGGTTGTTGTTTCTTCCGCAACCATTGTATCCTCCCCATTGTTTATTGTTATTTTTATGTCAGTCATTATTGTGGTCGTTGTTTCGATTGTCACGACCTTTTTGGTCAATTGTTTGAGTCTAATATACTCTGTGGTACCCTCCTCTTGTCTTCAAATTATTTATGCATTTAGTGGTTGTATGATTTGTTGTTCAGTAGATTTCACACCATTTTGGTTTCATGTTGTCAACATTGTAATGGAAACCTATCATTTCCCGTGGTTCAAATATTTCACACTTTTCGCAGAAACAAGTCGTTTGGACCTTCTAAAAAAAAATCGTATTCGCTCTTCTGGGAATATTAGCATATTTTCTTTGATTTTCTTTAATTCTTGTTGATATGTGTCACTTTCATCTATTCTTCTTTCATTGTATGGACATTTTTCCCTGCTGTGTCCTTCTTATGAGCATATAGAGAACCGTATGTCGTTATGTCTCATTGTAAGGTGTTGTAATGATCTTTCTATATTTTAAACTTTTTCTTGTAGATCCTTGTCGACAAGTCCAGTGTAATAATTTGTGTTTGATTCAACACTCATATATTTTTTCACATATTCATAGGAGATGTACTTGTTGATTAAGATTAGTGTCTTGATTATTTTCAATAGCCCTTTGACAAAAAAATGTATTACTAGTGCAAGGTCCAATTTATATGGCATCTAGATGAGGATATCTTTAAATATTACGTCATATTCTCTAACAAATTCTCCTATTCTTTGGATGATATTCTTTAATTTGTGTCTAGCTAGATGCTTGGTGTCATCACTTTTGAAGAATTCTAGAAAAAATATCATCTATCTGTTGCTTTGTTTTGGGACCTTCTTCTAGGAAATTCATGTACCGGGTTAGTGCTCTATTTCTCAGTCCTCCTACAAACTGTGCACTTTTTTATTTTCATCATTAATTAAATTAACTTTCCATAAGGATTCACATACAAACTAGTGTTTCTTGGGGTCACCATCCCCATCAAAAATAGAAGTATTAATGGGAATTTGATAACCCATATTGTTAGATTTATAGTTTCTTGTACTTACCTGAGTAGACTGCTTACCTGACACACTTACTAATTGAAAACTACTACTGACTTCTTATGACTTTGACTGATACCATGATATACAAACTTCTTCTATGGACTCTTTGTCAACTTGTTGGCTCTCCAACAAGCTGGATGGTTTAATCAATAACGTTTTTGGTAGTGGGGGTACCTCCAAGTGTTCTAAATAAAATAAATTGAATGAGTTTCTTTCGAATTCTAGAGTGAAGGTAATCTAGTCACCATGCAATGACCATTAAGTAATTAATCTTTATATAATTCATCCACTTTGGTCTAGTCGATTCCATATGTTGATGTCACCCAGTTTTATTCCCATGTCAATCTCTACTATTTATGTGATGGTCGGTCCAGTGGTCATTATCATGGGCACAAGATCAAAGGGAGTTACAACATATGAAATTATAATACACAATGTTTGCGAAGTAAACACCATTGTGTGTGACCTAACTTCGAACGTTGGCACCTCACCTTCTTTCTCATCTGGTCGACTTCCCATCGATTCCGAAAGGAATTTTTATACTCGACCATCTTATCCATTCTTTTTATACTTCTCTTTGTGTTTATCACACTAGAAATATCCCTTAGTTTCTCTCATCATTTGCACATCTTTTCTCTCTCTAGATTTTGTATATCTTCTATTTGTTTATGATTTGGCTAGACTCATATTTCGTCAGAGTGGACTTGTATTTTTACACGCCTTCATACTTTCTCTTCTTTCATCGAATAACCTTTATTCTTTTTTATTTAGAACACATGGTCGGTGGTTCCCCCAATTGTTGACCTGGCTCTCAATGTTCGAAAACGTTGGGTCCAACTATGTTCATAATTTACTTAGAAAATGTTCCCGTTGTCATTCATTGATGAAAATTTCCCAATATTTTTGCTTTTTTCTTCCAATTTGATGAGGTGGGTTTTTCCAGTGATGGTCGTGGCTTGACTATATGTTGAGCTCCATTCTCTATCAAAAAATTATATAATAAGCTTGGTATAAAGCACAAAAAACCTTTTGTGAAGGTCAATATAGAATTTTCGTTGAACTTCATTAGTAGAGGATTTAGTTTCTATTTCCTGCTCTTCACATAAATATTTGCATAGTTTTTTGAGCCACTCGTACAAATTTGTTATTTCTCCATTTTATATTTTTTCATCAACAACTTTTCATTGTGATCGTTCAGTTTAGGAATGAACAATGTCTAGGAACTTCTTTATTTTGCAGGGAACGAATTCTATGAATTTTTCATGTGCTTCAGTGAAAAATTTCTCCCTTTCATTCACACTTGTTAGCTTGTTTCATCTTGCATAGTTCTGAATATAGTTTGCTACTTTCTTGTCCCATGACTCTCGAATCTCCCTCTCAGATATCATTTAATCATGCTTGTGCCATCATTCTGATTGTGTACTACTCGAAATATAACCAATGTTGTAGTCTTCATGATCGCACAGGTTACCAATAATACATATTTAACAACACTAAGTCATAAATGCATAAAGTAAAAATACACAAACATAAGAGATCAAAGTAATGGGATAATGTCACAAGACTTTTATTTAACAAATCCAACATGTTGTACAAAAACATATATCTTTCATGGCTCACACACACACATTTTACAATCAATTAATTAGTTATAATTGTTAGTTGGTCGGCTAAATGGCGGAAAACCCGACCATAGTTGGGTGAAGGACCTAGTTGGTTGGCTGACTAGGCTCCTCCAACAGTGACGCAAGAGGCATCAACGAAGGCTCTGTAGGGACTGGAAGATTAACCATTCGCTGGAGAAAGATATGAATAATGAGTGCATCTTTCTAAGGTTATACTAAAATCCGACCCATGATGGATGGACTCAAAAAGTGTTCTTTGTTCAAAGGTGACACGACAACTTCCAACATAAGATAATGTCATTTCTAGTCTGGTTTTTTTATGTTTATATTTTTATTTTTTTGCCTTTTTCATATTATTAAAGGTTAAAAAGGAATAAAATGTGCTTATAGTACAAAAAGGAGTAAACGAGTGTCGCGGGAAAGCAAAGTAGTTCCAAGCAATTGAACATACCTATGCTCAATGCAAGGAAGAGTGTACACGATAAGGACACTTGAGGGAATGTTTCCTTTAGGGTAAAGGGTGATTAAGCTACAAAGGATAAATAATAGGATTTGCTTGGTTGGAATCTATACATGCTTGGGAAAATTGGCTTATAAAACTGAAGTGGGGAGTTGGCATTAGGATTTATAAGGAAAGCAGATTAATGACATGCATTTACAACTCAATATAAAAGGGGAGTCCCTCAGAGTGATAGCTAGCATAAGAGATAATAAAGTACATGAGGTTTCCACTCAATTACATGGGGGATTATAAATGACTCCGAGACCTAAGGAGGAGCTTTGGTATGGGAACTAAATGACAAGATGGGTTCTAAGTGAGGTACCAATAGTCACAAAATCCCTTCTAATTAAATAGAGACACTTCTAGAAGCAGCTAAAAGGTTTCATGTCATTAAAAAGTGGGTTCATACATAAGGTTTATGGATCGTGGTCATAGGATAATGTAATAAAGAAAAGGGAATGGAATCCTAAGCAAGGGGAATGGAACCCTATCCTATAGACTTGTAATGATATATACTTGCTTGAGGCATGGAGAATCTCATAAATGATAAAATCCACTAAGGATGAGTGAAAAGTGCATAAAAAAAAACCCTTGCACCATGAAATATCCCATAAAATTTATAAAATATTAAAATATCCCATAAAATTTATAAAATATTAAAAAATAGGATGAAAACAGAAGATAAATGAGTAAAAGTTTCTATAAATAATAAAAAATTGAAAATTTACCATACCATCCTTTTCACCCTTAATACTACAACAGACAAATTACAAACGGTGTGGACCAAGTAAATGCTTTCACCCTGCTCTTCAATTCTATTAGTTAAATTTCAGTTTTTAGTGGTCAGGTTTTAAGTTTTTCACCACGAAAAATGGGTAAATCTATCGACACAACAAAAATGGATAAATTGATCCACACATGTTATAGATCATTGGACCGTGTATAAGGGTAAAGAGTGGACTATACTTTGGTAAAAATTGGACTATACTTTGGTGAAGAACTATATTTCGGTAAAATTGCAACCCATTGACAGCCTTACTCAAGACAAATGCCTTTGCAAGAAATGAAGTGGCAAAACAAACATTCTCAAGTCTAAAGTAAGCCATGTGTCTCACACCAAACATAGTTGTGTCTGAAATTACCAAGACTTTTGTTAATTTTTTTTATTAACAAAAAGGGACTTTAGAATTCATAAGTAAACATTTTGTAACAAAAAGGAGAACCTACCTATGAGAAAGAACTTATAATTATCTTACATGAACATGGTCAGCATTTCTCATTGGTGGTGCTTCTAGATCAAGACTAATCACCATAGCCTAAAGTCTTTTTTGAGCAAAGGTTGCTGGTTAATGGTGAAGACTAATCACCATAGCCTAAAGTATTTTTTTGGAGCAAAGGAGCAAAGGTTGTTGGAAGACGGATCAGCGTTGCCTAAAGTATTTTTTTGAGCAAAGGTTGCTGGTTAATGGCGCCATTTCGGAAATCAAATGCCCATTACTTATGAGAAAAGAAATAAATATTTAGAAAATTCCTTTATTCGATGCGTTCCATTTTCCATAATATCAAAGATATCAAGAAAGTAGCACAGTGCGACGTACATAAAATTACTCCCTCTAAGAGGCCAAATTGTGAAAACAAAGAAATATTTGGTGCCAAATTGTGGAAATCTGTCATGGTTTCTTGGACCTCACACTACACTAGTGGTATGTCTCATGCAACTCGTTGGGTTTCCGTGACCCCAATGTAATCGACGAGATGTTGCAGGTTTAACCAAGAGGATCCTCCTGCACTCGCTGCTTGCCTTATCGTTTCTCTCATTTCTTTACCTCTCCTTCTCATCTCTTCGCCTTCGTTGCTTCCCAACAGAAATTTGGTAGCTCTTGCGATCTCCCCTCGCTCTATCACTCCATCATCCCTACACGTCTCTAACTTCAATCCGATCTTCCACTGGTTAACCACAAGCATTCTATCGGTGTATTGATCAGCCCAATGTGGAAAAACCAACATGGGAACACCCAAAGTCAGGCTCTCCATTGTTGAATTCCAGCCCCCGTGGGTGAAGAAACCCCCAACAGAAGGATGAGATAAAACGGATAATTGAGTAGCCCATGGAACCACCAGACCTTGATTTTTCGTTTTCTCCAAAAAGCCATCTGGTAGAACGTCGGCGTCATCATTTGTGTCCTGATCAGAATTATTTAAGATACCTGGACGGACTACCCACAGGAAAGTCTGCTCACTTTCCAATAAACCCATGGCTATCTCATGTATTTGAGCCTTGGACATACGAGCCATGCTTCCGAAGGAAACGTAGAGAACAGACGATCTGGCCTTCGAATCCAGCCACTGCGAACAATCCGTTTCCCCCCACAGACTTAATGACGTGGGAGCTGTCATTGACATCTCGTCGTCGGCTTCAAGATAAACTGATGGAAGAAACGGCCCAAGTGAGTAGATCGGAGCTGCTGTTTGTCGAACTGCATCGCTTGCTTCGCTTTCGAGCTCGTACACGGTATTTCCGATTATCCACTCTGTCTCCTCGAGTAAAGGGAGCTGTCGCACAACAGCTTTATGGAGATCATTAGTTGTGTCTCCTGTTTGGATATCTGACGGAAGATCTTCGGCATGCAATGGACGAAGACCCGGAATGTAGTCAATTGTGTCCCTCGGATCTGTAAAAAGAATGAGGTTTTTTGTTATTTGAAGATACCTAAATCTGCTTTCAATTGAAAAGGGAGGAGCTGAAAGAGTGCACCTTCTTTTTTAGGCGGAAAGTGACCGTTGGAAATAATTGTGGAGAGATGTCTATAAATGGTATAAACAGTCACAGACATCGACCAGAATGCGACGAAAGGAAGCTCGAATTTTTTAGCGACAAGAAACGTCCAAGTAAGAAAGGAGCTGCCGATAATACACGAGAACGGGCGCTTGCCAACTTCTATCTCGAAGTGTCTTTGTATCAGATCTTCGGCAGAATCTCTCATTTCGTTATGTACAGATCGGAAATATTCCACAACATTGGCCTCCCGGTCAAAATCAAGCGGTAGACCGTCTGAAACCTGAGCAAAACGAATGTTTGAATTGGGATCACCAACTGAAATATCGTGGTGATAACTGCGGGCCTTCATCATTTTGGAATGATTGGAGTCCGTGTTAATGAAGGTGACAATGATGCCTCTGGAAGAAAGCATGTGAGAGAGTCGTATAAGCGGATTTATGTGGCCCTGAACTGGGAATGGTATTACCAGAACATGGGGAGGAGCCATAGTTTAGTTGATGACAATTACCTCTTTGCAATTGATCCTCTGTGACTGAGTCTTAAATGAGACGTTATTCATGCAGACTGGACCAGAATGCTGGGTTGAGAAATCTCTGCCCAAACTTAAATAAATGACTATGGTAAAGTCCAGGAATTTCGTCCGGTCATAGTTTAAGATGTCATGGCTTACGCCTTTGCTACACTCCATTTATTTTATGGTGACTGAGTCTTAAATGAGACGTTGTTCATGCAGACTGGACCAGAACGCTGGCGCGTGGGATAAGCGTTCACCAAATCGCCCCGTTTTTCTGGCCGATTTTTTATTAAAATCAGTCAAATGTTTGCTGTGAAATTGTTTATTTCATTATTTGGGAATTCTACTAATCTTATTAGCTCTTTCTAAAATAAATCCCACATTTTAAAACTACCCAAATGATTAAAATTACGATTTAATTCCTCGAAAGTATGATTCACACCAAAATTGATCTGCCGGATTCAGGCGAGCCGGGGCGATTTGGTGAACGCTTATCCTGCTGCTCCGCGAATGCTGGGTTGAGAAATCTCTGCCGAAACTTAAATAAATGATTATTGAGATAAAATACTAATAAACATGATGGTAAGTCGATGAATTTCGTCCGGTCATGCACGGTCATCGTTGTTTATGATGTCATGGCTTACGCCTTTGCTACACTCCATTTATTTTATGATGTCATGGCTTACGCCTTTCCTATCTCATTGAAGAAAGTTTATGGTTCACCACATTATTTAATGTGAGGAAATGAATAATTCTTGAGATATACGTAAAGTTCACTCAAATGAGATGAAGACGGATAATGGATGTACATTTCTATAGATTTTAGAAGATAAATGGTTGTGGAGAGAGGAGTGTGTAGAGGAGGTTCCTTGTCTCATAAACAAGACAGTTCCAAATTGGTGTCTTGCTTGGGGGTGACCTTAAAAATAGATTATTATTATTATTATTATATTAACCATATTAATTAATTAGTATAGAGTTTCAAATTGGTGTCTTGCTTGGCGGTGACCTTAAAAATAGATTATTATTATTATTATTATATTAACCATATTAATTAATTAGTATAATTTTTTTTATTTTGAATGAGTTTTTTTCAACAATTTTTTAACACCTAGCTTGCCAATAAAGATTAGTGAATTATTATTATTATTACGAAAAAAATTATAAAGAAATAAAATATTGAAAAACAATAATTACGCCGATGTATATATGTGATATTTGGGATGGATTTCATAGAGCGGATCATCAAGATCCACCAAAAAGTTGATAGTTGTACAGCTTGGATCAGTTTCATCGTCGTCTGATCTTTTAACAACTGTGTTTAAAATAGTGTATGAGTTAACTAATGTAGCTGGGAGTTAGTTGAACTTTTTTAGGAGTTAGTTGAACTTTTTTAGGGTTCCTTATGGTTCCTTAATTTATTATTTGTCGGAATCTTAGGGCGGTTAAGTTCATATTCTTCCGTGTTTCAGAATTGGGACGGTTTCCTCAATTTAGGGTTCTATGGCCTGGAAACGCAGAGCAGAAGTTGATTGATTTCTAGCGACCGACTGATGAAAAGACTATTAATTCAAACTTTCGCTTACTGCGCCTATGTTCTTAGGAGCGGGAAGGTTTGAACATTCTTATTCAGCAGTGAAAGATTTCTTAAATGCTTGAATCTTGACGAGTTTAAGTTTTTATTCTTCTGTGTTTCATAGCTCTGATGGTTTCCCTGTATCTTTAGCTCTGAACTAAGTTTTATGACCTGGAAACGCAGAGCATAAGGTCTGTTGCCGCCTTTTCACACACCTGGATCACGTGGCAGAAATCTTCAAGCCACTCGGTGTGTCCTTGGGGGCAAGTCTCGAGTCAAGGCTGTCACCTTGTTCTTGACTCCTCCGTTTAGGCTCAACTCCTAACGAAGCCAAGGGGGGTAGACCCTATTAAGTTACTAAGGATGAATTCTTAGTGGGGTGATGTTAAACTGAATCAGTTATTTAGGAGTTTGAATATTTTAACTATAAACAATTAAAGATGACAAGATACGAAAATAACACACGAAAGCACAAAGCTGATAAACAATATATATAAGAAGCAAAAATGACCAGTGCCTTAATAATGGAGTCAAATCAAAGAGATCAGTGTGCTTGCATGTGTTTGGAGTGAATGTTTTGCGATTGCATCTTGGTATGTTTTAAGTTAAAATTGAAGTATGAATTGATTAAATTAGGCTAAAGGGTGACCCTAGATATACCCGAGAGTACTTGGAGTATGTCCAAAACAAAGCCTATACGGCTACCCGCAAGGAATATGTGGGCTGAAATGGAGTCTCTGGGGCTATGTTCGTAACGCACCCGTTAGGGTGTGACAGAGATCGGCGCCCCAAGGTCACTTTTCAGTAGGTTCCCGCTTCCTTTAGGTATTTTGCCACCGTACCTCTTTCGATCCAAGTGGATCTCAATCGGGAAATCAAGGAGGGGTTAATTTTAAAATGCTGATAAACAAAAGATGAGAAAATAACACAACGACACAAATATGGTTTTCTAATTAATCCTACCACGAATCTCTTTCCCCTTTCGGGTCACTTGGGAAATTGTGGGGTAAGTATTATGATTACTTTTGAAAGTAAGATATGGAATATGGAATTAACAACAAGATCAAATATACTACCCTGCAAATCAGATCAATTCTAGTAAAATGAAATAAGTAGAAAACGACGAAAATGGCACCGACGCGAATCCCCCCACGAGGGATGGGGAATGGGATCGAAAGAGCCTATTCAAAGGATGATTTTATTATAGTGGTTACAATATCAAAGCACTAATAAAACAGATCTTTCTTGGTCCTTATACAGGCTAAAACCAAGATCTTACAGTTTATATAAAAAAATTACAAATTATGTGACAAAAGAGAGACCCCTAGGGGGATTTGAGCGCTCCAAAAGCCACTTTGGACAGCATCTTCCTTTCTTCTCTGTCAGACCTGCTAAATGATAGAGAGTGAATTAGAATAACAAATTCCCCAAAGCACTTTAAGAGTGCCTTTGGGTCAGCCTACTTTATCTCAAAAATTAATGAAATTAAACTAGCTAAACCGACGAAAAAGGAACCAAGGAAAGCAAGCTTTCCTTGGGATCTTGGCTTGCTGTTTGTGCAGCCAATTAAAAGCACTAATATTGCAGAATATTGAAATTATTGAACAGCAAATGAAACTACCTTAACAGCAAGCTATGAATTTTTCAATAAACTACTTGTGAAACTAAGGCAATTTTAGCTAGATCTCTTGAATTTGAACTTTATGTGCACAATGAAACTAAGATCTAGAGAATTGAAGGGATCTTGATAATTAGATCTATGTATTCTTTTCTTTATGAGATAGATCAGATTTAAAAAGAAACCTTAAAGTAACCAGTTTGAGAAAAGTTTAATAATTTTTAAAGGAGGAAGAGAGAGAAAGAGTGTTGGTTTTCTTGAAGATCCACAGTAGAGCTTTCAGGTGGAATGCCGAGGGACTATGCCTTTGAAATGTTTTGAAGAGAATGAAGAAGCAAACTAGATCAGCATCCTCTCCAAAGTATGAACTTGCAACTCAGCTGAAATCAAAGAACTTGCCAAGAAACTTGCGAGATCCGATTAGTACATACAAAGAGATTGAAGATAACATGCATATAAGCTTATAGGACATGCTAAATCTAGATCTCTAAACATGCATCAAAGGAGAGTGACAGTCAATAAACTTATTGAACAACACCTTTCCTATCAAGATTGTAATAAGCTAATTACCAATCTTAACCACAGATCTACAAGAAAATAGCAAAAAATGACCACAGATACAGGTTACCTCACTAAAACGATGGCAATAATCATCCACACATGTAATGGCACCACACCGTATTGCCTCCAAAGCTTTTCTTTATTTTGAATGAGAATTACAACAATACAATAGCAGCAGCACCTCAATCCCAGTTCTAACTAGCTTGGAAGAGGAGGCTGTTCCTAGATATATACAATTTACAGGCCATCCAGCCCAGGGGGGGTGTAATTACTCATGGAATCAAGTGAAATCAACTGATGGAGAGTCCATCAATGCCTGATCTGTGTCTAGA
>LPNX010640602.1:38225-116325 GCA_001517045.1 Pseudotsuga menziesii | reverse complement strand
CCCTAATCCCCCTCTCTCTCTTACCTAATACCCCCCCTACAGCTTACAAACCCCCTATATCTCTCTCTTCCTCACCATATACTCTCCCTTCCTTTTAAATGAATTGATGCTCATTAAACCCCCCTGTACCACCATGATCTTTATCATTTTCTCTACCCAACCCCCTCCTCCTCACTCACTCTCTTTCTCTCTCTCTCTCGCCCACCCCTCTACTCCATCTACCCCTAACACCCTTTGCTCTCTTCCTCCCTTGACACCCCTATTCTCTCTCTCTCTCTCTCTCTCTCTCTCTCTCTCACACACACACACACACACACACACACACACACTCCTCATTCTCTCTCTATCACACACACACACACCTCTCTTACTTCTCCCCCTACCACTAACTCACCCTTGCCTCTCTCTATCCCCTCCTCTCTGTAACCCTTAATAACCCCTTCTCTCACTCTCTCACTCCCATACTCCTCCTCTTACCTCTCTCTCTCTCTATGTGTATATATATATATATATATATATATATATCGCCCCCATCATTCCCCCTCCCTCTTTCCCCAACCCTTACTAGCTCCTTCTCTCACTCTCTCTCTACCCTACTCCACCTACACCTAACCTGCACCCCCATTGTCTCCCCCAACCCATAACATCTTGTTCCCTCTCTCTCACACACTCTCTCACTACCCATAAACCCCCCTCTCTCCCTAAACCCACTCATAGACAAAGATGTGACACATTAATATTTTGATAGTGAGCGTTTAATAAGCGTTATGTTGCATTGTGATGTTAATCACATGTTATGTTACATTAGCGACATTCATAAGGGTTATGTCACATGGGGGTTATGTCACATTACAATAATGCCCAAGATGTAACACATTAATAATGTGTCTTTGGATGTTTAAAAAATTTCTCTCTCTCTATGTGTGTATATATATATAGTCGTTTGACAAAATAAATGGTTTAAACCATCCACATTCTACATAGTGATGTAGAATGTTATGTCGCATTGTGATGTTTATCAGGGTTTACATTTCACTGCAACGTTATCAACGGTTATATCACATTACGATGTTAATCCATGGTTTGTTAAAATGTTTGGTTGGTATATGTCAACACAACCAAATATGCGATACATTAATAATGTGATAGTGGGCGTTTAATAAGCGTTGTGTCGCATTGTGACGTTTATCACCGGTTATGTTACACTAGCGACATTCATCAAGGGGTATGTCACATTGTGATATTTTTCAAGGGTTATGTCACATTGCAATAATGCCCCAGATGTGACACTATAATAATGTGTCTTTGGATGTTTAGAAAATTTCTTGTTGCATTATCAACTATGGCCACGTGGTTCACCAAAGTCAACCATGGTTAAGTATGGCCAAAATGATGTATTTTTCTGTCACATTAAGACTTTTACTTTGAAAAGCAAAAAAAATTAATCTATGTACACAAACAATATTTTGATATTACGACATTTATGAATACTTATGTTGGATTGCGACATTCTTCAATAGTGCATTCATTAATCGTTTTGTTGCATTGGGACATTCATCGCAATGATCAAAATATTTATTCATGGATATTGAAATTCGTCATTCCTCAATGCTTGTCTCACATTATTCGCCATCATGTTGTAAGAATTTTCTTTATATATATATATATATATATATATATATATATAACTTTGTTTGACAAAATAAATGGTTTAAACCATCCACATTCTACATAGTAATGTATAATGTTATGTAGCATTTTCATGTTTATCAAGGTTTACGTTTCACTGGGATGTTATCAAGGGTTATGTCATAATGTGATATTTGTCAAGGGTTATGTCACATTGCGATAATGTCCCAGATGTGACACATTAATAATGTGTCTTTGGATGTTTAGAAAATTTCTTATAGCATTATCAACTATGGCCACGTGGTTTACCAAAGTCAACCATGGTTAAGTATGGCCAAAATTATGTATTTTTCTGTCACGTTAAGACTTTTACTTTTGAAAAGCGAAAAAAATTCATCTGTATACACAAAAAATGTTTTGATATTACAACATTTATCAATACTTATGTTGGATTGCTACATTACTCAATAGTGCATTCCTTAATGGTTTTGTTGCATTGGGACATTCATCGCAACGATTGAAACATTGATTCATGGATATTGAAATGCATCATTCCTTAATGCTTGTGTCACATTATTCGCCATCATGTTGTAAGAATTTTCTTGNAAAAAATGTTTTGATATTACAACATTTATCAATACTTATGTTGGATTGCTACATTCCTCAATAGTGCATTCCTTAATGGTTTTGTTGCATTGGGACATTCATTGCAATGATTGAAACATTGATTCATGGATATTGAAATGCATCATTCCTCAATGCTTGTGTCACATTATTCGCCATCATGTTGTAAGAATTTCCTTTATATATATATATATATATATATATAGTCGTTTGACAAAAGAAATGGTTTAAACCATACACATTCTACATAGTAATTTAGAATGTTATGTCGCATTATGATGTTTATCAAGGTTTACGTTTCACTGTGACGTTATCAATGGTTATATCACATTATGACGTTAAGCCATGGTTTGTTACAGCATTTGGTTGATATATGTAACCGCAACCAAATATGTGACACATTAATAATGTGATATTGGGCATTTAATAAGCATTATGTCACATTGTGATGTTTATCATAGGTTATGTTACATTACTAACATTCATGAATTGTGATATTTTTCAAGAGCTATGTCACATTGTGATAATACCGAAGATGTCACACATTAATAAGGTGTCTTTAGATGTTTATAAAATTTCTTTAAGAACTTTTTTGATATATATATATATATATATATATATATATATAGTCGTTTGACAAAAGAAATGGTTTAAACCATCCACATTCTACATAGAAATGGTTTAAAGTCTTGTAGCATTATCAACTATGGCCATGTGGTTGACCAAAGTTAACCATGGTTAAGTATGGCAAAAATGATGTATTTTTATGTCATGCTAAGACTTTTACTTTTGAAAAGCGAAGAAAATTCATCTGTGTACACAAATAATGTTTTGATATAACGACATTTATCAATACTTATGTTGGATTGCGACATTCCTCAATAGTGCATTCCTTAATGGTTTTGTTGCATTGGGACATTCATTGCAACGATCGAAACATTGATTCATGGATATTGAAATTCATCGTTCCCCAATGCTTGTGTCACATTATTCGCTATCATGTTGTAAGAATTTTATTGATATATAGTCGTTTGACAAAAGAAATGGCGTAAACCATCCACATTCTACATAGTAATGTAGAATGTTATGTCGCATTATGATGCTTATTAAGGTTTACGTTTCACTGCGACATTATCAACGATTATATAACATTATGACATTAAGCCATGGTTTGTTACAATGTTTGGTTGTTATATGTAACCAAAACCAAAGATGTGACACATTAATAATGTGATATTGGGTGTTTAATAATCGTTATGTCGCATTGTGATATTTATCACAGGTTATGTTACATTATCGACATTCATGAAGGGTTATGTCACATTGTGATGTTTATCATAGGTTATGTTACGTTAACGACATTCATCAAGGGTAATGTAACATTGTGATATTTGTCAAGGGTTATGTCACATTGCGATAATGCCCAAGATGTGACACTTTAATAATGTGATAGTGGGCATTTAATAGGCAGTATGTTGCATTGTGACGTTTATCACAGTTTATGTTACATTAGCGACATTCATCAAGGGTTATGTCACATTGTGATATTTGTCAAGGCTTATGTCACATTGCGATAATGCCCCAGATGTGACACATTAATAATGTGATAGTGGGCATTTAATAAGTGTTTTGTCACATTGTGACATTTACCACAGGTTATGTTACATTAGCGACATTCATCAAGGGTTATGTCACATTGTGATATTTGTCAAGGGTTATGTCTCATTGCGATAATGCCACAGATGTGACACATTAATAATGTGTCTTTGGATGTTTAGAAAATTTCTTGTTGCATTATCAATTATGGCCACATGGTTCACCAAATTCAACCATGGTTAAGTGTGGCCAAAATGATGTATTTTTATGTCACGTTAAGACTTTTTCTTTTGAAAAGCGAAAAAAATTCATCTGTGTACACAAGCAATGTTTTGATATTAAGACATTTATCAATACTTATGTTCAATTGTGACATTCCTCTATGTACAACCATAGTCTTCATTAAGTCAAATATTAACCATGAATCAAGAAATTAATCAAATGCCTATATTCGCACTTATCATAATCTATAAAAATTTTCCTCTAATATTTAATATTCATATCCCTTAGACATTATGATATAACCAATTTTTTCCCTATATTATTCATGTCCCGTAGACATTATGATATAACTCTAGGTGTTAAATGATATATAATATTATTGTGAATTATTAATAATATTTCATTATTACTTTGAATATAGTAATTTAATTAAAGAACATAATTTTAATGTAATTATTCATAATGTAATTAATTAATTAAAATATAACATCATAATTAAAATATATTATTAATAATTAAATTTTACATTGTTAATTATTCAAATCAAATCACTTCATTAAGATTGTTATATTAAGAGATATTTTTTTTTAATTAAGTAGAATCTTATTACAATTATTTAAATAATATTATTGCTACTAATACTTTGAAGATATGTCTACATGCCGACGCGTTACTAGCAACAACCACATTAAATTAATTAATGTGACTGAATACACCGATAGGCGTAAATTTAAGCACATACCATAGGGAAAAACATTAATATAAAAAGTATGTGCCTAAATTTATGCCTATCAGCGTATTCAGACACATTAATTAATTTAATGTGGTTGTTTCTAGTAAATACAAGTCAATTATGGTTAGCTCATCTCTTTAAGTTGTGGGTCTAGTTAGCCCGGGTTCCATTCCTCTTAGAGATGAGCTAGTTGGGAAATCTAACTAAGACTACATTAAATTACACTTATGGGGGCATCTTAAGTGAAATCTAACTATGACTAACTAGTAAGTGTGTCGTTTACTAGATACAAATGCACTCAGTGAGATTATCACTCATTATAACACTCCTTGAAATTACTCTTAACTCCTTGTTAATTTCTATTATCATTGCTTCTAGGGGCTTACATCAAAATTCAAAAAAATTTATGATGCTTGCTGGTCTCAACAAGGCTTACAATGTGTTAAATTTTTCATTTTCACTTTCTTTGTTGCGATTTGTTGATGCAGCTTCTTTCTATGCTTTCTTCAAACTCTTGGATGTACCAAACTCAAGTTCTTCACCATCATTTCTGTTGTTGTTCTGTAGTGTTGGCATGCTTAGATGTTCTTCAATATTTCTAGCAATGAGCTTCATCCATGTTTGTTGACCTTCATTTAAATGTGATTGGACTTGTTCAATAGATAGATGCCACATTAAGCCATAGTAGTATCTTATCTCTTCTCGACTCTATTGCATAAAAATTCTCTCACTAGATTCATCGGAACTTTTTTTTTATTTCTACATAGTACATGTAGTCTTCATCATACTTGGGCTTTGCTATCCACTCTTCAATAAATTTCAAGTCTTGATTAAAACTTGTTGGCACAATGACAGCATGCTTTTGTTCTTTTTCTTTAGCTATTGCAGGCATATTCTTACTCCCAATACCTGCACAATCACAAACAACAAAAATGTCATGAAAATATTTTGGTTTGAAATTATTTGCATCTGACTCTTTTTGGCGTTGTTTTACTTTAGAATTTTTGGCTATGACTGCTGGATCATTTTAAGCTGCTACAACAACTTCGACTTTATTTGTGTCAAAGGAAAAAGCTTATGGATGTATAGCAAGCTCTTCAATTTCATCACTCACAACTATGTGGGGCTCATTAGATTTCTCAACAGCTTCTATGGTTGGAGTTTCTACTATTGTGTTAGCAATTTAATCTTCATATTTATCCACAAGTGCCTTTACAATGTGGGATTCACTAATAGCTTGGTTGTCTTTTGCTTCAACTACAGGTTTTTCTTTTGATTACTCTTCAAAAGATTCATGTGACATAGTTGGCTACTTTCTAATGTTGCTTCCCTTTTCTTCAAATTCTTGTTTTAAAATTTCCCATGCTTCTTGAGTTGTTTTAGTTGCTGCTACTTTCAAAAATATATTTTCATCTAAGGAATGTTGAATGAAATACAATTCTAGTTCATGCTTATGCACTTTATGAACTTCAGGCCTTGCCACTCTTCTAAATATAGGGGATGCCCATATATGTGCAAAATAAGCTTCCTCCTTTACATTGCTTTTTTTTAGTTGTTTGAGTCTTCTTGTGTGACCCAGAACAAAAGGCTTTGTCCTTTGTTGTAGTTGGACTTTCCTCCTTCGTAGAACCGACCTCACGCATAGATGATGACAATACTGAGATTTTTTACTCTTTCCACACATAGTTTTTCCTTATGAGTTATGACCCCAAATCACTTATCTCGTTTCACAAGCTTTCCAGTTTCTTGACGTTGCTTTTAGCTTCTCAAACAAAGTCATAGGCATGCAATTTCTAATTAGTCAGAACTTAGGATTGAACATGAAGAGAGTATAGGCTTCTACCCTTCTCTTCTGCACACTACCACTTTTTACTCCATTTGATTATTGTAGACACAATTATTTTTGCTCAGGATTCTTTTTTGCCTTGAATGCCACCACAACCTTTATATACTCAAACATTAAGTTTGTGGGTTTTGCTAACTCCAAGTCACAAAAGTAGAAGGATTATTATAGTTATTAGGGGCTTCAACTACAAATTATTGACCTCCTCAAGTTCTCGCACAACTCTCCCCAAATATGTAATGAAACTAATGACTAGCTCTCTTAACCTCCAACACATAGCTCAGTTTTCAGTACATCGGTGCTCTTTCTCTTGACGCTGTCATGGACTCTTCCTTTTGACTCAACCATGGAGTATCCTCAAATGCGCATACTCAAAGTTCCTTCTTCCTATTTGCACCATAACGATCTCCTCTTAGATTCTACGTTTTCTACTAGTCGAGAGCTAATTCTCTTTTCTCTCATCACTACAAGCTATCAAAACTAGCTTGTAGACAGACATGTAGGAAGACAGAGATAAAATGGAAGTAAACTAGTTCTCAGAGACGAAATGCATTATGGGTGGCCCCACCATGGTGATTATGGACAAGAAAACTATTTAGAGTAAACGCTATGACTCACACTACTAACTCGGCTGGTTCAACTATGATGGAATGGATCGAGTTATGCTCGGATACCATGTTGGAATTTATAGAGAAGCAGCTGAACACCAAAGCAACATGAATTCTTGATTAGCATTAAATAGGCTCCAAGGAAAAAAAAGTTTAATATACAAGGTAAGATGAGCCGAGTTGGGCGTACTCAAACTTCCCATCATGTGAACTTCACGTGGTTTACAATCACTACATTAAATGACACTTATGGTGGCAAAGTTTAAGTGTCGTTTACCCAATTTACCATGTAGTCGGTGACATTATCACTCCTCCTAACATATATGATTCTCTTGTTGTTGAGCCTCCACTATACTAAAGAAATATCTAATTAAATATTTTTAATTGATATAATTATCAATTATTTAAAAATGTTATTAACAATTAATTATATATTATTAATTATTTAATTAAATAATAATAATATTTTTATTAATATCGAAATTAATAGTATTATTATATTTAATTAAATATAATAATATTATGCCCACGAGCTATAAAATAAATGTTGAATGGGTGTATTATTAAGGAAATTCTTCCATAAGGTCATTATTTCAACACTGTGTGGGTGCTTTCTTACAAAAAAAAAATTAATTAAGTTATTCTTGCTAAGGGTCTAGATAAGTCCTAATAAGTCAATTGCGAGAAACATGCCGCAAGGTAGCTATAGTAGTTACATGAGGGGTTCCAAGAGGATGAGACCTATTGGGCTAGTAAATAGAACAAGTAGGAACCCAAAGCACAAGCACAAAAGGTAAAGAAGGCATGCAACGGGGTAAAATAAGGAAAATAACGGAAAGGAGGCAGAGAACAAAGAAAGTTGCGACGAAGAATGGTGCGACGAAGGAAAAGCGGACCTAGAGTTGATGGAAGTGTGGCAGGTATAAGAGTAAAATCTAGGAAGCAACAGGTCAGATGATCGTAGGAGTTCGAACTCACAGAAGACTAAAGGACAGGATTTTTTAGCTAGTCACGACTTATACAGACAGACTGAAAGATGTTTCCATGGCTAGTCATGGCCTGCAATTAATGTAATGCAGGACATTTTGCGGCTAGTATGGCATGTCATTAATGTAATAGAAGATATTTTGTTGCTAGTTATGACTGTAATAACTGAGTTGTACTCGGTTGACCCTACGTGGTCTTGTAGAAATTATAAATAGGAGGAACCCATTCTGTATAAGGGTTAGCTAGTCAGTTGGTAATGGTAGAAGTATATTGAGGAGATCAGAGATGAGTCTGATAGTAGAAGGTTGTTGAGCCGTAGATCTGCAGTTGTGTGCATAGAACGTTTTGTAGAATAATCCTGCAGCTGAGTATGCAGATAGTAGAGTAGAAGAGTCAATCTATGCTATGTGCGGATCAGTAGGAGTAGATAGAAGAAAAGCATAAAAACAGAGAGCATGAGAGCATGAATATTCTGAGATAAATAGACATGTCTCAAAATAGTCTACAAGTTGCAGGATACAAGGTGCCATATATTTCTCATGCCAGATGAAGAACACTATGGTGGTTTTTCCCATATGGATTTCCACGTTTTTCCCGTGTTGATGAATATTGAAAGTTTAATGATTAATGTTGAATATTTGATTATCTTGCATTGTTTATGGTTATTTCTTGAATGAATATCGCAATATTGGTAGAAGCAGTGAATGAATGAATGATTAAAGCCAAGGATGATTTTAAGGAACCATACTTATTTGAAAGTGTATAAATGTTGGTGAATCTTACCAATTCTTAAAACACCAACTATAAAATGTTTGGCAATATTTTTTTTTTTAATATTTTAATTTCCAAGGATTTTATATCGTTTATATAATAATTTGGCAATTTGTAGGCTGAAAAAAGTTTACCCCGTCAAAATTGGGAGAAACAAGGATTCAAAAATTGCTCGAATCTTTTTTTCGAGAAAACCCCCTCAAAATAACCCATGGGCTAAATTTCACCCCTTAAATTATCCCTGATTAAAGCATTGTCGAGCACTTGGTATTATTTCAAGTTAAAATACTATTAAGGTTGTAATACTGTAACACCCCGGTTTTGACCCCATGGTATTAAATTGCATATGATGTAAATATTGTATTAAAGCATGGTGTGGAACTCAAGGAAAAGGCCCCACCATGGGTTTAGTGTTTGATGTTTCGGCAATTAAAATCGATGCCAATGGTTTATGTTCTAGACAGGCACAATGTGTTTTGAGACATCATGTAGAATGCAAATTAAAAAAAATACCACATCTAGCTACGCGCTGCAATGTTAAAGAAATGGGGGCATGATTTCGCAAGGAATAGGGAGGGGGAATTATTCAAACCTTTAGCCTATGGGGAAAATTCAAATGTCTAAGGTACAACCCATAAAGTGGTCAAGTTCCCTTTTTGTCCTTTTGTGCCCAGTCATCTTGAAGTGGTTGAAGAAGTTATCTCCTTGGGATGCGAAAGGCATGGAGGTCAAATTTGAATTTGGGAGGTCATCCATTTTTGAAAAATGTGTTTTTAACTTGTGGGGAAAGTAAAAGCATAGGAAGGCATGCCCAAGCCATTATGCACCCATGCCTTTTATTCCTCACCAATCCTCATGGAGGTTTGGCTCCCTCATGCAGTTGAAGCTTGATGATCTCTCCCCCTCACGAGTTGCTACCATTTCCTTCCCTTCTCCATACTCAAACTATGTTTTGGGTGTTGTTGGGGCAAGTGGAAAGGAAGGGGCCATGATTTTAGGGTTTGAGGAGGCCGTTTTTTCCCCCGTGAGAAAGTTGGGAGTTCTCCTCCACATTTTTCTACATTTTTCCTATTTTCTCGAAGCTGGAAAACTCGTTTTTGGGTTTCCAGCGAGTGGGAGAAGATACTAGCGAATTTTAGGTGTTGTTGAGCAGGAATAATTTTAGGGGTGAAATTTAGCCCATGGGCTATTTTTGCATGTTTTTCTCCAAAAAAAGATTCACCATTTTGCATATTTTGAAGCCCGGTTTCGCCCAATTTTGATGGGGTAAAAAATTTTCACCCTAAAAATAGCCAAATTATTATATAAACGATATAAAATCCTTGGAAATTAAAATATTTTTGGAAAAATAGTGCCAAACATTTTATAGTTGGCGTTTTAAGAATTGGTAAGATTCACCAACATTTTTACACTTTCAAATGAGTATAGTTCTTTAAAATCATCCATGTTGTTGAGTTCGTTTTGGCCATGTTAGGGACATAAACGACCCTAGAAAATCGAATTGTTGTCAGAGGGATGTTTTACCCATTTTATTGTGTTGGTTGTAATTGCAAATTCTGTTTTTGTTAGTGCCCAGTAGATGGGAGAATAGATCCATAGTCTGAGGGTTTAATGAGGCTGTTTTTACATCTGTGAAGCCCAAGATTGTTCCTGAAAACGTATTTTCTCATGCTAGGTTGTTTTCCCCAATTGCCATTTCCGCTTTGGTTCCCATGAACGTTTTGTTCATATTCAACAGTTGTGTATGATTGTGTTTGATTAAATGGATTGACTGTGTGTTTGATGAAAGTGTGGCTTGGCTCGATAAGTCCAAGGAACCCATGTGTTGTTGGTTAGTTTCCTTAGAAACCTGTAAAACCCATTTCTTATTGGCTTGGGTGGACAGTCTGTGAAACCCAACAATGTGTTTTCTTGAGTGTGGATGTTTTGGTTTTAGGCTATGTGTAAGCCTGTTATTTTCCTAGTGCCTTGTGGAATCATTCCCAACTCGGGGGTGGCAGTGATACTTAGGGATTGATGAGCACACTGGCGTATGGTTGGGTGGAACATTGCGGCAATGTAGCTAGTTGCGGGTCAACTTCTTTTCCAGATAAGTATTCTTGTGTATTTAATCTCTTCAATGATCTGTTTATGAATTAAAATGAACATGATGAATGTTTAGAATGAATGTTTTTGGTTCCATTATAGAATGCATTATGCATATGTGTATATATTTATGTTCAAGGCATTTTATTTATTATGTTTTAATGTTCATGGGGATATTTCTCCGGATTGACAACAACAGTGTGTTGGTTGCATCCTCTCCATCGTTAGTATGAGGGGTGGGGACGTGACAAATATAGTCACCGCACTATCATTTACATTACAAAAATTAGCTACATCGTATAGTTGCATTAGTTGTTAAGATTGACAAGGACAAGGTTGTATCGCACTTTTGCGCTGCTGTTAAGGAGTAAAAGACTCCATCCTTCCAACCTTGTCGAGCACCTTGGTCGCACACCAAGGGACTGTAATCCCTTGTCGACTGCGAAAACATGGTTCTGGAAGTTACACATTAAGATATATTCGCTGAGACTGCGCTTGACTCGCAAGTGTTGTCGCCTGAGCTTGCTTCATCAGGCCGATGTCTTTGGGTGTTTTGTTGGTATTGTGTTGTTATTGAACCTAGGTCACGAGAGTAAGGAAAAGTAGACCAACAAATGGTTCCATTTCCGGGACCCTTAATCATTTGAGTCAAGGGAAATGTTGTGGCATCCTACAAAGAAGGGAATTGAGGATTGGCTGGAGCCTAAAACTTTAGCATTTGCGCAAGAAGAGAGTACAAGATTGTGGTTGAGCACAGAAAACTGGTTAGACCGATACATATACTCTGATATTCATGAGATCTTTTTTGTAGAGTTTCCTATTGTGCTACATAAGTGGTTGTCAAGATTGGCAACATGTAAGACAAAGTTCTAGAGAAAAGAAACAGTTGAGTGGAGTGCTCAATTGATTTGCGAGATAACTAGTGTAAGTAACCCCATCTCTAGAGCTATTGATTTTTGGGTCAACAGTGTTTTGAAATGGTATATTACTTAGTTTATAGTAGAGACGATAGCCTCATATAGTGAGGTTGAAAGAAAAAAATTTCAAGGGCCTGAAGAAGGTATTTGTTGTCTATAAATACATGGATAAAGATCCTCATCTATAAGAAGGGTATTTTGCATTTGAGTAGTTGAGCCGCATATCCAGAGGAGGGGATATGTCACAAATGACCTATAAAGACAATGGGAAATGGTGAGATGAGATATTCCTAGGAAGCACAGAACCTGAACTAGAAGTTGGATTCCTAAGGAGTGGAAGGGGATTCAGGTCAGGAAAAAGAAGAAAGACAGTACGAGGAAGATGGACTCCTAGTGTATTTGAAGAGAGTGAGTACGAAGTTGAGTCGTGGCTAGACGAAGGGTCTTGTGATGAAAAGGAAGACTATCACCCGATTTCGAAAGTAGCAAAAGAATCTGGAGAATCTGCAGAGACACCAAGATCAAGATGCACCTACACCACCCCAGGAGTATCACCAGAGGTAAGGTCTAGAGTCTCATATCTTGCAAGAACTGTTAATACTAATAGTGCTAGTACTATGACTAGCACACAAGAGAGTCCACCTCCATTATAATTTCATTGAATATCCCCTACACCAACTCAATGGTTAGGGAAGATATTAGATTACCCACATTCAATGGGAATGGAGCAGAAGATATAGAGCAGCATTGGTTCCTTTGAGAAGCTGTTTGGATGGTTCGCCAAGTTCACAGTGTGGTCCTAAGAAAAAGAATATGATCACGACTCTGTAGGGTCACACACTGGACTGGTTCATGAATTTTTGTGTAGTGCCAGCAGGAACCCCACAGAAGATCCTTGATGAGATCCAATTCACGATTATTTGTGAGTTCAAGAAACCTAAATCTGAGTCAAAATGCTTCACTGAGATCAAGGAGATAAAGAATTTGTCTATAGGATCCATATGGGATTTCGATCAATAGTTTAAAACTTTGATGGCCAAAGTTAGCTTCCAAATGTCAGATGTGTAGCATAAAGAGTGGTTTATTACTGCGTTATTACCGTACATCTGAGCTCCTTTGATGCAATAGAAGATTGCGTTGCACACAAAAGTGCTATAAATGACTATGAAGTTGGAATCCTCGTCGATCAGAGATGGTGGTGCAAGAATGATGTAGATTCAGTCATAATTGGCTAATATGATGGTACTAATTCAAAACATCAAGAAGGGTAAAAAGGCCCATGAGGACTTGTGGTGCACAAGATGTCAAACAAGTGGACACAGCAAGGATAATTGTTCATCATACATGAACTATATCTCGTCAAGTGTGCCTAATCCATTAAGTACTCATGGGCTACCCTGGTTCCAAATATGCCATACTAGAGGGAATCGTAACGAGGATTGTTTATACTTATAGATGATTGTAAGTACCAAAACCATCCTTTTCTATAAATTTTGTAAATCAGTAGGGCATGATGAGAAGGATTGTAGAGCATATCAGCTCCTGACGGAGAAGACAGTAGAAACCTATTTGATGAAGAACAACCAGTAGGCTCAGGATGAACAGGCACAAATGCTCTACCAGCCCGTTCCTTTCCCACAAAACCAGTATCATAATTAGTATTAGCCTCAGTATGCACCATAGAATCCTTACCCACCCCAACAACCACACCCTCAAAGAAGGGGGGTGGAAACTTCAGTGGAAGAGGAGGAGGAGGAGGATTTTGAAGAGGAAGAGGTCAAGTCGTATGCTATAATTGTGGATAACCAAGCCATTATGCCAGATATTTCCAAGATCCTACAAATACATGTTCATATTGCAAAGCGTAGGACCATAATATGGAGTAGTGTCCCCAGTTGATTGCAAAATGGCAAGCTCAGACCATCGCAAGTTCTAACCCTGCGCAGAATCCCAATCCAAATCTTAAACCTAGTGTTCATATGGTTGTTGCTGGACCAAGAGAGCTAAGCATTGTTGTCATATCATGAGGAGGTGTTGCAACCAGAGATGATCAGAATCTACCGCAAGAATAACCATAGGTACAACCACAGTTGTGACTTGTGACGCATAAGAAAGTACCATTCGACGTTCAAAAATAGAAGCAGGTATTTTTGGATGTGCAACTGGAGTTTGTATATCTAGAATAGCCGTCGACCTCAGCTAAAGTCATGGATATGCCTAAATGCTTCCAACAACTATTCCAGAAGAAGATCCAAAAAAAGGTTAGTAAGCTCAAGTCATTTATCTCAAGTTTCTTAGCATTAATTCAAGATGAAGGTGTCATGAACTACAAGCACTGATAAAAGAAACCACAATAGAGTCACAAACCGGAAGGAAGGTTAACCATGTCAAGAAGAAATTCAAAACCAGGCACGAGTTAAGAATGACTGCGTAGATAGAGGATTATGACATGGATTACATTATTCTAGATTTGGGGTTGGATGTCAATATTCTGAAGCGAAAGACTTGGGAGAGCATGGGAAAGCCGCTCTTGGACTGGTCCCCTGTCCAGTTGTGTCTTGCAAATGAGGCGAAGGTCCTATCAATTGGTAGGTTGATTCAAGTTTTTGTTGGCATTGAGGGGCTACGCACATTTGCATACTTTGAAGTCATCAACATTGTCGATGACATGAACCTATATCTCTTGCTTATGGGAATAGATTGGTCCATAAATAATCATACCATTATAAATTTCAAGAAAAGAATCCTCTAATTCGAGGATGATGAGATGAGGGTAGTGTCGCACATTGATCCACTAGAGGGACATAGATATCTCGAACCAGTCTATAGTAAAGGAAAGGGTGATTATCTAGACCATATCTATAATATCAACACCTTAAAAGATGATTATGTAAACCCGAAAATGGATGGAAACCTGACTAGAGGAATGCTAGTTCATGCACATCAGATTCAGGAGAGGCTTTGGAGAATTGGAAAAACAAATTGCATGAAGTCTCTATGTAGAGATGCACCAGAGTTAGTCGATCTGTGTGCTGGGTGGGGAATCAATTGAGGGAGTTACCCACATATGAGGGATTACCTAATCTTGCGACCTTCCTAAATGAATTTGAAGGACTGGTAATAGAAATGCAATGCTTGTCTACACTAGACTATGTACTAAAGGCTACACTCGCTAGATGGTGGGCTACCCATAAGCAATCCATATCAGAATGGCCAATGTGCAGAAGGATTCTAAAAGTTAGATTCAATGAAGAAGTCATAGTCATGAGTAAGAAGTACATAGGGATGTTGAACCCTGTCGAGCACCTTAATCAGTGTCGCACAACATTTTTAGAATACTCACGATAGGAATGGGTCCATCATTTCATTCACACCTTGGAAATGAAACCTAGATTTTAGTATACATACATAGAGTTACGACAACGAACTCAGGATTGGGACAAGGTGGTTAAAAAATTCATGCACACCTTTCATTTGATGATGAGAAAGTGACAATTGATGTTGCGCTTCAAGCAATCAAGGAAAATATATTTTCTAAAATACCTATCAAAGTGACAAGTTCCCACTAATGTAGCACGACATCCAGCAATGGATGGCTTATTACAATATGACTGTAGAACCAAATGATGACCTAGGAAATGATGGGGGAAATGGACAAGATAACCAGTCACTGAGCTCAGATGAAGATGAATACAACAATGGCAGTGATGGTGGTTCTGATAAATATGATGGAGAAGACACACCTACCAATGAGGATGTGCATAACCAATAGAGAGCATAGGAACAAGAGCGCAGGTACACGTGCAACAAACGAAAAGATGATAAAACGACTAGTATAGTCATCTTCGATAAGGAGTACATTGGTTTTCTTACATTCCTTGTTGTAGAAGTAGAAAATACCAGCCTTGAGGGTCTAAGTACACAGTAGATGCAAGTGGAAAAAATCTCATCGAGCATGTTAAGAAGCTCATAGAGGCTAACAATGAAGAAAACACCACAATCGAAGCTGATACATACGGGATTGATCCCGGTGATACATTAGCCATGCCACTGCTGTTGTCGCCCCTCAAGATTGAATTAAAAGTGAAAGCACTGGAATCAGGTACTCAAGAATATGATGATGTTATCTAGGAAATGGGGACATTGATGCTATATTTTTTGAAGCTATCATTGGATGAAGTATATGTTGTTCAGCATGCGGCCTCAACAGAACTCTGCATCAGATAAAATTCTCTTGATTACCAGACCACAAAGAAGACAAGGAAGGAGAAAGAGCACAAGGTCCTCCTAAGGGAAAATGAGAAAGAGATTGAGGCATAGGAACAAAGCAGGCTTGCATTAGCTGAAGCCATAAAAAGCATGGTCACAGAGTTCCACATGGAAGAAGGCCAGAAATATGAAGATGCAGCTAGAAGACCTAAGGAAACAGGTCGAGGAACTCAAAGCACAGCAACAACCAATAACATGTCCTGAGGTGATTGAAGAGAGTAGAAAAAAAACACTTGAGGCTATTGATAGGATCAACAAAGGAGAAAATCTATGTACCGAATCGATAGAAGCATTTTTAGCAACTTGGGAACTGCTCCTAGAAGATGAGACAATGGAAAAGTTCATAGAGGGAGAGCGATAGGATGAGATGAAAATAGCCACGGTCAAGGAAAAACTAAAGAAGCTATCGATCACATAGAATATTGAAAATGTTTCTGAGATGAAGCAGCTACAAAAGGAAGTAAGAACTCTACGCAAAAAGGAGCAAAGTAGGAATGATGAGGTGACAGCGCACCAATCCGAGGCAAAAAGAGTTACAGGGATTATTCATCCTATACAACAAAGGCTCTAACAACTAAATCATGTGCTAGAAGAAGTACCATTAGAACATATCAGTTCCAACCATGTGGAACAACTAGAGAAGAAAGTCGAGGAGGTTAGGGAACAATTTTCCCAGGTACAAGGAATCTTGAAGGAATTTCAGGACAAGGTTGGTCTCGTGGCGCAACCCGCGTCGGAACTATGAACCTTTATTAGTGGCTCTAGATGAGCCACATGTGAGTGTTAGGGGCCTATTGGGCAAGAAAAGAGAAAAAGGAAGAAATCGAAGTGCAAAGACAAGAGGAAAAGCAGGCGTGAGATGAGGTAAAAATAGGAAAAGGAAGGAAAGGAAGATTAGAATAGAGAAAGCTGTAGCAAGGAATGGTGCGACGGAGAAAAAATGGACCTAGAGTCGATGGAAGTGTGTAAGGTAGAAGAGTAAAATATGGGAAGCATCAGGTGAGAAGACCGTAGGAGTTCAAACCGGCGAAATACGAAAGGACAGGATTTTGTAGCTAGTCAGGACCTATACAGACAGACTGAAAGACTTTTCTACGGCATGGCCTGCGATTAATGTAGTGCAGGACATTTTGTAGCTAGTATGGCCTGTCATTAATGCAATAGAAGATATTTTGTGGCTATTTATGACTATAATAATTGATCTATACTCAGTCTACCCTGCACGATTTTGTATAAATTCTAAATAGGAGGAACCCATTCTGTATAAGGGTTAGCTAGTCAGTTGGTAATAGTAGAAGTATCTTGAGGAAATTAGAGAGGAGTCTAATAGTAAAAGGATGTTGGGTCGTGGATATGTAGCTATGCGTGTAGACTGTTTTATAGAATAATCCTGCAGCTGAGTGCACATGTAGTAGACTAGAAGAGTCGATCCAGGATGTTTGCGGATCACTAGGAGTAGATAGAAGAAAAGCATAAAACAGAGAGAATGAGAGAAAGAAGAGTCTGAGCTAAATAGACATATCTCAAAATAGTCTGCAAGTCACAGGTTGTAAGGTGCCATATATTTCTCATGCCAGATGAGGAGCACCTTGGTGGTTTTTCCCAGATGGGTTTCCACGTTATTTCCCGTGTTAATGAATGTTAAATGTGTAACGATTAATGTTGAATATTTGATTATTTTGCATTGTTTATGGCTATTGCTTGAATGAATGTCTCAATATAGGTAGAATCAGTGAATGAATGAATGATTAAAGAATTTTCTAGCACTTGGTATTATTTCATGTTAAAATATTGCTAATATTGTAATACAATCAATGCATTGTCATTTACATTAAAAGGAATCAGCTACGTCGCATAGTTGCATCAGTTGTTAATATTGAAAAGGAAAAGGTTGTGTCGCATGATGGTTGTGTCACACTGTTGTGCCATTGTCAAGGAGTAAATTAATCCATCCTTCCAACCCTATCGATCGCCTTGTTTGTGCACTAAGGGAATGTAATCCCTCGCCGACTATGAAAATATGGTTCTGGAAGTTACACATTAAGATATCTCGGGTGATACTGCTCCTACCTCGTAGGTGTTGCCTACTGAGCTTGCTTCATCAAGCTGATGTATTTGAGTGTTTTTTTGGTATTGTGTTGTTGTTGAACTTGGGTCATGAGAGTAAGGAAAAAGTAGGCCAACAAGACATGTATTCTAATGGGGATTTATGGTAGGTAACTTTTTGTGGTTTTGAAGAATCCTTTTTTCACATGGACTAGGTTTTTCTTCACACTTTTCCTCAATCATGATGTACAATTTAGTGGAATTAGTGGATTATTCTGTGGACCACTACGAGGTCCACTCGATTTTTTCGATCCCTAATGAGAAAAAGAGGAGGGTTTTCATAGTAATGACTCAGTATGTCTACTGAAACAGTTGGGTGTGGGAAAGTTTCTTGGAAAAGAGAGATGGAGGTAGGGAAAGGAGGGTTAATAGTTGGATCAGAGATGATTGAATTAGTTGGAAGAATATTTAGCATTGAGGAACTGCTAGATTAGTCAATGGAGCACTAGGTGTTCCATTCTAATGCTGGAATTTTTTCCTCTCCTCGGGTTTGGCATTTGGATTAAACCCTATGCAAATATTCTTTGGCCTTTTGGCTCTAGCTCCCTAAATTTGGCGTAGGGTAAGGATTTTCGGTGTTTGTCCTTGAAAGCAGTGGGGGGATCCTTGCAAGCACTTAATGTTTCTTTCCCATGTCAAAATTCTACCTTTCCTTTATTCATGCATACATTATTGGGTTGGGGCCTTTGGAGTGCTTAGGTCCTATTTTTTCATAGAGATTAGGGGGAAAGGAGTTTTAGAGTTTTCCTATTGTGGGTGGGGATCTGGAGGATTAGGGTTTGATCAAGTATTTTTTTCTCTTAGGAGGAGTTCAACGGTGGAAGTCAATCAATGGGAACTAGTTAGTTCAAATATAGGCATTCCCATCATGTAAATTCCATATTCAATGAGAACAGAGGGTCTAAACTCTCTTTTCTCATAGAAAAAACAATGGGTTAAATCAAGCAAGATGTACACTTTATTTTTCGAGAAAATGTTCAATTCAATAAAGTAGTCGAGATGGTGTACTTGGTAGTGGTCGAAAGAGTGCAAGGTATTTGTTTTTGGGACAAGAAACTAAAGGTTTGGGTGGCAGGAAACTAGTCTTAGAAATTTGGATACGCCCCCTTTATTTTCCTCATGGTGAAAGGGTGGTTTTATTTATTGTTCAGAAAAAGGGAGGATGCAAGGTAAGTTATCTGTTGAAATTGGAGCTTAGAATCTTCTCTGATTATTATAAAACCTTGGATGTTTCTATTCGATTATACTCAGTAGCACTTCGAATCTACCCTCATATGGGTTATAATCATAGGAATTCGTTGGAACTGTTGGTCTCTTGGTATCTTTAAAAATGTCAACAATGCAATGGGGGTTTATTTTGAAGCAGATATGTCCGTTTAGGATATAGGAACTATTTCTATGGTTGGAATCTTGGTAAAGATGGATCTTCGATAGGGCTTGGATAAAAATATACTTATGTTTACCATGGGTAGATCCCACTCTAAAAAAACTGGGATATGAGGGGGTTCTTTTTCAGTGTTGGGACTGTTATCGATATGTCCATATCACAGACAATTGCATTCTTACTTTTGTGTCTATAAGGGGAATATAGTATAGAATGGAGGGAGTCATGAAGAGAATGGATAAAGAGTTATATGACAAATTTCATAACCCCAAAATTTCATAAAAATTTAAAATTTTTAAGGTAACATAAAATGTCTGATAACGCAGTTTACTAACTGCTAGCAGTTAGCGAAAAATGAAACAGTTTAACAATTAGTATTAGTTAGTTTTCAAAATACAATAACTAATACAATTTTAATTTTCATATGTTATATAAGAATGACTTGCATTCCAGATTGCTTTTAGCTGTACTAATAATTTTACTTTTTGGCAAGTAGGTGAAAATCTATCTTTGAAAACTTGGTGCTTACTTAGCATTACGCTAATGTAGATGGACTGCTGGTTCTAACAGGTTCAACATGTATCAAATGATCAAGTAGGAATTTAATTCATAAGGTAGCAAGAAGTATTTCTGTTGCATGATAATATGCTAGTAAATAAATTGATTATATAAAAGCAAAGCTCTGATGAGGTAAAGTAATTTTCTTCCATAGTTTTTGTTTCTAAGACAGTATTCAATGTTTAGCCATAAATATTGTTATTTTGCCATACTTAGTTAATCAAGTAGATCCTTACCATGAGGTTATAGCTCAAGTTATTTGACTTACGATTACTTTTATTATAACATGCTCATACTGGTAATGTTATGCTTCAAATGTACTGCCTTTTATGCATGAATGTACTCTCTAGAATTCTCAATGGTAAGGATTTCCAATAGATTACATATTTCTATTTTGTCTCTTCTTTACTAGATATGAAAATTATTAACCTATTGTTAGTATATAAAAATGCTAACCACCAATTTTTAAACTTCAGTACTTAAATTATTGCCTTACTGCAAGTATTATTGTAACAATAAACAATACCACATTATTTTTTTTTATAATGTACCAAATATAATTATTACTTATATCCATAGGTAGCCCTACTACCTGATAATTTCAAAGATATAATGTAAGTTTGGTTCTTTGTAACTAGATACATTATCTTAAGGTGGAATATTACCTAACCACCACTTCTATAAAGTCAAACTAAAGATAAATACAATATCAGTATTATTCCTATAGTTTATAAATATTGTTCATGGTTTACACTATAGTAAGATTGCTATTGTAATGTATCCACATTATAATAATTTGTAGTTTATGATAACTACTATGGTAGATTTTACTACCTAACCCTTCTAACCTAAGGTAGACATCAAAGTGAAACATTATAAATAAATATTCCTATACCATGCTAGGACCAAGCAAGCATAAACAATCAAAATTGATTTGGTAAACAACGATAATAACCATCAAACTATCATTAGCAAGGTAAGCATGCAAATCATTATATATAATTTTTTATATTAAGGTCGAACCTCATGATTGTTTAAATGGCAAGGTTTAAACACCTTTACTCTATAGTCAATGACATAGATGTGTTATTAACAATTATAACAATCCTTAAACCATCGATTGCAATGATATAGTTTTGTATTTCAATAATGAATAAATATATACCTTCTATAGTCGATTTGCAAAGTTTGTTATTGATAAAAGCAATAATAATTCGATATTTGGTAGTGCAGGTTGTCTATAGACAAGACCCTCACGTAATTGAAATACTTAGAGGGCATGTGGTCTGCTCTCATCCATGCATTGGGGACTTAAAATAGAGGAAACCCTATTCACCTATCATTTGACTTCGAGGGTTTCGCCGGCTTGCAGGCTGCTCTGTGTAGTTTTTCTTGGCGGCCATGAGAGGCCGTTCCTCTTCTTTTCTTACTCCATAGCTTGTGTTTGTTACTATGTGGTCTCATTACTCAGTCTTAAGTTCTTGAATATTCTTGGTTGTAAGCTTTACTGTGAGAGTGGTTATTTGCTTAATAGTTTAGCTCGCGGCCTATACAAGGTTTTAGCTCTATCTTACTTGCTGCTCATCACGGCTTTGTTGAGTTTAAGTTGGTTTGATATTGTCTCCACTCCAGGGTCAATGTAGGGATTTAAATACTCCTCTGTATAATTCGCTTAAGTAGGTGACAACTCCATCACTGCTCGATTTCTCTTCTTACTTGCAGGTAATAACAAATTTAAAACAATTCTTAGTTATGAAATCTCTTTGTTAATATTTATTGTAGTTAGGGTTTAAGCTTATAAGCTGATTATTGTTCTAATGCCTAGTAATGTGCCCTTTATAGGAACCCATAACAGCTCCAAACTTCAGTGGAAAGAAATACATTTTCCAACTTTTGTGAACTCGTGGCCTTCAACCGGAAAGCCCTGGTTTCAATGTGGGTTTTTCCCTACTTGCGATGAGGGTTGTTGGAAGGAAAACAAAGTGCTTGGAAGCCTGGTTTTGGTTTCTTTGTCTGGTTAAAATGTTTAGTATGTTGTTCTCTAGTTTACTTAAAAAACCCTTGCTGTTTATGCTAGGTAGTATCGGCTCTTAATCCATGATATGAATGTATTTTTTGGTTATGGATTTAGCCTTGTGACTCGAAAATCTAATATAGTTGGTTTTTAAAAAAGAAAGGATTTGTTTAATCTTTGTGTTTCCAAATGAGCTCTGTCTCGTTTTGCTGTTAGATGTGAACTGTGGTTTCATTATTATGTAAATATTGTGTTTACTTTAGTGTTTAAAAGAATTATAAAAGATATTTACTTTCAGGTAAAGATTATGATTAGTCTAAAGCATGGATTTTTGCGTTCTTATTAAGTTTGTTACACAATTAACAATGTAACTGGTTAAAACTTATTACATGTTAATTTGCAATTAAATAGATTAGTCAAAGGGGTTTCAATGCTTAGTTTTTTTTACAGGTATAAACCTCTCTGTTTTTTTTAAATTTTAAGATGCATAATTATATATAATTCTTACTTATTCCATTTATTATTTATAATACATTTATCTTTATTTACTACTCTGTAATTTAAAATTATTTAGAGCTCTGTAGAGAATGGAATGTTAACTCTAGAACTCTGTTTATTTTACATAAATAAAAGGTTTATAAACAAACCCTAACCTAGTTTTTATTAAGCAATAGTTTAAGATTCAGTTAATATTTTAAAAGAAGAATTGTTTAGTTATTAACTTGTTTCTAGACTTTCTTAAATATTGGTTATTATCTCCTATAAACTTTTATTTCCTATCTGTATACTATTACTGTAATGCTAGTGTAATTTACTATTTCTTTTTCCTACATTTTCATTTAGTTAAACTAACTAAACCAGTAAATATAAACAAACATAACACTGCTATTTCATTGCATTTCAAACACTAAAATAAAATTTACTCTGTTTACCTACAGATACAAAATCATATCTTCTATTTCCATTCTCTTAAAGATTATTTCATTTATTTAAAGCATTCTGACTGTGCTAGAGTACGACCTGGTTTCCAGGTGTGAAAAAGCACAACCTAAAAATTTATTTTCTTTCTATTTCATTACTTTCCTAAATCATTTTCATTGCTATAAATAATCAAATAAGAATACTAAATCTAACATTTCACAAACTCTGAACTTTATCATTCATATAGCAGATAAACTAAGATTTATTTAACTAAGAGAGTAAAATAAAATAACATAGAACCTGTTGAGGACAAGACAACAATAGCTTTAGGAGGCCGTTCCTCCCTACCAATATACTGGAGAGTGCTCAAACAATGCTTCCTCAGGACCCCCAAGCCTGTTCCTGGTCTTCTTGGCTAAGAACTGGATGGAGAATGAAACTATAGAACCCTCTGTCACCTGTCTAGTTCAATACCTCAGTAAAACAATCTGCTCTCAGTAGTATGATCTTCATCTTAACAGCTGCAACTAGATCATTCACAACAGTTATCCCCTCAAACACTTTCCATATTCCCCTCCATTGAATTTCTCTAAAGTACATTCATTCACCTCGAATGATCACTTCTCTAGAATGAGCAGCATCAGCTCTCTTCAATGGGAATTTTTATAGAGATGCCCAGGTCTTCTGGGTCAGTTTTCATTAATTGAGCCACCTGCTCTGATTCCACTTTCTTGGGGAATCATGACCACAAATATATGGAGGTTGCCACCTAAAACAGTTGGAAGTGGTTTGAGGATGCTACCATATGTCAGTTTGCTCTCCACCTAGTCTCCTCCACCAATTTGACAAGTAAGCACTCTTTTAACAACTCTCCTAAGTTGTTGTCGCCTCATTTATTTATTTATAGATAAAATTTTCTGAATTTACATTAAATATTCTTGACCCTGTTGGTCATCAATTACAAATTAGCATAAAATTTAACATAATGTTCCTCAAATAATATAAAATTGTTTTTATTGCAAAATTTTGGCATGTGACATACACACCCCCTTAAATTATAACATTTTCCTTGATGTTATTTATTTCTCGTCCTCAGAATTCCCCTATAACAGAATTGGATATGCATCCCGCATATGAATTTCCAATTCCCAGGTGGCTTCTTCTGGACTAAGGTGCTGCCATTGCACCTTCACCTGACCAATGATGCGGTTCTGAACTGTGATCTCCCTCCGTTCGAGGATACAATCTGGTTCCACCAGAAAATATCCTTCGGGTTCCACCTGTACATCATTCTAGTTAACAACATGATTAGCATCATGCACATATTTCTTTAGTACAGAAATGTGAAAAAAATTGTGAACTCTTAAATTAGGTGGTAAGGCTAATTGATAGGCTACCTGTCCAATCCTGGATAGTATTTCAAAAGGACCACAATAACAAGGTGCTAGTTTGGCACAACTACCCAACCTTAGAGAGCTCTTTTTGGGTCTCACATTGATGAACACATGTTCACCTACCTGAAACTCTTTTGGAGTTCTTTTAAGGTCTGCTTGAATTTTCTGTCGATCTTGTGTAATTTTCATATTACCTTGTACCTGCTCTACAATTTCTTCCATTTCTTTTAATAATTCGGGACCTAATACTAACCTATCCACCGTATTACTCCAAGAGATAGGAGTGTTACATTTAATCTTTTAAACAGAGATCTCCAAAAGTTACCTGTAAATTTAGGGTCTCGATCTGAGATTATAACTTTTGGTATCCCATGTAGACGAAAAATTTCTTTTAAAAATATATCAACTATGTTTGCAGCTTTATAAGTAGTTTTTACAAGTATAAAATGGGTTGATTTACTCAATTTGTCAACTACTACCATTATAGAATCATTTAAGTTCTGATTTTTAGGCAGTCCAGTAACAAAATCAAGACTAATTATCTCCCATTTCCAGTGAGTAATGGGCAATGGCTGAAGTAGTTCAGCTGGATGTTGATGTTCAGTTTTTACTTGCTGACATTCAAAACATCTAGTGATATATTCTGCTAGTTCAATCTTCATGTTTGGCCAAAAATATTCTTTTCTTAACATAGTTATAGTCTTCTGATAACCTGAATGGCCTGAGTAAGGAGTTTTATGGATTCCGTCTAAAATTAATAACTTAACTTTAGGTACATTAAGTACATACATTCTATATTTATATAGTAAAAATCATTTTTCATTCAAGTTGTACCCTATACTTAGACTTTCTATTGGATTTTCTTTTGTTTTTTCTTGTAATTTTTGGTAAATTTCATCTTGCTCTAACACTACTTTAAGATGTTCTTCCAGATCTATTGTATAAGTGCTGATAACTATTGTAAAGTTCAGCTTTGCATTTCTACTTAATGCATCAGCAACTTTATTTTCTTTCCCTTTTATGTGGTGAATTTTGAAATCATACTCACTTAGAAAAGATAGCCACCTAGCTTGTCTAGCATTCAGGTTAGGTTGATCTAACAGATATTTTAGTCCTCTATTATCTGTCATTAGAATAATTTTTCTTCCAATTAAATGATGATGCCACATCTTTAGAGCAGGTATGACAACAACTAATTCCAAGTCATAAGTTGCATAATTATTTTCATGAATTTTTAATTTTCTAGACTCATAAGCGATAACATGCCCTTCTTGAGTAAATACTCCACCTAAACCATCATTGCAGGCATCAGTACACACTATAAAATATTTATTTGGATCAGCTATTCTTAAAATAGGTGCACTGATTAATAAGGTTTTAAACTTTTTAAAACTATCCTTGCACTTCTGATTCCAATCAAATTTATTTCCCTTTTTCTACAAAGAGGTTATCGGATTTGCGATTCTAAAAAACCCTTCAATGAACCTCTGGTAATAACTGGTAATTCCCATGAAGGATCAAACATCAATTACGTCTTTAGGAACTGGCCAATCTTCAATCGCCTTTATCTTTTCGAAATCCACCAAAATTCCTTCTTTAGTCACCACATGACCTAAGTACTGGATTTTATTTTTAAAGAAGTTGCATTTACTAAACTTTGAAAAGAGTTGATGATCTCGCAACTCTTGTAAGAAAATTTTTAAATGTTCCTAATGTTCTTCTACATATTTTGAATAAATTAATATGTCGTTGATAAACACGACCAAAAACGTATCTAGATATTTATGCATTACATTATTCATTAGACACATAAAAACAACTAAAGAATTAGTAAGCCCGAATGGCATGACGACAAACTCGTAATGGCCATATCGAGTCCTAAAAGCTATTTTGAAGATGTCTTCATCTTTAATTCTAACTTGGTGATATCCAGACCGTAAATCAATTTTTTGAAAACACCGTGGCTCCACGTAGTTGATCAAACAAATCATCTATGAGAGGTAATGAGTATCTATTTTTAATAGTCATCTTATTTAACTGACGATAATCTATGCAAAGTCGTAGAGTCTCGTCCTTCTTCTTAACAAAAATGACAGGTTCCCCTTAGGGAGACACACTAGGTCGAATATATTTCTTGTCAATAAGTTCTTTTAATTGTGACTTAAGTTCATTAAGTTCAAGTATGTTCATCCGGTAAGGGGACTTTGAGTTAGGTACTGCACTAGGTACGAGATCAATGGTAAAATCTAGTTCCCTTTTCGGAGGCAGTCCCGAAATTTCTTCCGGAAATACATCTGCATACTCATTTAAAACTAGTATATCCTCCAATTTTAATGTATCAAATTTGTTTAAATTTTCCTCATTGGTTACCATTACTGCATAAGCCTTGCAACCTTTCCTAACAACTCTCTTAAGCTGCAGAGCAGAACTGCCTTACGGTTGTTTTTCTAGGGATTCCCTTTACGCTTATTGGTTTTCCATCTTTATTTATACAAATAAAGGTTTTGTCATAGAAATTCAAAATCACCCTATGCTACTCTAACCAATCAATACCGATTAGTATGTCGTAAGAACCCAGAGGTAGTACATTAAGCTTTACAAAAGTTTCAAATTTATCCATAACTACTGCACAATTCTTTACAAAACTAGTTACCTTCCTCTTTGCACCAGTAGCTAATTGAACCAACCAAGAACTTACAAACTTTTCAACAGGCAATTTACATTTTTCTACCAAATTAGGTGAAATATAACTTAAACTAGCTCTTGGATCAATTAAAATAGATATGGGTGTTTGGTTTATCTCACCTTCTACTTCCACCATGGACGTTTGATAGTCTGCTTGCCGATTTTCCAAAGTTGCATTAATCCTGGGCATAGTCCTTGCTAAATCTCCAACAGTCATCTCCTCCTATATTGTATGGATATTACTGACAGTCTTTTTCCAATTAGGACAGACTGAGGCATAATGTGGACCATTGCACTCCCAACACTTTATGGGTTCTTTACGTTCAAATTTCTTTGTATAATTACTATGATTATTAGCAAACTCTTTACTCTTTTGATTGTTCTGATTGTTCTATGAGTTATTCTTATTCCCTTGGAAATTATTATTAGAAAATTTTCTGGCCTTATTACTTTTAGAATTTCGATTGGGCACAAACTCTTTCTTGTTTTGATCATAATTATTATTCTTTGTGGCCTTCTAGTTGGCCATACTCTCCTTTTTCTGATTTTGTTCATAACATAAATTGGCTTTCCTCATAGCTTCTCCCAGAGTTTTTGGATTTTCATACTCAATCCTATCCTTTATGTGATAAGGTAAACAACTGAGAAACCGCGGTGCCTTTGGTTTTTCATCCACAAGGTATGGCACATACCTAAGTAGACTTAAAAACTTACTATTCAAATCTTTCATAGTCATTGTACCTAGTTTTAGCTCATAAAATTCTTTAGCCCTTTCTTCATAGTACTATTCAGATAAAAAAAAAAATTAAAGTACTTCTTGAAAGTACTCCAATTTATGTTCTTCTCTCTTATTCTTTTCACTCTCTTTAAATCTTGCCACTAAATATTAGCTTTCCTTGAAATATTATAGATAGCCATTCTAGCCTTTAATTGGTTAGAATAGTTATAAATCTGAAAGTACTTCTTCATCTCAGATAACCAGGATTCCGCTTCCTCCCCCTTTTTAGTTTCTCCATTAAATGTTGGCGGCTTGATCTTTTTAAACTCTCCAGAAATTTTTTCGTACGGTTTATATTTTCTCTTTCTAGTATGGTGGTTATCCTCACTACTATCGCTAGTAGAATGAGAACTACGTTGATCACCAAATACTTCGGAAGACGAGCTGCTTTCATTTTTAGTCTGTTTAGTCTTTTTATACTTATGTTGGTAACTTATATCTTCGGAATCATCTCTTTTACCCCTACCCTCAGTTTGAAATATTTCTATTAGGATCTGATTCAGCTCCTCCTGAGCTCTCAGAATCCTCTCATTTTCTTTTTTAATAGATTCCATTTCAGATTTTAATTCTTTTACTGTTTGTAAATGTTCCGAGGAATTAGTGGTTATGTCTTCTTGTATAGGTTCTCTTTGTAAATTTTCTTGTTCATTATAGGGATATTCGTCATCCGCATATTCCTCCAGTCTTTCCATACCTGTTGTTAAACTCATAAACAAATTTCTCTGTAGATAACATTAAAAGAAAACAACATCATTGTTTATTATAAGTAAGTTGAGCTTAATAAAGGCCTAGTGTTTGAACCTTGTGCTCTGATACCACATGTCATAACCCCAAAATTTGATAAAACTTTAAAATTTTTATGGTAACATAAAATGTATGATAACGCAGTTTAGTAACTGCTAGCAGTTAGCAGAAAATGAAACAGTTTAACAATTAGTATTAGTTAGTTTTCAAAATACAATAACTAATACAATTTTAATTTTCATAAGTTATATAAGAATGACTTGCATCCAGATTGCTTGTAGATGTACTAATAATTTTACTTTTTGGCAAGTAGGTGAAAATATGTCTTTGAAAACTTGGGGCTTACTTAGCATTATGCTAACGCAGATGGAATACTAGTTCTTATAGGTTCAACGGGTAATGAATGATCAAGTAGGAGTTTAATTCATAAGTTAGAAAGAAGTATTTTTGTTGTGTGATAATATGCCAGTAAATAAACTGATTATTGCATCGAGAGGCGCTCTACAGCGCAGTACGGGGGAGATCTTGAAACGTTATGTAACGTTACGTAACGTTACATAGATGTCGGCTATAAAAAGTACCTATCAAAATAATAATAAAAAATACAAAATTTAATTATCGGCCATAAAAAATGTCGGTGAGAAAAACAACACAATATAGGGGAGATGTTGTAATGCTTCTTCTTAACAAAATAATAAAAAATAAAAAATTGAATTATCAGCAAAGAAAATGTTGGTAGTGCACGTGGTTTTAAAACCATGTGCAGGGCCTCCTAAAAAACCCATGGCTTTATTGTACATGGTTGTACATGGTTTAGGAGGTAGTTGCAAATGGTTTAAATACCATGTGCAAGGCCTCCTAAACAACCCATGATTTTAGGAGGACCTTGCACATGGTTTTAAAACTATGTATGGGGGGAGATGTTCTAATGTTCTTTCCTAACAAAATAAAAAATAATAAAAAATATTATATGCAGCCATAAATAGTATTAAATATTAATAGTAAAAATATTATTTGTGGACCTTAAATAAAAAGATGTGCCTTTTGGTTTGAATCACATTTAAGCTAATAGTTGAGTGCAATACTTATACGTAGAGGTCTGCATATCCAAATATTTGATCCCTCTCGACGCTTGATAGAGCCTAAGATTTGGATCTATGCTGGTATAAAAGCGAAGCTCTGACGAGGTAAAGTAATTTTCTTCCATAGTTTTTGTTTCTAAGACAGTATTCAATGTTTAGCCATAAATATTATTATCTTTTCCATACTTAGTTAAACAAGTAGATCCTCACTGTGAGCTTAGAGCTCAAGTTCTTTGACTTACGATTACTTTTATCGTAACATGCCATATTGCTAATGTTATGCTTCAAATGTACTGTCTTTTATGCATGAATGTACTCTCTATAATTCTCAATGGTAAGGATTTCCAATAGATTACATATTTCTATTTTGTTTCTTCTTTACTAGCTATGAAAATTATTAACCTGTTGTTAGTATGTAAAAATGCTAACCACCAAGTTATAAACTTCAGTGCTTAAATTATTGCCTTGCTGCAAGTATTGTTGTAACAATAAACAATACAACATTATTTTTTTTATAATGTACCAAATATAATTATTACTTATATCCATAGTTAGCCCTACTACCTGGTAATTTCAAAGATATAATGTAAGTGTGGTTCTTTGTAACTAGATACATTATCTTAAGGTGGAATATTACCTAACCACCACTTCTATAAAGTCGAACTAAAGATAAATACAATATCATTATTATTCCTATAGTTTATAAATCTTGTGCATGGTTTACACTATAGTAAGATTGCTATTGTAATGTCTCCACATTATAATAATTTGTAGTTTACGATAACTAATATGGTAGATTTTACTACCTAACACTTCTAACCTAAGGTAGACATCAAAGTGGAACATTATAAATAAATATTCCTATACCATGCTAGGACCAAGCAAGCATAAACAATCAAAATTGATTTGGTAAACAATGATAATAACCATCAAACTATTGTTAGCAAGGTAAGCATGCAAATAATTATATATAATTATTTATATTAAGGTCGAACCTCATGATTGTTTAAATGGCAAGGTTTAAACACCTTTACTCTATATTCAATGACATAGATGTGTTATTAACAATTATAACAAGCCTTAAACCATTGATTGTAATGATATAGTTTTGTATTTCAATAATGAATAAATATATACCTTCTATAGTCGATTTGCAAAGTTTGTTATTGAACAAAGCAATACTAATTTGATATTTGGTAGTGTAGGTTGACTATAGACAAGACCCTCGTGTAATTGAAATATTTAGAGGCCACGTGGTCTGCTCTCATTCATGCATTGGCGACTTAAAAGATAGGAAACCCTATTTACCTATCATTTGACTTCGAGGGTTTCATCGGCCTGCAGGTTACATTGTGTAGTTTTTCCTGGTGTCCATGAGAGGTTGTTCCTCTGCTTTGCTTGCTCCATAGCTTGTGTTTCTTATTGTGTGGTCTCATTACTCAGTATTAAGGTGTCAAATATTCTTGGTTGTAAGGTTTACTGCAAGAGTGGTTATTTGTTTAATAGTTTAGCTCACGGCTTGTACAAGATTTCAACTTTGTCTTACTTGCTTCTCATCATGAATTTGTTGAGTTTAAGTTTGTTTGATACTATCTCCACTCCATGGTCGGCGTAGGGGTTTAAATACTCCTCTGTATAATTCCCTTAAGCTGGTGACAGCTCCATCACTTCTTGATTTCTCTTCTTACTTGTAGGTAATAACAAATTTAAAACAATTCATAGTTATGAAATCTCTTTGCTAAGCTTTATTGTAGTTAGGGTTTAAGCTTAGAAGCTGATTATTGTTCTAATGCACAGTAATGTGCTCTTTACAGGAACCCATAACAACTCCAAACTTCAGTGGAAAGAAATACATTTGCCATCTTCTGTGAACTCGTGGACTCCAATCTGTAAGCCCTGGTTTCGATGTGGGTTTTTCCCTACTTTAGATGAGGGTTGTTGGAAGGAAAACAAAGTGCTTGGAAGCCTAATTTGGTTTCTTCGTCTGGTTAAAATGTTTAGTATGTTGCTCTCCAGTTTACTTTAAAAACCCTTGCTATTTACACTGGGTAGTACCGGCTCTTAAGCCGTGATATGAATGTAGTTTTTGGTTATGTATTTAGCCTTGCGGCTCGAAAATGTAATATAGTTGGTTTTTAAAAAGAAAGGATTTGTTTAAGCTTTGAGTTTCCAAATGAACTCTGTCTCATTTTGCTGTTAGCTTTGAACTGTGGTTTCGTTATTATGTAAATATTGTGTTTACTTTACTGTTTAAAATAATTATAAAAGATATTTACTTTTAGGTAAAGACTATGATTAGTCTAAAGCATGGATTTTCTCCTTCTTATTAAGTTTGTTACACAGTTAACAATGTAACTGGTTAAAACTTATTACAGGTTAATTTGTAATTAAATAGATTAGTCAAAGGGGTTTCAACCCTTAGTTTTTTTTACAGGTATCAACTTGTGTGTTTTTTTTTAATTTTAAGATGCATAATTATATATAATTCTTACTTATTCCATTTATTATTTATAATACATTTATCTTTATTTACTACTATGTAATTTAAAATTATTTAGAGCTTTGTAGAGAACATAATGTTAACTCTAGAACTCTATTTATTTTACATAAATAAAGGGTTTAAAAACAAACGCTAACCTAGTTTTTATTAAGTAATAGTTTAAGATTAAGTTAATATTTTTAAAAGAAGAATTGTTTAGTTATTAACTTGTTTCTAGAATTTCTTGAAGATTAGTTATTATCTCCTATAAAATTTGTTTTCCTATCTGTATACTATTACTGTAATGCTAGTGTAATTTACTATTTCTTTTTCCTACATTTTCATTTAGTTAAACTAAGTAAAACAGTAAATATAAACAAACATAACACTACTATTTCATTGCATTTCAAACACTGAAATAAAATTTACTCTGTTTACCTATAGATACAAAATCATATCTTCTAATTCCATTCTCTTAAGGATTATTTCATTTATTTAAAGCATTATGACTATGCTAGAGTACGACCTGGTTTCCAAGTGTGGAAAAACATAGCCCAGAAATTTATTTTCTTGCTATTTCATTACTTTCCTAAATCATTTTCATTACTATAAATAATCAAATAAGAATACTAAATCTAACATTTCACAAACTCTAAACTTTATCATTCATATAGTAGATAAACTAAGATTTATTTAACTAAGACAGTAAAATAAAATAACATAGAACCTGTTGAGGACAAGACGGCAACAGCTTTAGGAGGCCATTCCTCCCTACCAATCTCCTGGAGAGCACTCAAACAACGCTTCCTCGGGACCCCTGAGCCTGTTCCTAGTCTTCTTGGCTGAGAACTGGGTGGAGAATGCAATTGTAGAACCCTTTATCACCTGACTAGTTCAATACCTCAGTAAAACAATCTGCTCTCAACAGTATGATCTTTAGCTTAAAAGCTACAACTAGATCATTCATAGCAGTTATCCCCTCAAACACTTTCTAGATTCCCCTCCATTGGATTTCTCTGAATTACATTCATTCACCCTGAATGATCAATTCTGTAGAATGATCAGCCTCAGCTCTCTTCAATGGGAATTTTTATAAAGATGCCTAGGTCTTCTAGGAAGTTTTCATTAATTGAGCCACCTGTTCTGTTTCCACTTTCTTGGGGAATCATGACAACAAATATAGGGAGGATTCCACTTGCAATAGTTGGAAGTGGTTTGAGGATGCTGCCATATGTCAGTTTGCTCTCCACCCAATCTCCTCCACCAATTTGACCAGTAAACATTCTTTTAACAACTCTCCTAAGTTGTTGTCTCCTCATTTATTTATTTATAAATAAAATATTCTAAATTTATATTAAATATTCTTGACCCCACTGGTCATCAATTACAACTTAGCATAAAATTAACATAATGTTCCTCAAATAATATAAAATTGTTTTTTTGCAAAATTGGGGCATGTGACAACAAAGGTGATGTCCCAACTTCAAAAATGGTTATACTATCATCAAATAAGTAGGATTGCAATAGCAACGAAGAAGAGGCAGGAAGCTAAGGTTAAAATATCTGGTTTATATTTTTCAATTTTTCCCTTGAGGTCCATTAGGTAGGCGCTAGATTCCTCTTATTCTTTGAAGCAATCCATGGGAGGTGGACATCTATTTCCATTTCAGCCTTGGATGCCTTATTTTTATCTGAGTAATTCTCTTCCCATGCTCTTGCATTTGATGTTATGGTTCCCATTCTTCAATTTTCTGATTATTTATGAGTTAGGGTCACTTAAGGGTTTGTTTTTCTCAATGATGTATGATATTTTTCAGTCGGGGATGGGTTTTTTATTTAAATTTTTCCCTCCCATCCATCCTGGGATGATTGTGGCGACATCCAATTCCACTAACAAAGAATCCTCCCAAGATTCAGAGTCTAATTCTTCCCCTTATAATATGAGATTGAGGAAATGTCTTCAACTTTAGATATTGAGAAAGGAATAGGGGGTTTTGGGCTAGCAAATGGGAAATTGGGATCCAAAAAGGGAAGGGGCATACAATATTTCATCTCAAATGCACGAGTGAAAGCTAATAAAGACGTGGTCATTGGTCATCAATACTCAATAGATCATGTTATTAGAACATTGTCATCCCAGGAAAGGGTTCCCAAATGAAAATTATCTCCTGCAATTGTTAGGGATTGGCGAACCTATACAAAACTCATCCTTAAAGTGGTTGGTCTTTTATTTTAAGCTGTCCATTTTAATTCTTGAAGAAATGTTAGGAGAGTGGGAGGAAGACTATTCTTTCTTATAATATCTTCTTAGAGGATGGTATTTTTCAACAATAAATTATTATAAGAATGATGGAAAAACTTATAAATTTTAGAATTGAAAACAACCCATACATATAATTGCATCAATTAGTAACAATTTACACTCACAAAGGCCATGTAAGTTATGATGGGGGATTTTTTTCCTCTTATTCTTAAACAACAAAACATGATGGTATAGATGGTTTGTAATGTATGTAAATCACATAAGAAACTAGTCATTCCTATTTAATTTCTCAAAGAGTTACTTTCATTCAATTAATATTGATATTAACCCCAACGTAACATGTGTATAGCCATGATTCATTTCATGGCCATCTATATTGTTATGTTTAAATGCATCTTGATTAAGATTTAAATGAAATTAATTAAATGGTTAACTAGAACCATTTAACTAACATCATTTAAAGCTTAGTTAAATGGTTAAGTAGAACCATTTAAATAAAATATTTTTCATATGTTTTATGCTTACAAAACATTTTATCTTTTCAATTGATGGTTGAAATTTATTTTTAAATCTGGGTGCCTTAAAAATTGAATGGTGAGATATCAACATTCACTGACCACAAGTTGAGTGGCCGTGCTACTTAGATATAGATGATTTAACTTTGTGTTATTTTAATTTTTAATTCTTATAGTTTTGTATTTAAAAGTTTAAAAGAGGAAAATAATTTAATTTATACTTAATGTATTTAAGTGTTAATGTTACTAAGTAGAGGATTACCACCTTACCATTATATTCTTAGTTAAATTATTATTTATTAAAATGTTTAATTTTAAATTTTAATTGCATCGAGAGTAACAAGGTGCTCTATAACCCCGTATGAGGGAGATGTTGTAGTGTGGGTAACATTGATATGGCAATGCCAGTTAACTATATATATATATATATATAACATGCTAGCTATAAATCCTAAGGTATAAAAATAACATGTCGGCTCATAGTAATTTTTTTTATCTTAAATTTAATACACATCTAGAAATAATTTACACCTCAAGGATTTAGATCCCTCTCAATGCTTAACATATACAACATTAAAATGGATCTAGGATCATTATAAATTAAATAACGACTTATATGAATTTAAATAAATTATTGTGTATTCTATTATGTATTGAAAAATTAATACAAATTATATATATATATATATAAGAAATTCTTATTTGATTGGATTTAATGAAGAAAACCTTTTTTTTCTAAGTTAGAAACAAAATTTCAATTTTAGTAAGTTCTAAAGCAAGATGAAAGTCAATAAATCAAGAATTTTTTTGCTTAGAAAGGAAGAATTCCATAAAAAATGATTTATGCTTCATATTCACTTGTAGAAACGGAACAAGAGATAATAAATTCCAAGATGAATGTCCGAGGGTGGGGGACAAAAGAGGTGGGAGGAGAAGGGGGTGAGGAATGGGAGGGCTGGAGGGGGCCAGGGAAGTATTTTTTAATGTTTTGTAATTTTATCCTTGAAACAAATGTTGTGATACCGGTAGCACCGTTTTCGATTTGGGGGTAAAAATAGCCACTGAATCCAACTTATAAAAAAATGAGAACTATTTAGAGTTCTCGTCAAGTTGTATAATTTGTTAATCATACATACATATAGTTATAAATATACAATTATTCTCATATATTTGTGCGTTATTCTATTTGTTATTGTTGTTGTTGAAAATTTTTTATGGGTAAAAATATGTCATAGATAAATAATATACATAGCTATGTTATTACTGATTCACCCCCTCTCATTAATAAGATAAATCAAACAATTATTTGGAGGCATGAAAAACTAGTTAGCTAAGCTCTATCAAGAAACTTAGGCTATTCAAATAGCACCATTTTATTCAAAGGGTGCACAACAGAATATTGAAAAGCAATTAAGGAATGAACACACCAAGTATCTAGTTCGATGAGGAGAGTAATCAAATTATCACCATGTGCCTTAAGTTTTGTTGAACAAGGAATCTAGGAGGAGACTTATTAGTTGAGCTACAATGATTTGAATTTCTCGGTGTTACCAATGTTTATTTTGAAAAAAATTTAAAAAAATGTTGTCAAGAAAATCAAGGTACACAATGAAGACACATATGAAGACATGACTAAATTTTGTGTTCATAGAAACACCTGGAAGGATCAATATGCACAACTAAAGAAAGAACATGATGAGATTGATGAGAAGAAGGATAAGTTGTAGAATGTTGTTGCAATGGTCTATAGCGTAGTACTAGAAGTGAAAGTGGTTGATGAGATGAGCACTAAAGTGAAGATGTCACGAATAGGTGGGGTTATTATAGGATTAGGAAAAATATTTTGGATATGGAAGCGAAGTTGGTTCCTAGCACCCCGCTAGAGGTCATGCAATATACGAAAGCATAAGAGAAAGAGGTTATTGAAAGAATTAAGGTTTCAGAGTTTGAGAGTGCCAATCTATATGAGGAAATTTCACAACATGTGTAGTGCTATTAGATGATGTCATGCTACAAGATATCATCACCAGGTTGGATGATTCCTAGAGTAACATGTCGAGGATGAAGACCCAATTACAAACCCCTTCCATCATGGAAAGGATGGATAAAGTTGTGGAGAATAAAACCTTGTAGAAATAATTCAATCTCTTATGGATGGAGAAGTAGAAGAGGACGAAGAAAGAAGAGGAATTGCAAACTGAAGCAGAGAAAGTCTTCGAGATGATTGGAGGATTGCATAGTTACATTGACCAAGATCGAAAACTAGGGGAATATTACTACAAAGTTGGTGTAAGAACTATAATGACAGAAATATAATGTTAATGGATAATAGAATAGGTGAAGTGCATCTATGATGAGTTTGTGGCATAGTGAAAACCACCCCAAGTGCAACCTTGAACTGGATCAAGATGAGCCACATGTGAGTGTTGGGGCCCTGTTGGCGCTAGAAATTTTTGGTGTTTTAAGTATGTTTTGAGAACCAATTTCGTTGTGAATAGGGTCAATAATAAGTAACCCACAAAACTGGGATTAACTCAGACATAACAACCAAGAAATAAGGAAAAGGGAATTTGACTACATCAACCGTGGAGTTAGTTTGGAGAAGTTATAATTTTGTGTCCACTTACATTTATGAGCCCACTTAGTGGGTACGAAGATCTATTAATAATTCCTATATATATGTAATGGCTTGGCTAGTTTGGGATAGTATTGGTTGGTAATTTTGGGAGATGCTAGTTTTGAGTCTTATTGTCGAAGTATTTTTGGGTATGAAGTAAATTTGTTATGATGAATTTCTATGAGAGAGTTGCAACATGTTGTAGTGATATGAAATCTTAGTGTGTAGATATGTTCTAAAGATAATAAGTGAGGAAGTCTCCAGATTGTGTGCATAGACATGAAGGGATAAGAATAATATTTCCATGGTTTTCTCTCATCATGGGTTTCCATGTGAAATCATTGGTGTTATGTGATTGTGATTAATGCTATTGTGCATTATGTTTATTATGATATTATGCATTATAATGGATGAATGTTGATAAAATGTTAACACATGATGAATGGTTAAGTTGACTACGTAGTTATGAATGTATGTGATGATTTGGTCATTTGCATTATCTGGAATATATGAAAAAGTTAATGATCCATCGAAACTTTGTGATATTGATTGTTGTAGGTTTAAGTCACTATCCTTCACTGTTGTAGAAACATGGTTCCTACAATTCCCATAGGTACCTTAGGTGAGACTTCACTTGCTTCATAGGTGATGCTGAAAAGAGTTGGTATCTTGGTGTTTGTTGGTGAGTGGTTAAGTGAACCTAGGTCAAAGTATAGTTGCACCAAAAAATGGTTCTATTAACATGACCATGATATATGTCGAAGGGGGATGTGGCATCCATATAATCTAAATATTGAGGCATGGAAAAACCAGAAGCTGAGGGACTTTGTTGAATGTCATGATAGAGATACACACCCTAATTGTGAAGAGTTTCCAGGAAAGTATGTTTTTTCATATATTCATGAAGTTTTCTTTGTAGAGTCCCATGCTATATTAACAAAGTGGTTGTCGAGATTAACCCTACAGAAGAGGTGTTTTCAAGGGGCTGAGTTTATTATTTGGACACCGAGTTCATTTGAACCTTGAAAGGTGTTAATAACACAATATCATGTGTTGTTGATTACTAGTTTGATAGAGAATATTTGAAGGATATTAGTGAAATTGCTATAGACACTACGAATTCATACTTCACAACCAAGAGGGAATTTTTCAAGGGACCGTGAGCTAAGTATCTGAAATATTTAAACATGTGGATTAAATTGCTACTTTGTGAAAAATGGGTTCTATGGATGGAATTTGAGGAATAAATTATTTGTGCACGGTGGATCTAGGTTTCAATGGGAGGATGGATTGTGAGCATGCTGAATAGGAATGAACTAAAATGATAAGGGGAGAAGAGAGTGAGATGGATGAAGAGTGTGGTTTACTATAGAGTGGGAGAATATCTTCGTTTTGTAAGAGAAAGAGGACTGCGGTGAGGAGATAATGTTTCGGCACAACTGAAGGACTAGACAACTACTGAAGTTTGGTGTTGTCATTGATTTTGAAAAAAACAAAATTGATGGTGAAGTCAATTAATAAGCATGAATATTTGAAGCTAGTATGAAGAATTATATTAAAGTGTATGCAAGTCTTAGGAATGTGCAAGATCCATAAGGTAATGGATCTCTACATACATAAATCCATTTTGAATAAGTATATAGAGCATCAGTGTGCAAGTTTTGGAGGTGTTAAAATCCCCCAAAAACATTGAACCCATAAGCACAAATACCACCAAGTCGTTGGAATCAAGTGCATGAAACCCCACGAGGCTAAATTATCAAAAGATGTATGCCAATGAAAGATAGAATGAGGTGGTTAGTGTAACCAAGAATCAAGGAAGAAGTACCATCACCGTTTCAAAGGAAGCCTAATTTGGACACATCTCTCGAGCAAAAAAATTATAAATAAGAAAGAGATGGAAATGTTAATGTAAGCTTGAAGATGAAGAATATGTGATATTTTGAGTTGGAAAGATTTGAATTATTAGCTATCAATGGATTATTATGAGAATAAGTATATTCAACAAGAGAGCCAAATTTTCAAAAGCAATTAATAAGAGAAACAGACAATGCACAAATAAGAGGGGTACCCAATACTAATATGTGTGAAGGAAATATATAGTAAAAGAAGCTAAAGTTAAAGTCAAAGATTGTAGATCGATGAAATACAAGATTGTTGTAGAAGATTCATATCACATAAGTTACATATTATTGATTGTAGAAGACATAGATCACAGATTGTTGATTATAGAAGATGTAGGCCGAATATTGTAGAAGTCACAGTTCTATTATAACATATATTTTTCAAGGTGGAGGGAAGGGGAAAAGACATGAAGTAGAATCGTCCTTCCATTTGGTGTTGGATAATGCGGAATAAGTAGTTGGAGATTCCTTTTAGTTGGTGTTGAAAAATAAATATTGGATATTGTAGTATTCATTTAGATTGGTGCTTTAACATAGACTAATATCTTACACAAAAGGATTAATTTCCTCTTATGTCGGTTCCTGGAATTAACAAGTTGGTGCTTGCACAGAGCATTAAAGTCCTTATAGGTTGGTGCCTATAATCTCCAATTTTGTTCTTGTATGTGGGACTGGTGTCCCAATCAAATTGGTGTCTAAATGAGTTGGTGCTCACATCTTGGATATTGGTGTCTCCTATCCATGTAATCAAATTTAAACATATAGATATACAAGGCCTCTTTACAAATTCTTTTTGCATTGGTGTCCTTTACCGTTTTTGACATAAAAAGAATTTGAAATGTAATTTGTTAAGTGAAAAATTGTGTAATCTATGATTTATATCGATTCACCCCCCTCTTAATATATATAAGAATTTCAACAATTGGTATCAGAGTGGGTGTCTTCATTAATAGTTTAACAACTGCAACATAGATATTTGCATAGATATGGATAGACAGGAAGGAATTTCTATGAACATAGCACCAAGATTTGATGGGTTGAATTATACCTTATGGAAAATAAGGATGGAAGTGTATCTAGATTCTTGTGTATTAGAGATGTGGAAATCTATGAAAAATGGTTACAATGGTCCCAAAAATGCATCGGTTGATGTCGCTAACCGAATAAAATATGAATACAATCCAAGGTTTAGGAATGCATTACTATGTTGATTACTATATTCTGATTTTACCAAGGTCATCTAATGTACATTAAAAAAATAAGCATGGGATAAAATAAATAAATAAAACATCTTTATCGAAGGAGATGAAAAATTCAAGAAAGAAAAGTTTCATACTTATTCAAAATAGTCATCAACCATGAAGATGAGAGAAGAAGGAAAACTTGCATCATATGTTCTCTGAGTTGAAGAAAATGTTAATGCTATCAAAATCCTTAGAGTGAAAATTGTTGAATAAGCAATAGTCCAAAAGGTGTCGAGAACTCTACCATCGAGATTTGAGTCGAAAGTATTAGTCCTAAAAGACATAATTGATTTGGATAAGTTGACAAAAGATGAATTACATGGGTTTCTTACCACATACAAGATGAGGAATGAAAAGGATAAACCATCTAGGAAATATGGAGCCTTCAAAGCCACCAAGACGAAAAAATGCAGTGATCACGATCATAACAAACATTCATATGATGGATCAGATGAAGAGGAAGAAATATTTGTGAGGAGATTAAAAAGGGTCAAGGAAAATACAAAGGTAACTTACCCTTCAAATTTTTTAGATGTGGTAAAGTAGTTCATTTCACTTCAAAATGTCATGACAAATAAAATAGAGACAATGATAGCGAAGAATAATTCAATCACAAAGAGAAAACAAAGGCATGCCAACATGATAGCCCTAAAAATGAGGAAGAATCTCCCTAAACAAAGAAATAACTTGTACTCTAAGGAATATAATAGGTCATCTGAAGATGATGATTATGATGATAGTGTTAACAACAAATTTGTTCCACCTAACATATGAACTAGCCTCATCAAACCTATGTCGTTGAACACTTCTAATTTCCACCTGTTAAGAACCCGTGTCAACCCCCCTCTTTATTTTGTTGGTATATTTTGTCGGACGCATATGCTTTGTAAGTCATCCCATTAGTATGATGTATTATCCCACATTCATGGGGAGTAAGTAATAGTTGTTAAGTCGTCTAGTTAATAGGTTGCATTTGTTGATGTATTTGTAACTTCGAAATGTATTTATCTATGTATCTTATGTCTTGTAACCCGATGTTTATTCCAGGATGTATATATTATGTAATTGAGTCATGTTGTCATGTCCCGATGTTCTGATCAGGAGGATCTATAATGTAAACAAGTCATGTCAAGTCATTGTGGGTAACCCTCCTATTGTCTAAGGGTTAAATTCCCCGCAGTTTCAGGGCACTAGGGTTATTAGACTCACTTAGTGAATTCGACCCTAGTAGGGTTTTAGTCATGTTGGGAAGTAGTATAAATAGAGAGGTGACTTCTCTATTTAACATGCATCTTATACACACTCAAGTGTAGCGCATAGTTGAGGAAGGAGAAGACACTAGGGCTAGATAAGAAGAAGGTTACTGCTGTCAGGAGATCACTTACTGTTTTGGGCTTTTCTATTTTGGTGTTGATTTTATCTCTGAGGAAGTTGCGGGGTTTTCTCCATTTATGGTTACCCCGAGGAAAAACACTATGTTTATTATCTCGTGTGTTTGATTTTTGTGCTTGTTATTCTCTCAGTTAAAGATCCTAATAACGCTAGCTTAATGTTGAAAAATTAACATGGTATCAGAGCTAACCTGAGAAGAAGACATATTGCAACTGCAGGAACTAGGGATTCCTACTTTGTGGATATTCCTCCATATATTTTCAGCAAAATTAAGGTGTATTAACTCTCCTCCTTAGGGTTCATCTTTTTGTCAAAGCAGAATCCAATTCTGAGGTTTTTCAGTTTTGGACCCAACACTACTGTAAGAAATTAGGGGTTTTCACAGAAGAGCAATTTTTCAGTGAGCCCATGCTTGGATTGATATCCTCCCCAAAATCGAAGTTAGGGATCAATTTCAAAGCAATTGGTTGGACAAAACTCTGGAAAAGCAAAACCCTAATTTGCACCTGATCGAGCACTACAGGATTTTCAGCTCCAAATCCAGATCCTACATCTTGACCTGGTAAGATCTAAATATTTTGTATTTCCATTTAAGGTTCTCAGTTAAGATGTCTCATCTTACCAAGCTTGATGAAAAGCTTGAGGGAGCTGATAACTTCTGAGCTTGGAAGTATAGGATCTCCCTGGTCCTGGAAGAGAATGAGTTGGACTCCTACATCCATGAGGAGGTTCCAGTTCCAGAGGGAGATGAGGCTAAGGACTTGCATAAGAAGAAGTTGGTTCTGGAAAAGAGGATCATTACTGATTCTATCAAGGATCACCTTATCCCATAGGTGTCCTCTCTCAAGACACCTAAATCTATGTTTGATGCCCTAACCAAATTGTTTGAAGGGAAGAACATAAATCAGAAGATGAATATGAGGAATCAATTGAAGAATGTGAAGATCCAGAATGCAGAGACCATCCAGTCTTACTTCACAATAATTTCTCAGATAAACGAACAATTGGAAGCAATAGATGAAGAAGTGGAGAATGCAAAAATTGTGATGACCACCTTGAATGGTCTCCCTAGGACATGGGACTCTTTCATTCAAGGGATCTGTGCTAGAAATAAGTTATTCAAGTTCAGTAGACAATGGGAAGAATGTTCTCAAGAAGAATCTTGGATGGAACGTTGAGAAGAGAATATGGGAAGTGAATATCAAGCTCTCATAGTACAATCCAAGAAACCTAGATCCAGCCATCACAAAAGTAAGTACTCTCATCATAGGAATAACTCTAGAAAGCCTAGAGATAAGTCTAAGTACATTTGCTATACATGTGATGAAAGAGGACACTTTGCTAGATATTGTCCTAAGAATAAAAGTAGCTCTCACAAGAAGAAGGGAAACAAAAGAAGACATCATGCTCATGCTGCAGAGAATGATGAACCTTCATCAAAGAGAACCAGATATGAAAGTGAAGATTCTTCAAGCGAGGATGAATATGTTTTGATCTTCGCTCTCACGGAAAACATTACTCATGGAAGTGATGATTGGATTATAGATAGTGGGGCTTCCAAACATATGACTGGATTCAAGGAATCCTTTGTGAAACTTTCAGAACATGAATCACCTCACAATGTCTCATGCTGCAGAGAATGATGAACCTTCATCAAAGAGAACCAGATATGAAAGTGAAGATTCTTCAAGCGAGGATGAATATGTTTTGATCTTCGCTCTCACAGAAAACATTACTCATGGAAGTGATGATTGGATTATAGATAGTGGGGCTTCCAAACATATGACTGGATTCAAGGAATCCTTTGTGAAACTTTCAGAACATGAATCACCTCACAATGTCTCATGCTGCAGAGAATGATGAACCTTCATCAAAGAGAACCAGATATGAAAGTGAAGATTCTTCAAGCGAGGATGAATATGTTTTGATCTTCGCTCTCACGGAAAACATTACTCATGGAAGTGATGATTGGATTATAGATAGTGGGGCTTCCAAACATATGACTGGATTCAAGGAATCATTTGTGAAACTTTCAGAACATGAATCACCTCACAATGTGAAGCTAGGAGATGACTACCAATATCCAATAAAAGGTAGTGGGGAATATTCTTATAAGCTAGACTCTGGAAAGTCTATAACAATGAAGGAATTTTTGTTTGTGCCAGGACTCAAGAAGAACCTTCTCTCCATATCAACATTAGATGCAAAAGAAATGAGGGTTGCATTCATAGATGGTCAAGTCATCATGTGGCCAAAAGGAAAGACTATTGATGATGCAATAGTGATTGGTAAACAAGAAGGAGGTTTGTACAAATTGAAGGGCCATCCATAAAAAGCCTTGGTCCATGACATAGTAGAGCCAAATGAATTATGGCATTGAAGGCTTGCACATGTGCATTACAGAGCACTACCTCTTGCAAGCAAATCTGTTGAAGTTCTTCCAGAAATACAAGCAAAACATGATGGAGTGTGCAAAGGATGTACGAAAGGAAAGAACACAAAGAAGACATTTCCAAGTAGCGAAAGCAAAGCAAAATGAATCTTGGAAATCATCCACTCTGATGTATGTAGTCCTATTTCATCAATATCACTAAGCGGGTATGCATATTATGTTTTTTTTATTGATGACTTTTCTAGGAATACATAGGTTTAATTCATGAAGAAAAAAGAATAAGTACTCAGCAAGTTCAAGGAATTCAAAGCATTGATCGAGAATCACACTGAAAATAAAATCAAGACTTTTTGATCAGATAATGGTGGAGAATTCACTTCAAATGAATTCAAATAGCTATGTAAAGAATCAAGGATTAAGAGGGAGTTTTCCACTCCTTATAATCCACAACAGAATGAGATTGCAGAACGGAAGAACAGAACTATCATGGAAGCTGCAAGAGCTATGCTTCATGATCAAGATCTTCCTATGCATCTTTGGGCGGAAGCTTCCAAAATAGCGGTGTATGTATAGAACCGTACTCCACATAGAGTACTTGAGAACAAGACTCCTGAAGAAGTATTCTCCGGTAAGGAACCAAAAGTCAGCCATCTCAGAATATTCAGTTGTCCTGTGTACATACACATTCCAAAAGAGAAGAGAACAAAATTATATCCTTCAGGAAAAAAGGGTACATTTGTGGGATACCTTGATAGCTTGAAGACTTACAGAATATATTTCCCAGGATACAAGAAGATTGACATCAGTAAGGATGTGACATTTGATGAAGACATAGCTTACAACAAATCCGGAAAGAGACCTGCTGAAGAACCTGAAGAAGCAGAAGCACCCAGAATTCATGATACAACCATGAATGAAGAAACTCAAGAAGAAGATCGAGAATTTGAAGAACCACAAAGACCTATAGATCCACCTCTAGAGAAGAATCCTCATAAGAGGAAACTTGCTTGGGTACATGAAATTATCCAAGCTGTAGAAAGATATGGGGATCCAGAAGAGAATCACAGAGAAAGAAAGAGGACCAGATCCTACTCCAGGTATGTAGCTTTACTATGTGATTTCATTGATAAAGAACCTTCCAGTTATGAAGAAGCAGCAGAAGGGAAAGAATGGAAGGATGCTATGATCAAAGAATATCAATTGATCATGAATAATGATGTTTGGGATGTTGTCCCAAGACCAGAAGGGAAGATAGTTGTGACTTCCAAATGGATCTACAAGATCAAGCATGCTGCAGACGGTAGCATTGAAAAATATAAAGCAAGATTTGTGGCTTGGGGGTTTTNCAGAAGGGAAGATAGTTGTGACTTCCAAATGGATCTACAAGATCAAGCATGCTGCAGACGGTAGCATTGAAAAATATAAAGCAAGATTTGTGGCTTGGGGTTTTTCTCAGAAATAAGGAATAGATTATGAAGAAACCTTTGCATCTGTAGCCAGATACACTTCCATCAGATCAGTACTATCTCTGGCTGCAGTGATGAAATGGAAGATACACCAAATGGATGTTAAGACTGCCTTCTTGAATGGTGTAGTGGAAGAGGAAGTGTATGTAGAACAACCACTCGGTTTTGAGACACATGACAGGGAGTCTCATGTGTGTAGATTGAAGAAATCCCTGTATGGTTTGAAACAGGAACCCAGGACTTGGTACGACATAATTGACATCTTTCTATTTAGTTTGGGATTTACTAAGAGTAAAGCAGATTCCAACCTATACTACAAGGTTGAACATGGCAACCCGGTGATGCTCCTACTATATGTAGATGATCTGTTTTTGACAGGCGTGGATGGGTGGATTGCTGATACAAAGAGAAAGCTTGCTGCCAAGTTCAAAATGAAGGACTTGGGTATGATGCATTATTTCCTAGGCATGGAGGTGTGGCAAAGTGCAGATGGAATCTTCCTTGGATAAGGGAAGTATGCAGTAGAGATCCTAAAGAGGTTTGGGATGATGGACTGCAAAGCCATGGCCACACCTATGGCATCGAACCTAAAGCTATTGAGCGATGCTTCACTAGAGTCAATTGATGCTACGATGTATTTTTAGATGATTGGGTCCTTGATGTACCTAATGAACATGAGACCAGACATTTTCTTTGCTGTGAACACCTTGAGCTAGTTCTTGATAGATTCAAGAAATGTTCACTTGATTGCTGCAAAGCATATTCTGAGGTACCTAAGGGGTACAGTTGATTATGTGCCCAAGTATGAGTTGAATCAGAATATTAACCTGGAGGGTTATGTTGATTCAAATTGGGCAGGCAGTGCCATCGATAGGAAAAGCACTTCAGGATGTTGCTTCAGTATTGGATCAGGTGTGATCTCTTGGTTTAGCAGGAAGCAATCCTCTGTGGCACTGAGTACAGCTGAAGCAGAGTATGTTGTAGCTTGTTCAGCTAGTTGTGAGGTAGTATGGCTGAGGAAGCTACTATCTGATTTATTTGATCTCCAGTTGGATGCTACTTGTATACATTGTGACAACCAGAGTTGCGTGAAGTTGTCATAGAATCCAGTGTTCCATGACAAGTCGAATCATATCGAGATCAAGTATCACTATATCAGGGATATGGTTCAGAGGGGAGCAGTGAAGCTCTAGTATGTTGCGATGGACGATCAGATAGCTGATGTATTGATGAAGCCATTGGCTAGGTTGAAGTTTGAGTACTTTAGGGAGAAGCTTGGTGTTCTCCATATCGATGTTCCCTCCAAAGGGAAGTGATGAGTCTGTGAACCATTTTGACATGGGAGAGGATTAAGTTCCTTCCATGGTCAGATGTAAGGGTTGAGCCATTATATCATGGTGAGAGGATTTGGTTCCTTACATGTCAGATATGAGTGCTGAGCCATTCTGATGCGACTATAGGATTGGTTCCTAAGTGATCAGATATGAGTGCTGTTGCCATTCTAGGAATGGAGGTGCCTGGTCAGTTACCAAGAAAAATCAGTCTAGGACTGAGAAGCCATTATGATGTGAGAGAGGGATGCATTCCCACTTGATCAGATCTAAGGGCTGAACCATTCTGTCATGGAAAAAGGATTAGGTTCCTCCCATGTTAGATGTGAGTGTTGGCCATTTTGATGAGTAGGTCAAATGTAAGGGAAACTGCCATTCTGGGAATGGAGGCACCTGGTCAGTTACTAGGTAGCTCAGTATGGGACTGGGGTCCATTTTGATGCGATGGTAGGATTAGTTCCTCCATGATCAGATGTGAGTGCATGCCCTTCCGATGCGATGCTTTCGAGCATGTTCGGATATAAGTGTAGAGCCCTTTCGATGCGGTGCTTTCGAGCATGGTCGATTATAAGTGCTGAGCCCTTTCAATGCGATGCTTTCAAGAATGGTCAACTATAAGTGCTGAGCCTTTCTAATGCAGTGTCCTCAGACATGGTCGGATGTAAGTGCAGAGTCTTTCTGATGTGGTGTGCTTGCACATGGTCAGATATAAGTGCTGAATAATTCTGGCACAATGTGTTTACACATGGTCAAATGTGAGTGATGGGCCTTTTTAATAGGATGAGGTCAGATGTGAGTTCTGGGTGTGCCTTTCTAATAGGATGAGGTCAGATGTAAGAGTTGGGTGGGCCATTTTGACTTAAGTGTCAGATATAAGTGCTAATGAAGACCCGCATGAAGGGTAGGCCTACAGGATTGACTCTGTAGAACTTCCTATGATGAGAAGAATTGAGATAGCACCATTTTGAGATAGCATGATGATCTAGACTTGATGATGATCCAGATCAAGTGATCCAGATGTGATGATCCAGACTTGATGATGATCCAGATCAGGTAACGATCCTGTTGTGATGATGATCCAGACTCAATGATGATCCAGATCAAGTGATGATCCAGATGTGATGATGATCTAGACTTGAAGATGATCCAGATCGAGTGATGATCCAGCAGTGATGAGCCAGTAGTCATGATGATGCAGATCCCATGATGAAGAAGACTTGAAGAAGAAGATGACTTGAAGACAAAGAATACGAAGAAGAATTGAAGACGAAGAAGACGAAGAAGACTTGAAGACTAAGAAGACTTGAAGATGAAGATGACGAGATGATCCAATTGATGCAGAGAATAAGAATAGTGTTGAAAATTGTGTCGAAAGAATACCTTCCTAGTTAAGAGGGAGTGTTGATGTATTTGTAACTTCAGAATGTATTCATCTATGTATCTTATGTCTTGTAACCCAATGTTTATTCCAGGATGTATCTATTATGTAATTGACTCATGTTGTTATGCCCCGATGTTTCAATCACAAGGATTTATAATGTAAACAAGTCATGTCAAGTCATTGTGGGTAACCCTCCTATTGTCTAAGGGTTAAAAGTCCCCGCAGTTCCAGGGCACTAGGGTTATTAGACTCACTTAGTGAAATCGGCCCTAGTAGCGTTTTAGTCATGCTGGGAAGCAGTATAAATAGAGAGGTGACTTCTCTATTTAACACACATCTTACACACACTCAGTTGAGGAAGGAGAAGACACTAGGGCTAGATAAGAAGAAGGTTACTACTGTCGGGAGATCACTTACTGTTTTGGGATTTTCTATTTTGGTGCTGATTCTATCTCTGAGGAAGTTGCGGGGTTTTCTCCATTTGTGGTTTCCCCGAGGAAAAACACTGTGTTCATTGTCTCTTGTGTTTGATTGCTGTGCTTGTTATTCTCTCAGTTAAAGATCCTAATAATGCTAGCTTAATGTTGAAAAACTAACATCATTATCCCACATTCATGTGGAATAATATTTTTTTAGATTAGACTTAGTATAGAAGTATGCGTTGAGGATAATGAAAGCATCGAAGTGTTATTTTGTATTGAGCTTGCTCAAAGGAGGTTGCCCCCTCGAAGTGGCCTGCAATCAATAAAATATCTCTTGTGATCCATAATTTATGTTATATCGTGCATTCTTATTTTTTATTATAGGAGGTTCTCCACATCTAGTATCAGAGCACTCTCTTGGGCTTATTGAGTGTCATTTCGGGAAAAAAAAAAATTGTTGTGCTTCCTGGCTCTGTGTGCCCTACAGTTGTTCTTCTTCTTGCAGCAATATTATTCATCCAGATTAGGGATTAAAACCTATCCACTTAAATATGGGAAGTACTTGTGCATAGCCCTAAAACTCACTGTGAGGAGTACCACAGGAACCCCGAAGTAGCTGGCCATTGAGAGGACCTGCCAAGCGAAAAGGGAAACGACCTCCACCAGATTGACTAGATTCCCATCTAAGAGGAAAACCAAAGAGCTGTCATTTTTGGCCAAGTGGTTAGCAGTTTTACCTGCACTGTGAAGTGAGGGGTACTACCCCAATACTCAAGCCTAAGACAGCCTTGGTGGCCGAGTGACTACCTTTGAACCAATAGGAAGCCGGATATACCTGGGGTACATCTCTATCTATAGTTGATAACGTGTAGAATTTCAGAATTTTCATAGATCATTTACTCCATTTCCCATTGATAAAACACAGCTTCTAGCACCGCCCCAGATTAGTTCTTCAAGTAAAAATAAAAAAATAAAAATAAAATTCTGTTTTTCAGCCATATCTTCCTTGATTTAGCTCTGTTTTCCTTGAAATTTCACTGTCACCCCCGTAATACCATTCTGCATATTCCTTCATTGAGGCCCTTATCCCCAATTTCACTTCCTCAAGGCCGAAATTCCACATTTGTCAATTTTTAGGATTTGTCATAACTTCTCTTATTCTCACCCAATCGCCTTCAAATTTTTCCATGGTGTTCATTTTCCATTTCTGCTTCATTGTCCCTCTCTGACAAATTTTCCAATTCCTTCGTCCCACCTCTGAAATTCACATTTTCTTCTTTTTGTCCCTAAAAAAGTGTTCAAAACCCTGTAAAACCCCAATTACCCCCCAAATTTTTCCCAAATAAAAAATCTCCTTTTCTAAAACCCTCTCCATTTTTTTTTTCTACCCATTACCTAAATAAAAAAACTACTTATGGTTGTCACCCGCGCAGGAGAAAATAAACAAATGGAAGAAGAACTTGCTGCCATCAAGTCCAAACTTGAGGATCTAGATCGAAAATTTCTCAGCCTCCATCTTTAGCATTCACCCATGAACAACCGCCGCCAGCTTGAGTCTTCTGCAGACACTAGGTTCTCATCGTTTAGCAACTTCCACAGGCCGAAGCCGGATTTTCCTCGCTTCAATGGTGATGATCTGTCCGGATGGATTTATAGGGCAGAACACTATTTCAGTCTACATAACACTTTTGATGTCAATAAAGTACCCCTTGCATCCTTTCATTTGGAACATGAATCACTTCAATGGTTTCGTTGGTACATCAAGGCTCATTCGGAGCCAAACTGGACATATTTTTCCCAACTCCTCTTACAGCAATTTGGTCTTAGTGCTTTTGATGAATTCACAGGAGAAATCACCAAACTTCACCAAACTGGCACTGTGTGGGAGTATCAGATAGAATTTGAGAAACTCACCAATCACATAGAAGGATTGCCTGATGCATTCTACCTTAGTTCTTTTATCAGTGGTCTGAAGGATGCAATACACCCTGAGGTTAAAAAGTTATGCCCCAACATAATGATGGAAGCCCTTGGGTTGGCTAAGCTAGCAGAGGACAAGATCCAGGCTCAACAACGCTCCAAATCCACTCTTGTTCCATTCAAACCTATGGTTCCTCAAAAAACCCAAAATCTGCCAGCTCCTAGAACCACTCCTATCAAGCAGTTGTCTGAAGCAGAGATGCAGGAATGTCAGGAAAAAGTTCTTTGTTATAATTGTGATGAGAAATTCACCCAAGGACATAGATGTATTGAGAAAAATATCTATCTCTTGGATGTGGATTGTCCACCTGCACTTGAATTTTTTTATGATGCTCAGGATCCCACAGATGATGATGGTGACATTCAACAACTTCCTGCTCTAGAGGACCAACCAAATATATCTCTCCATGCCTTATCCAGATTCACCACCCCACAAACCATGCAGGTCAGAGGGTTCTTAGAAAAACTCCCTCTTACAATACTCATTGATTCTGGTAGCACTCACAACTTCATTGAACCAAGGATCGCCAAACAGGCTAATTGTTCCATCCATCCTTGCTCCAACTTTGAAGTCATGATTGCCAATGGGGGCACCTTAACTTGCAAAGGGAAGTGTCATAATGTGCGCATATCTATGGGGGATTATAACTTATGCTCTGACATGTTTGCCTTTCCCTTAGGTGGATGTGATGTGGTTTTGGGCACTCAATGGTTACACACACTTGGACCCATTTTATGGTATTTTTCTGAACTTTGGATGCAGTTTTCAATCAATGGTACCAAACACACATTGTGGGGATTACAACCAAGGTCTCTGAACCTCATCAGTTTGGATCGCATGGAAAATATTCTTAAGAAAAGTTCACATGGTGTCGTCGCTCAGCTCCATTTCATTCAGATGCAACCTACATTAGTCTCAACTACTCCATTGGATCTCCAACAAATTTTGGATCGATATGCATGTGTGTTTGCTAAGCCAGTGGGATTGCAACCTTCCCGACCTGAGGACCATATTATTCCACTCCTTCCTGGAAGTGTCCCTCCCAACATTAGGCTCTATCACTACCCATTTCACCACAAGACAGAAATTGAGATGCTTGTTCGTGACTTACTCAAGCAAGGTGTTATTCACCCTAGTACTAGTTCCTTCTCTTCACTGGTTCTTCTAGTCTGAAAAAAAGATGGGTCATGGCACCTTTGCATCAACTTTAGAGAACTTAATCACATCAAAATCAAGGATACGTTTCCAATTCCTATTGTTGATGAGCTTCTAGATGAGCTCCATGGTGCTCTTTTTTTCTCCAAGTTGGATCTTCGTTCTGGGTATCACCAAATTCGGGTCCATGCAGATGATATCCCTAAAACAACTTTCCGCACACATGATGGCCATTATGAATTTTTGGTCATGCCATTTGGCCTCACAAATTCCCCTTCCACATTCCAAGCATTGATGGATAAAATATTCCAGCCCTACTTGTGAAACTTCATTCTGGTCTTCTTTGATGATATCCTCATCTATAGTAAACCCTGGTTTGAGCATCTCCAACATCTGGATCTTGTACTGCAACTTTTTTGTGATCATCATCTCTATTTCAAACAATATAAATGTGTTTTTGGGTAGAAGTAAGTCGAGTATCTCAGGAATATTGTTTCAGCACAATGGGTTTGTGTCGATCCTGCCAAAATCGATGCCATGAAAAATTGGCCTCCTCCTCAGACCTTGAAGAGCCTTCATGGGTTTTTGAGACTTACTGGATACTACTGCAATTTTTTCAAGGATTATGGGAATATTGCAGCTCCATTAATAGCTCTACCGAGAAATGATGCTTTTTCATGGCCACCTACTGTTGAGTGTTCATTTGAGAAACTGAAATAAGCTATGTGTAGCACACCTATTCTAGCTATGCCTGATTTTTCCAAGCCCTTCACTATTGAGAGTGATGCTTGCGACAATGGACTTGGTGTTGTCCTCCTCCAAGAATACAATCCAATTTCATTAACTAGAAAATCCCTATATGGTAATAATTTAGCCGCCTCTACATATGAGAAGGAAATGATGGCTATTTTGCATGTCATATAGAAGTGGTGTCCATACCTCTTAGGGAATCATTTCTGCATCAAGACTGATCACGAGAGTCTGAAATATTTCCTGGAACAACGAGTCTCATCCCCAACAAAACAAAAATGGGTTAGCAAAATCATGGGTTATGACTACGAGATCACTTACAAGAAGGGTAAGGACAATCTTGTAGCGGATGCTCTTTCCCGCACATTTGATGACCATGCTTTTCTTTTAGCTATTTCTATGCCTATTCCAAATTAGTTACAATCTGTTTAGCAAGGCTATGTCAATGAATCTTCCTTATCTCAGATAATCCAACAGTTGGCCAGTAATACTTCTCTTGTACCACATTACTCTTGGGATGGTTTTTCTCTGAGATACAAGGGTCACTTGGTGCTTCCCTAGAGCACAAATCTTCACCAGGCTGTCTTCTATGTACTCCAGAGAGTCCAGCGGCAGGGCACTCTGGGTTCCTCAAAATGTATGAGCGAGCACAACATAACTTCTTTTGGAAGGGAATGAAATGGAAAATTCAATAGATGGTTGCTCAATGTAATACCTTCCAGTGCCACAAGGGTGAAACTACACTCCTCCCTGGCTTGCTCGAACCCTTTCCCATCCCTACAAAGATTTGGCTAGATATTTTGATGGATTTCATCGACAGCCTTCCTAAATCTAGAGGGAAGACAACAATATTTGTTGTGGTTGATCGACTCTCCAAATATAGTCATTTTTGTGCTCTCAGCCATCCATATACTGCCTCGTCAGTTGCACAATTTTTCATGGACCAGATATTCCATCTTCATGGAATCCCTCCTTCCATTGTCTCAGACCGTGATGCAACTTTCACAAGTCATTTTTGTACCGAAGTCTTTTGCCTCACTAGAACCAAATTGAAAATGAGTTCAGGATATCACCCACAAATTGATGGTAAAACTGAAGTCACCAACAAATGCTTGGAAACTTATCTTCGTTGATTCACCTCTGAACAACAACATCAATGGGAAAAGTGGCTCCCTCTCGCTGAATGGTGGTACAATACTTCCTACCATACTGCATCTAAAATGACTCCATATGAAGTTGTTTATGGGAAACCACCCCTAGTGCTCCTTCCATACACCCCCCATAGTTCACCAGTTCAGGAAGTTGACATGGTCATGCACAACTGTGATCAGATTCTTCACATTCTGGAAGAGAATATTCACATGGAAAGAAATCGTATGAAGTAGCAAGCCGATCAACACCTTTCTGAGTGCACCTTTCAAGTCGGTGATATGGTTTTTCTTCGTTTGCAACCTTACAAGCTATCCTCCCTGAAACTCAAAGGGCATCAGAAGCTGGCTCCAAATTTCTATGGGCCATATAAAGTTCTTCAGAAGATTGGGTATGTTTCTTATAAATTGGAACTTCCTCCTTCTTCTCACATTCACGCAATATTTCATGTCTCTTGTCTTAAGAAAGTGATTGGCACCAACATCAGAGCACAAACTGTTTTACCAGAGTTGGATATGGAAGGTTCTATCATTTTGGAACCAGAGGCCATCCTTAATAAGCGCACTTGTTAGCTTCACTCTTGGGCCATCACGGAGGTCTTAATTCAGTGGCACGGCATGCAACCAGAGGATGCTACATGAGAACTTCTCCTTCAGATTCATTAGCAGTTTCCACATCTAAAGCTTTGAGGACAAAGCTTTTTCTAAGAGGGAGGGGATGTTAAGAACCTTGTCAACCCCCCTCTTTATTTTGTCAGTATATTTTGTCAGACGCATATGATTTGTAAGTCATCCCATTAGTATGATGTATTATCCCACATTCATGGGGAGTAAGTAATAGTTTTAAGTCATCTAGTTAATAGGTGTTGGGGCGCGTACCCTAAGGATTACTAGTTGTGGTAACTTCGCAGCTGTTGGTAAGCGGAGTTATGGGTTAAGATAGTCTTAGGGGTGTCAGGGTAAGTCAAAACCCTCTTTTTTGTAATAAACCCGTGGTTTAAATCCAGGGTTTAGGGTTTTTGGGTGCCCATGGTTTAAGACCATGGTTTTGTAAAAATGCGCAGTATAAATAAGCGCTTGTGTAAAGAAGATAGGTTAAGTTTTATGATGAAAGAAAGATTAAGGCGAAACTAAGATTGGTTTTGTGAGAAAAGGTTAAGTCCCAGCTGTGTGCGTGGACGACTTCTGCAGCTGTGTGCGCAGAGGGTTTTTGTAAGGAAGATTAAGGAACAACCTGCAGCTGTGTGCGCAGGGGCCTGCTGCTGTGTGAGCAGCTTTTGAGGACTGAAAGGATCTGCAGCTGAGTGCGCAGATCAAACTGTGGTTTTGTAGCAAGTTGAATAGAACACAGTTTGTGGACGTAGCCCCTACACTGGGGGTGAACCATGTTATATCTGGTGTTGTGGTTTCTTGTGTTGTTTCTGTTTCTGTTTCTTTTATGCATTAATAATTGTATACATCTGATAAGTTAGATCACTGCTAATATTTAGCTTCGCTGTGAATTCCCTGTAGTGGGTTGAGCAAGTAACGACTGTTTATTTATCTGCGAAGTTGTATATGAATGAATGGTAAAGATTTTATAGTATTGATTAATAATATTATTAAGGCTAAGGTACGGTAATCCCCCTCTCGGCTTGCAGAAACCTGATTCTGCGGCACCCCATAGCTGTTTCGGGTGAGACTGCAACCTGCGCGTAGGTTGTTGCCGAAAGGGCCAACACTGTGGGTCTTTTGTTGGTGCGACACAAAAGGTTTAAACCCGGGTCTGCCCTATTGCCCAACAATAGGTTTCATTATCCCACATTCATGTGGAGTAATAGTTGTTTAGATTAGAATTAGTATATAAGCATGTGTTGAGGCTAATGAAAGCATCGAAGAGTTATTTTGTATTGAGCTTGCTCAAAGGAGGTTTCCCCCTCGAAGTGGCTTGTGATTAATAAAATCTCTTCTATGATCCATAATTTATGTTATATCATGCATTATTATTGTTTATTGTAGGAGGTTCTCCACACCACCACATAGACCTTCATAGATCCAAAAATCCTAAGTCAATCATAAAATTCCATTTTAAATATTAATTACTTCATTAAATCTAAAATTTATGAGTCATATTGCCTAAAATGAATTTTTGGATATTTCCTTTTTTCACTAAAGATAAACTCGGAACTTCTCCAAAATAATGGATAAGGATCCAAAAATATGGATAAGAAAAAGAAACTTCAAAAATTCAAAAAACTGAAAAATGGAAAAATATCCAACTGATCCTTATCGCTCCATCCCACAAGCGGTGCCTATAAATTGACCATTAAGGTTACCCATTACAATAGAAATTCTCCACTTATTTTCCATACCACTAATCTACTAATATATCCCCTCGAGATCCGAAACTCCCTTGAGTATTCCCATTTAACCTTTATTGGAGATCTGCACCTCGTGACATGCGGCTGGAGAACATTGAGATGTTTGGAGACCAGGATCACTCTTCTTTAGAATGTTGTATGGGATACCATCACTACTACTTTGAGATAACCCTTGGTCACTATATAACACATTTCTTCTAATGAAAATAAAATTATTCTTTGATTTCTTCAATATGTGTGTCAAAGATTGCATCAAATGTTAGTTTGTATTTGTTTAATTGTTTTTAATTCTAGTTATGCATGTTTAGAATAACTTTTATTTATGTTTGTTAGTTATTATATTTTTCCTATTCAAGCTAATACTAAGGTTTCCATAAATCTTAGTAGGTTCCTTTTGGCACATGCTAGTTTGCAAAACCAGTAACAGTTTTGGAAACTTTGTTGGGTTCGATCCAGATCGATTTTTGGTTCTATTCAACCACGTTTCTCTCTTAGTTTTTTCAGTTGGTATTGATATATTTGCTTTAAATTTTGTTTGTTTGCTTCTATCTAAGTCCTTACAATGATGAAAATCATATGAATCCACCCTTTGTTGATCAAGCTAATCCTTTTTTCCTTCAAAACATCCTCTGCAATATTTTTATATGCACATGAAAGTGTTGAAAATTGTCATCTTTTTGAATGAAGATATATTCACCTCTCAAACTTCGATTTGCATGCTTTTTTCTTCAAATAATAACTATTTTTGGAGGAATTCAATTATGTAATTTTTTCTGTTAACTCTGCTTCAAAAGTTACATAAATCTATCTGATTTTGACTATAACACACCCACTATCACACAAGGCTTCACAACATTTTTTTATATGAATATTATATCCATATTTGTTACATGCATAAACATGTCATGTGCATATTAAATTGCATGATTATCACAAGTAAATAGTAGAAGCTTAAACTAATTCATAAGACCCATATACTCTTATACAAATGTATAATAGACAAATCCAATAATAACAAAACCTTGAGATTCATAAATACTCATGTGACTAGGTTTGTATGCACTTACAAAACATAAGTTAACCTCAAATTTATTGTTAAGACAATATGCCAACATACCCCTTTTATTTTATTCTTACTACACATTAGAAATTGCCTTAGATTTCATGTGGAGTTTAACTTGCCTAAAATCATTAGGTTAATACATGTAAGTAAATACACTCTTTTTAATGTAAATGTTATAATATTTTAACTAAGAAATAAATTCCTGACCATATTAATTTATGGATTCGAAAGTAATATTTCCAAACTTTTATATATTAGTGTTTATTCCTGGGAACTCCGACACTTTATCATGAGCTGTGAGGGAGTGAGTTGCGATAGAGTGAGCTGCGACAAAGTGAGTTGGGATGGAGTGAGTTGCGATGAAGAGAGATGTGACGAGGTGAGATGCAATGGAGTGAGATGCGAGAGAGTGAACTATGACATAAGGAAGTCTGACATAAGCATATAAAATCATGGCAATCTTTTCCTTAAGACAATTAAAATTTAATAAGTGAACCCCAACAAGTAAACTTCGACACAAGCATATAAAAATTATGCCAAAAATTACTTAAAACAAAGAAATTCAATAAATGAACTCTAACAAGTGAGCTACAGCACAAGCATAAAAAAACATTATGACAAATCTCCCTAAAAATAAGGAAATTCGATAAATGAACTCCGACAAGTGAGTTGCAACACAGGAATATAAAAATTATGCTAAACAATTCTCAAATAAACATTATTCCTTTTTTAAGTCAAAAGTTCATTAAGAAAAGGGATTCACCCATAAAAATTACTCTGTAGTAATTGTGTAGGTGGGGTTTCCAAAAATATGAAGAGGAAAATATTTATTTAATTATTTATTTATACTTTTCCAAATTCATGTAAGACAAAAGACATATAATTTTAGCAATTCCACCCATGGAATTTAACACGCAAACCATACCAATTACGGCCCATGGTTTTCCAAAACCACAATACCTCAATGAAAAATACCTAAAAATGTTCCTTGGCACAAGGTATGGTTTATAATTATTTAATATCGAAATTAGAACATTGTCTTTTATTCTATTTTCATGCTTCAACATAAAATCTTTGACACAAACATTACTTTTCTTTAAATAACCCAAACCAACTTGTAGTTTTATTAAAGCAAAACAACATTTGTTTTTAAATAGCCAAAACAAGCCGTGGTTTTCAATTTACCGATTAGGCATAATGTGTCGAGCATATCTTCGATACAAACATATAAAATTTATTAAATAATTAATGGGTCAAACATATCTTCGACACAAAGATTTAAACTTTATTTAATATGTAATGGGTCGAACATATATTTGTCACACACATACAAAATTTATTAATTAGTTAATGGGTCTAAGATATCTGCGACACAAACAACTAAAATTTATTAAATAATTATTGGGTCTAGTATATTTGCGACACAAACATCCAAACTTTATTAAGTAGTTAATGGGTCGAAAATATCTGCAACACAAACATCTAAAATTTATAAAATAATAAATGCTTCAAATATGTCTACGACGCAAACTTTTATTTAATTCTTAGGATTTATTATTTTCCAAACAAAATAAATTGGACAAAATATTTCAAGCCCATGAATTGACATTACCCACATGTAATGAATTTAGCCCCAACTTGAATAAAGAAGTGGCATTCATAAAATTTTGAATAATTACTCCATAATTTAACTCGCACATATTTCATACCCATGAATTAATCAAAATAAAGCATGAATTTATACCTTACATCCAACTTAGGAAATTTAACAAGGAAATCGTTCAAAAATTTTTATTAGTCATTAATTATTTAGCATTTAAGAAATTAAAGCACAATTTCTAGGCCAATACACTTATCTGCGAAATAATTGAAATGAGAAACTAGTTCATGGCAACCACGCTCCACCCAACCTTAGGAATTTCTTCTCATGTTTCTCTCAACATAACTCCACCCTCAAGATGAGACTCATGCATTCACCACAGATTCTCATCAGTCCTAGGTTTCTCTCTGATTTCCTCACTTTGCAACATGATTTGCTGGTTTATTACCAAATCCATTCCAACTGTGTAATTCCTTCCTTTAGATTCATTCTAGCTAGAACCGCAGTGAAAACCATCACTGAATATGTGCTTAGAATTCAAGAAAAATAGTTTCTTACACCATTTTCATATCACTTGTGCAACCAAAGGAAAAACTAGGATAATTTATTAACCAAAATGGTAACAGAATAGGCTTGGGATTACAGGTTCACTCAACCAACCCAACTACCAAATATTGGTCAAATTGGACACTTCTCTCTGGAATTGGACTTGTTTATCTATCCTCCAATGATTCCAATTGGCCATGAATTTTTTTTCAATCACAATTCTCCTCAATGCTACAACATTCCCATGACGCACACTGCATTTTCTTCTTTTCTTCTTTCCCCTTCTCTCTATCTCTCTATCTCTGTTTTTTATTTTATTTTATTTTTCCTTTTTTTCCTAGGTTCGACCAAAATTGTATGTCCCTTTTCACATTTTTTCAACACTTGTCCAATTTTTCCATTAACTTGTTAACCCCCTTTTTAAATTCAAAAATAGGTTAAAGGAATTAATTAGGGAAAGTATGGGTTTAATAAAGTTAAAATTTAAGAAGAGTTAAATAGTGTCATACTTAGATTTTAGGCTATATGACACCACCCCCTCACCGACCTAGGTGAATACACGATTCCTTGTCATTCAACGTGTTGGCTCTACTACCGCCATCTTAAATTTAATATTAACAAAACAATTACAACATGACTTCAACCTTACATGCACTCATAGTCTTTTACAAAATTACATGAAAAAAAATGGGGTTTCAAACTAGAGGTGTTACATCCACCCTCAAAAAAGAAAAAGAAAAAAAATAGTTAGCAATGATTTTCTTTTTAATTTTGTTTCATAATCTATGCTTTCACAATTGAATGCTTAGTAGTATCCTTTCTACGTTGAAGTGATCTTTTCAAGAAAATTCTAAACTTAGTATTGGAAAATTTTCATTTATGTTAACCATTTATTTTATTAGTTATATGTTGTACACACCACCAGTTCACACAAAACACTTCCTAGGTTAAAATATGTTTGCTTCATGACACCAACGAAGCCTTAATTTAAACCATAACTTTACACACATTAACCTAATTTGAGGACCAAAAGACAATCTTGTAGGTAAGTTATGACACTGGGGATATGAATCCAAATGATTCCCCTTTGTCACTTACATATAAAACATAGTTGTTAACTCTTAGGGTACCAAAATACCTTATAATTTTTTACATGGTTAGAACTAATTTGTTGGGTAGGAATCTCCCTTAAGAGGGTTGAAGTCACAAGACTAGTTTCATAGGTATGGGTGGAATTAATCAGTCCACTCTGTACTGAAGGAAACCTACTCATATACCTGATTGTGTGAGCCCTCGTGGATAAAAAATGACCAAGGATGAAGTCAAAGATTCACCTACTCGAATGTGTCATGGATGGGGTATCCTATTCACCATTCTTCTATGGATCTTTTACTCAATATCTCTCTCGATAGGTGGATATCCGATAGCCATTATTGGTCTTATAGGATTTATTATCTGAGTCATATTTCATTGCCCTGTAGAGGATACAGTTTTTGAGGGCTTTGAACTCTTTAGTTAGGTGTTTGCATGGCCTCATACCTCATAGTTTAGCAATTATTTTTGTTTCTAGGTAGTGACTGTTTGTTGGATTTCTAGTCATTTTTTGGTACTTTCCATCTATGCTACAGGATCACAATATATTTTTAGAGTTTGTTGTTGGAATGAGTGCCAATTTTGTTTATATCTCTCCTTTTGCACACTCGGATGTAGTTGGATTTTTAAGCATTTCTCTGGCCCCCTCTACACTTACATCACTATACCATCATTTCTCCTCTGAGGTACTCTCCTAGAATTTGGGGGTAGTTTCCACAATTTGGTTCACTGGATCATTTTTGTCGCACTGTTAGTTGACATCATTCATTGTCTCAAAAACCATCATTCAGTACAATTTCATTTGAAATTGATCATTACCACTCAAATTCCTCCCCCACACATAGTCCTATATATTCTAACAATCCTTCATATGGTGGAAGAAAACCAAATTCATTTTACAAATTATTATTTGGAGGTGGGTTTGGTGGGGGGAATCCCCTAAGTTAAAACCCTCCTATGGGAAAATCATCTACTAGGAGCCCTCCTATTGAGAAGCATCCCATTGAGAACCCACCTATTGGGAACCCTCCTATTGGAAACCCATCTATGGGGAACCCTCCTATGGGAAACCCACATTTTGAGACCCTCCCTTATGGAAATCCCCCCATTTGCAACCTACCCACCAGGAATATTGTAATGGGAAACCCATACAAAGGACACTTTTTTATGGGAAACTCTTCTTCTTGTATACCCCATATAAAAAAATTTCCTATTGAGAAACCCCATGTTGGCCTAATATTCCTTTATATCTCGACCCGAGGTTCAACAACAACACAATACCAACAAAAAACCTAAATACATCGTCTCGATGGAGCAAGATCAGTTGGAAACACCCGCGAGGAAGGGGAAGTCTCTCTTGAGATATTTTAATGTGTAACTACTAGAACCATGTTTCCACATTTTGTGAGGGATTATAGTCCCTTGTCCCACGAACAAGGCACTCGACAGAGATGGAGGGATGGAGTCTTTTACTACGCAACAGAGGTGCAACTGTGTGTCGCAACTAATGAACGTCACAACCTTGTCCTTAACAACTCAACAACTGGCACAACTGTGTGACGCAATCGATTCCTTACTTATAATTAACAGTGTGCGACTTATATAATTAACAGTGTGCGACTTATATTGTAACTTAGCATATTTAATCATGAGATCATGCATAGCATTTCGACAATGCTTTAGACCTTCATTCATTCATTTACTGATTAGTAATGAAGCAACATACATTCAACAATAACTATAACAATACAAAGTAAGAAAACATGCACATAAGCCTTCAATATTCAACATTGATAGCTAAACTTCCAACCACTCAACATACATTAACACAGGAAATAACATGGAAACCCATCTGGGAAAAACCGCTAAGGTGCTCTTCATATGGAATGAGAAATATAGGTAGTACCTTGCAGTATGTGACTTACAGACTGTTCTTAAGATATGTCTTTTTATCGACTCTTCTTGCTCTCATGCTCTCTTGTTTATTGCTTCTATCTACTCCTACTGATCTACGCACAACCTAGATCGACTCTTCTACTTTATTGTCTACGCACTAAGATACAAATTAATCCTACAAAATGGTATGCGCACTTAACTATAGATCCATGTCTCAACAGCCTCTTACTCCAATTAGACTCCTAATCTAGTTCAACACTCTACTAACAACTTCCTCTAGCTAACTCTTCAATATAACAACAACCAATAGTGAATCTAACCCTTATACAGAGAAGGTTCCTCCTACTTATAGTGTTTACAAGACCGCGTAGGGTCGACTGAGTACAACTCAGTTATTATGGACTCAAGTAGCTACAAAATATATTCTATTACATTAATTCTATGCCATGTTGGGCTACAAATGTCCTTCATTACATTAACCACAGCTATAACTAGTTGTGGAAACATCTTTCAGTTTTTCTTGTACAGGCCATAGCTAGCCGCAAAACTACCCTTTAGTATTCTACTTTCTCGTCCTTCTGCAGTCTTCCTTGACTTGCACATGTTCAACCTTTACTCTTATACTTGCCTCTTCCATAGACTCAAAATGTTCTTTTCCTCATTGCGGTGATCCTTGTTGCAGCTTCCTCTGCTCTGCGCTTGCACTTCTTCCTTTACCTGCTTTTCTCTATTGCGCACCCATTTTTCCTCTTGTCCTTGGGCATTGGATTCTTTGTTTTACACTTTTCCTCTCCCAATAATTCCCCAACACTCACATGTGGCTCGTCCCGAGCCACTAAGAAAAAATGATGCCTCCGTAAAATTTTAGTGTTCTTCCAAGCTCATGCCTCTAGCACACATTGTGCCACAGGACCAACCTTGTCTTGAAATTCCTTAAAAAATTGTTGCACCCTGACAACTTTCTATGTTACTTCCTCCTCTCGGTTGGCTAGTTGTTCCACTCAATCGGAATTAATATTTTTTGACGACCCCTCTTCCACTGATTGAGCGATATGTTGGAGCTTCTGCTGTATAGGCTCAATAAGACCTGTAACTCACTCTGCCTCTGATTGATGTTTTGCCATCTCATCATTTATTTTCTACTCTTGGTTGCGAAGAGTTTTCACTTCCTGTTGTAGTTGCTTCCACTTTGCAACCTTCGCAATCCTTTCTTTGATTGGAAATTTTTCATGTATTCCTTTACCATAGTGATTTTTAGATCCACTTGCCACACATATTCCTTGATCTTTTCCATGGTCTCATAGTCCAAAAGTGCTTCCCACATCATGGAAACGACTTCAACTGTCTCAGTGAAAATTGTTTCTCCTTTCCTTATCCTTTCGACAGCCTCTGATTCTATATTCCTTCATTCTTCAAGCACCTCAGAAGTTGTGCTTGCTATCTATCTCACCTTCAACTCCTCTACATATTTCCTAAGTTCCACTGCAATATGCAACATCCGAGAAACCTTAGCAGCTGAATCCTCATATTCTTGGCCTTCTTCTGGAGGGAACTCTGCAACAACGCTCTTAATGGCTTCAGCAAGTGTAAGTCGGCTCTATTCTCATGCATCGATGTCCAGGTGCTTCTCTTTAAAAAGGATCTTGCACTCCTTTTCCTTCCTTGTCTTCTTGGATGCTTTATATGCTATTCCATTTCCTCTAATTCACAACTTTGTAGCGACCACATACTGAAGGGAGTATACATCGACCAATGGGAGCTTTGAAAAATACAGTGTTAGTTCCCCCATTTCCTTGAGCACATCATCATGCTATTCAACACTTGAATGTAGTGCTTGTGCTGTAAGTTCCATCTTGAGGGGTGGAAATAGAAATGGCGTAGCTAAAGTGTCTCTGGGGTCCACACCATACATCTCAGACTCTAAAGTGGTTTTTACTTCATTAATGGCCTTTGTGAGCTGACTGAGGTGCTCAACGACTTGAACAGCCACTTGTGCCTACTTCTTACTTAGACCTTCAAGGATGTTCTTGGATACTTCGGCTAGAACATCTTCTAGAGAACAAGTATCCTCCTCTGTCAATGTGTCCACGTCGGTTGTTTTGCTATCTTTCCACTTCTTGCATGGTGGCACACGCTCTTATTGTTGTTCTTGCTGGAGGTTGTGGATATCATCGTTAGTAGGTGTTTTGTATCCATATCCTTTCTTGGAGCCCCCATCACTGCAATTATCATCTTCTCCTTCTACCTCCTATGACAGATTGTCCTGATCATCACCTCCATCATTTCCTTGGTCATTATCTTGGCCATTTCCCTTATTGACGCCTATGCTAGTGTTTCCACCTTAGTTATCTGGTGGGTCTTCTTCTTGTTCCATCCGCTCCTTAACTGGGATGCGCTATTCTGTCAACTAGTCCTGAACAATTATGTCCACATTTGCATTCTTCATTATAAAACCCATTGAATGTGACTGCTTGTTTAGGTCCTCCTTCGGCTCCAAAATAATGTTACGGACACTAGCCTAAAAATTTATAAATGAGACATACCTTTGCACTATCGCTTCCCTTATTCTATGTTCCTGGTTTATAACATCATGCAGTGCGTCACCATGCAGGAAGAACTCAATAGTTTTGTCCTTCTACCAGATCCTCGTCGCGGAAACGACTTCAACTGCCTCAATGAAGATTGTTTCTCATTACCTTATCCTTTCAGCATCCTCTGATGTTGTATTCCTATGTTCTTCAAGCACCTCAGGAGGTGTTCTTCGTATTTGTCTCACCTTCAGCTCCTTGATCTGTTTCCTAAGTTCCACTGCAATTTGCGACAGCCAAGAAACCTTAGCAGTTGAATCCTCATCTTCTTGGCCTTCTTCTGGTGGGAACTCTGTGATGGCGCTCTTGATGGCTTCAACAAGTGTAATCCAGATTTTTTTTCATGCCTTGATCTCCTAGTCCTTCTCTTTAAGGAGGATCTTGCACTCCTCTTCCTTCCTTGTCTTCTTGGCTACTTGATATGCCACCTCATTTCCTCTGATTCACAACTTTGTTGTGGCCCCATACTAAAGGGAGTATACATCAACCAATGGGAGCTTTGAAAAATATAGTGTTAGTACCCCCATTTCCTTAAGCACATCATCATGTTCTTCAGCACCTAACCATAGTGCTTGCACTGGAAATTCCATATTGAGGGGTGGCAACAACAATGGCGCAGCCAAAGTGTCTTCAGGGTCCACACCATATGTCTTAGTCTCGACGGTGGTTTTTAATTCATTAATGGCCTCTGTGATCTGATTGAGGTGCTCGATGACTTGAAAAACCACTTTTTCGTTCTTCTTACATAGAACTTTGAGGCTGTTCTTGGCTACTTCGTCTACAACAATATCTGCCAACGACCAAATATCCTCCTCTGTCAATGTGTCTGTGTTATCTGTTTCGATAGCTTTCCTCTTCTTGCATGATGGCTCACACTCTTGTTGTTGTTCTTGATGGAGGATGCATATATCCTTGTTAATAGGTGTTTTGTATCCATCTCCTCACTCGAAGCCCCATCATCTTCTCCTTTTCCATCCTACGATTGATCATCCTGATCATCACCTCCATCATTTCCTTAGCCATTTCCCCGATCGACGCTTGCGCTGGTGTTTCCACATTGTTTAAATGATGGGTATTCTTCTTGCTCCATCTACTCCTCAACTAGTCCAGGCCATTCTTTTTTCCATTCTTGAACAATTGTGTCCACATTTGCATTCTTTATCATAAAACCCGCTAGATGTGCATGCTTGAACGAGTCCTCCTTCGGCTCCAAAATAATGTTATGGACACCGAATTGAAAATTTATAAACATGGCATACCTTCACACTGTCGCTGCCCTTATTATGTGTTGCTACTTTATGACATCACACAATGCCTCACCATGCAAGAAGAACTCAATATTGTTGTCCTTCTGCCATATTTTTTGCAGTCAATCCTCGTCTTCCCATGACATCCTGATCGCTTCATGTAGATATTTGGTGAGATCCATTTAGACACAAATCCTTGCATATGATGTGTATATTTGGATCATGGTTTGTTCTGATATTTTGATGAATTTCCTGATATTTTTTCCCAAATCTTCCAAAATTTATGGGTCCCAGTATTCAGCTGGCAAGGAGTACATTATAATCCATACTGGTGCTACTTTCATGTCTTCCTTATCCAGGAAGAACTTTTCCTTCATGGTCTTAGGAATAAGCCTATTGAATAGAAGAAGGGCCCTCATCCAGGACTTTGTTCCTGTCTTCCACATTAAAAAAGGAGATGGTGAAAAAACCCTTGGAACCCAAATGTAGATCATAATGACCCTTGGGTTTCCAAGTGGATTTTATCCACTAGACTAGGTATTTTTTTTGAAGGCTGCATTCCCAAATTTTTTTGATTAGGGTATAATATTTCATATATTGAATGTGTTCCCTGATCTTAGACGATATGAGCAGCATAGTCGGAATCAGAGCCTCTTTCAAAATGCATTGTCCTGGCTTCCGATCCATCGGCCTTCCTTTTCTGGTCTGGGTCTCATCTATATATATCGCGATGTCTCTGATATGAAATCCTGTTGAGGAAAATATGAGGGAGGCTTGCATGCCTCCCCCTATTCCTTCCTCCATACTTCTGTTAGTCCACCCCCCTTGACGTAATTCTCCTCCAAGTCCTTCCCCCTCTCCAATTTATTTTTTTCTCTTTCTTCAATGTTTCAAATTCCATCTGTGGAACCGTTCTTAACAACTATAAATGTTAAAACCATTCACAAAAGTAATTTTAGAGAAGATGTGCAACATGCAATATTCAAAATTCTTGAGAATGAACACATAAAAACTATAGGATTATATATTATCGACAAAATAGGTAAACTATGGCTACATACATACACTTGGAAATTTACTTGGATTTTCACCATTTACATAGGTTGGGATTTCAATACATTATAAGACCATGAGCTTGAGAATTCTTCTCCTTTATCTCTTACTATGTTCTTCTCTGAGAGCTCTTTTTTTCATTATTTTTCAACTATTTATACAAAGAGTTGAATTTTGCTTATATTGGAAGCTATCGATTAACATTAAAGATTGTAATTTAATTCATGACTGTAAATTCACGAAACATCTTGACTTGTAGAACAAAAAAAGGGATGAATAAATATGGTGACAATTGAACTCCATAATCTAACAGAGTGACTGACAAAAACATATTTCTTAATGCAGATCTGCTTGTAATTAATATTTCCAACATGTGTGACATGCACTTTAGATGAAATTTCAGAAAAAGAATTCACTTCTTAAGTTTTTGAATAAGAGTTCTCTTTATTTAAAGATGCCCCTTTTGTATAGTCTATATATTTACCAGAATTATTTTCAATGACAACCGTAACATCATTTTTTCATCCCAACTTCAAGAAACATGTCGCTTGCCATTGTGATGGTATTGTAGAAGGAAATGTTTGAAGCTACATAAGTTTTTGTCTCCAGTATATATATTCTCCTAGTTCCATCCTTTCAATAGCCACAGTATCAAAAATCATTTAATCCTTGAATATATTTATTTATTTTGATTGATTTTAGCCAAGTTAGCATTTTTTTTTTATTGTGTCTGCATCCTCTCTCCAATCCACGAAGATCTTGGGTTTCTTAATGAATACAACGTGTATGCTAGCAAGAAACTCTGCTACCTCATGGTGAAAAAATATCTTTTGTGTTTACGAGTCTATGTCAAATTCACTTTGTAATATTGATTGCTCGATACATTTAGCACCTAGACTATTACTTTCCTACTTAATTGGTGGTGAGATCGAGTTATGTACTTCAACGATATGGGAGTGCGTCAATAGGATGGTTCTATATCTAGGATTCTTTTCTAGCAAATACAACGAGTTATGTATTTTGCAAATGTAACCTGCATGTTAAAAGAAATCTTGGGTATTACAAAGAGGTCAATGATGGTCATAAGCCTTTATGTCTCAAATTAATCAAAATGGAATCTCAAAAGTGTCGTGAAGAAAAGAGGATAAATCAAGATGATTGTAGAGTGAGTGTAAGTGATAATGAATACCAATTAAACAAAGAATCAAACAAAGACTATTATGTTGTAATTTCTGATTTAGTATTGTAACTTTTATAATTACTAAATTTAATGGTTACATTAAATTTCCACCGTGCATTATAACCATTAAAGTGGGGTGTTGGAGATAATGCTTCCATTAATGCACTCTGTTAAGTTTAGAGTTTGGTTTGAGATTTGTTGGAGGTTGTTGAGAGTTTCTAAACTCTATTCTCATGTTTAGAATTAGTTAGTTGGATCTCACTCCAAATCTATATGTGTATTGTATTGAGATTTGTTTATGTAATAGAAATATTATTAATGTGTAATATTGTGCAATGGATTCTCCTCCAATTTTTTATTATCACATCTTCTTGGCCCTCATCTAGCCCAAAGAGGCTCTTATACCAAGAAATTGGGAGAAGAGAGATATTCACACACACAAAAAAATGTTTTACACTCAAATCGATACAAATATATAGAATTATTTGATCCAACTTATTCTAAATCTAAGAATGGAGGTTGGAAGAATATGCCAACAATCTCCAACATTCCCAAACTAAATCTCTTAAAGTAAGCATAATCTCTAACACATATTTATGTTCAATTAAATATCATAAACTTAAAATTTCAACATATTTCAAAATTATTATTTTTACTTTGTAAAGTTAAATATTTAAAATAAAAATTATTTAAAAAACTATTTGATTACAATAAAATGTTAACTGAAAAAATATTTAAAAATAAAAAGCATGTTGAGTTCTAAAGGATTTTTTTTTTAAGAAGAAAAAATCTAGTCCTTGATATTTATTAAGGATCAAAGGGAATTTTTATAATGCACTCATAGCTGGGATTTTTTCAAAAACATGTCTCCACAGAAAATGTTTGACATGAAACTGACCTTGAATACAAACCACAAACCAAATGTGCCAAAAATAGTTGATATTGGACAAAGAAAGATCGAGAGAGATCCCTGATGGATGCATCAACAGCCTACCCACAGCACAATGAGAGACCAGAAAACTTATCTAGAGATGCCCTTGGGGCATTGCTAAATCCAAACAAAAGAAGTAAAAACTCAAAATTCATCTAGTGCCCTGGAAATAACAAGGAGACTGAACTCTGACACATAGCTCTAGAAGAGTTGTAAATCACGACCCCCAATAATGGTTTCTTCATATGCTTCAATGAAGGAACAGTGGCCTTGGCACAAAGAGAGGGAATATTTGGATAAACCATCTTCTCTCATATTGTACTCTCTGTAAACATGTTGGATGTCCAAAAACATAGTGTACTCTCTGTAAACATGTCGGATGTCTGTGCCATAAATTCAAGGTTTGCAGAGTGTCCAACCCTTTATCTTGATCACCTCCGCCGCGCCTAGCTTTCAAAATGAACTTTGATGGGGAAGCAAAAGGCAATCCCAGAGCAGTTGGTTTTGGGGTGGTTTGTAGGAACGTGGAGGGTGAGATTCTGCAAGTTTTCCATGGATCAATAGGATTCGACACAAATAATGCTACAGAGATCGAAGGCTTAGATCATGGGCTCAGGATGATGATTAGAGAAGGGTGGATCCCTGCCATGGTGGAGGGGGATTCAAATGTCATCATCCAAATGGAGAAACAGCTGGCCAACGGTAAGACATCGAAGAAGGTATCGTCAAGTTGGCATATGGCAAGCAGGCTTGATACCCTTTGTCGCTTGGTTTTAGTGCAATCGATGCTTTCCTTTCACCATGTACGCAGGAGCGCTAACCAAGTGGCAGACCTGTTGGAAAATGTCGGCGTTGGAGGAAATGGAGACAGAAGGATGGGATGGCTCAATGGGTCCCAGAATGCAAATAGTTGCATCAACAGGACATCGGCAATAGCAGACAAATAGGGGTTGAAGAGGGGAATAATAATGAAGGTGACACGGCTAGGAGGGAGACACCTACGACCCTTGCTCAAATCCATGCATAACCATGAGAAGAAGGCACATAAGAACCCATGCCAACCCCTAGTCCATTTATTTGAAGTACGGATCTCGGCTTGCAAAGGAGGATGGGATGGATTTTCTAAGAAAGCGGGATTGGAAGATGACGAGAGGCATGAGGTTCCGACTTGTGCCAAGTACGGGGATGGATGATTACAGGGGAAGGGAAATCGATGGCAGGGACACGACCATTAAGGTGGTGGGAGGAATGACTCCTATTAATAACGGCTTGGACGTATGGCTCACCGCTTTCCTTAAGAGGAAATATCTGTATGGTGTGCTGATGTATAGGAATAGGGAGAGTTGTGGGAAAAATAAATGAGTTCTTATCAATCGCTTGCGAGGAAACAAAGTGATGGTACCTTCTCGAGGCAGTTTGGGGAGGCAAAGTGAAAACAGTGATGATATCTAGGCTTGTGCCAAGAGGAAGGGTCTTCCCAAGAGGGGAAAGAGTAGAGCACCTCAGGCGTAGCTCCAGTCCCATGCTACAACAAAATTCTCTAAAGACCCCATCCCTCTTGAGGCTCACAGAGATACAAAGAGGATGGAGAAAGAGTTGTGGAAGAAGGTTGAGAGGACGCCAATTGAAGAGGTCGGGATGGAAGTTGAGGAGTGGGTGGTTGACCCTAGTTCTACCGTGGGAAGGGCCTCTGCTCATGATTGCCTGATTATGATTTATTGGGTCGTGATGAATATGGTCTCTCAATCGGCTGTCAAGGTGGAAGATACAAGGGATGAAATGGAGGCGAACGCTAAAGGTGATGTTGTCCTAGACTCATCATGGAAGGAGCACCATGCGAAGAGCAGGGAGATTCTCAAGCAGCTGCATGCTCTAAGTATTGACAACGGGATGATGCATCGCAAGGTGGACCAGATTTTCACTTGCTTGGGGATTGTTCTCTTCCATCTAGGGATGGATCAACTTCAGGAGGATGGCCCCAACAGACGGTCTGAAGGTCAGAGCTTGGCTCAGTCGGGTGGGGGTTTGCAACAACATGGTCTAGTCTACAACAGATCCTGAGCGCCCCCAACTTTGGTATTTCTCCCTCATGTTGGTGCAGTTTCTATCTTTTCTATGTAATTTTGAGTTTTTAACTATGTTAGTAGGTTTAGATGATGTTAGCGGGGATATATTAGGAGATAGGTGTCTGAGTGTTGGGATTGAACCCTGCCATGGAGGGGATCTCCCTCACTTTGGGAAATGCTTCATATGTAAGGTTCTGTAATGGTGTGTAAGCGGGGATGTTAGAGTCTGTAATGGTGTTTCGGTAGGGCTTCCAACTAGTCCCCAGGATGATGGAGTCTATGTACCTTTGAATTTCGTAGTAATAAAACTTTTATTTACACAAAAAAACATGTCGGATGTCCAACAAAAGAAAACTGACAATCATATGCACCAATGTCCCAGCTCAAGAGAATACAAAGAGGCCTTGTTTTTTTCCCAATTAATGATCACCGATGAGTCACCAAAAATGTGCAGAGAAGGGAATCCCACGCCCATAGAAAAATAGAGGGCCCATATAGCCAAAATCTCTTCCCTCATGTTTGTACTATGACCACATCCTAGTTTGATGCTGAATGTGTGAACACTATTGATAGAAAGGAAAATTTCTGCACCTCCGTTGCTACTCCATCAAAGAAACAATATGGATAAACAAGGGTAGGGGTTGAACCAATGATCTGGATTTTATTTTTTTTATATGCAATATTGGATAAATATGCATAAGGTATTCCACCTGGTTGACCGTGTTGTAGAGAGACACCACTCTGTCTTAAAAAAATCCAAGGTTACGAGTTTTCCAGATATTCCAATACACAAAGAGAGGGAGATACCATAATTTGAGATCCCTAGAAAACCAATCCTCTAGAATATCAAGGAGTGAGAGATCAAGGCACAGAGGCCTGCACTTATAAACATCACAGAGACTAGCAAATACACATTGAGTGAATGAACATTCAGTAAAAATGTGATAACCATATTCCTCATCCCTGTAGTATAAGCATAATATATTAGGACCATTCCAAACCCTTTTAATGAGATTGTCCTACATTAAAATACGATTTTCAACCGATAACCATATGAAACATTTGATCTTCAAAGGGATCTTGCAGAGCGAGATGCAAGCATAAAACTTATTTTGGATCAACACAAGGTTTGTCTTAACAATCATATCATACACAAGACTAGCAGTTACCTTCCCATATTTTTTGTTATGTGTCCACATCAGAGAGTCTAAGGTTTCTTTTAGTATACCGCCACGATAAAGACAAGATATGTAGTTTTTCCATTCATAATTCCATTCTCCTCCTAGTTCAAGATCATCTGCTAATAACTAGTAAGACTAAGCTCCCTCAACAGGGTTAAGGGCATGATGTAGTGAGGTAATTCCATTGTCTAGAAGGTACTTTTTTAGATCATGATAGAAATAAAGAAAGTGTCTGAACCAATCACAGGATCAATTCCATTACCTTCCAAGCCAAGTGAGGGTTTTAATGAAGCCATTAAAAAATATAGAGGTTCCTCTAACCGAAATTTTTTTGCAATGGAACCAATCTTCCATAGGTCTATATTTTAAGTACTTTGTACAAATAGTTTGATTCAAAACACCCAAACCCTTGAGAGCCATCTACAAACTTCTGATTCTTAATGAGGTGCCGAACAATCTAAATTCTTGATAACCCAACCCTCGAACTCATCGGGCCTTGATAAGATCTGCTAGTCCACCAGGTGAAGACGGTTCCTATCCCTTTTCGATCCCCAAAGGAAGGAGAAGATCAGTTGTCTCATTATGCTAAGGATGGTCTTGGAAAATCGAGCCAAAGAAAATGAGTATACAGGTAAACTGGTAAGAACCGCTCGAATGAGGACAAGTCTTCCACCCAATGATAAAATTTTATAATACCAGTGATTTATCCTTTTCTCAAAATTCTTCAGTAACCATCTTCATTCATTTACCTCATAGCTGAGAATATTGATATTAAATTATCCAAGATATTTAAATCCCATATGAATGAGATCCACTTTATAGGGTAGATAATGAAGAATTCTATTTAGGACCCCCTCATCCATTTAGTTAAAGAGAAAACCATACTTATCAATAGTGATGCACATTCCCGATGCAGAGTAGAATGTGTCCAGTATTACCTCAAAATACATCCATTCCTTAATGGTACCAATCCCAAAGAGAACCACATAGTGTACAAAAAGCAAGTGTGTTAAGGCTAGAGAATAAGATATTTTTATGCCCCTAATCTTCCCATTTACCTTGGCATCCTTTATGAGCAAGTTCAGACCTTCAATGACCAATATGAAAAGTAATGGAGAAAGAGGGAAACCCTACCTAATGCCTGGAGAAGTTGTGAAAAAATCAAAAAGGGTGCCATTGACTAACAAAGAAAAATTTGAAATTTTTTTTGAAAAAGACAAGCATCCCATGATCCAGTTTACCCCAAGGAATTGCCTATTTGTAAGAGAATGAGTCTCATATAAGTCGAGTTCACCCGAGGGTAAGACGCCATACTTTCTTGGTCATGATATTTACATGGATTTCTAAAGGATTATTTATATATATGCTTTTGATGGGTATAGTAAAAACATACACCTTCCACCCAATATATTGAAATAATGACCTTGGAGTTAATAAATAAACATTTAGAAAATTATATTCTCCACTGATTTTTTTTCACAAAATCATAACATAACATTACTTAATTTTCAAACATTCATATAATTTGTGGAAAACTATGAAAAGGTCTCATGGTTTTGTAATGGTTGGTCAGCTTCTTTTGGACCTATCACGAGTAGTATGTCTCATTTAATTGACGAGACATTGCAGGTTTAGCCAAGAGGATCCTCCTGGATTTGTTGCTTGCCCTATCGTTTCTCTCATTTCTTTACTTCTCCTCCTCATCTCTTCCCCTTCTTTCCATTGGGAAATCCAATGCTCATCACATATGATAAAAGAAACAAACATTCACAAAATTCCGTTCTTAGATGTGTTCTATTTTCCTAAAACAGCGTCATCCAACTCGTTGGGTCTCCGTGACCCCAATGTAATCGACGAGACGTTGCAGGTTTAGCAAAGAGGATCCTCCTGGCCTCGTTGCTTGCCTTATCGTTTCTCTCATTTCTTTACTTCTCCTCCTCATCTCTTCCCCTTCTTTACTTCCCACCAGGGATGTCTATACATGGTATAACACTCACAAACTGCGACCAGAATGCGAGGAAAGGAAGATCGAATTTTTTAGCGACAAGAAACGTCCGAATAAGAAAGGATCTGCCGATAATACATGAGAATGGGCACTTGCCAGCTTGGAAGCTATTTAATGATTAGGGTTTATACTTGCGTAATCCTGGGTTTAAAATGTGTAGTCAAATCATGCGTTAATATTTGGCATGCCAATTTAATGCTTAGGGTATGAACTTAAGTTGTTGGATTACTCGTATTTGTAATTTAAATGTGTAAAACATAATGAAAGTAACAAAATTAATCACATATAGTTAGTTATCACAACCACGTGACTGACATGATAATTTCTAGTTCTGAGTTAATTAGAACCGATTTTAGGTTAAAGATAAGGAGTTCCTAGTTAATTATAACTGTTTTTAGGTTTAATTTGACAACCAACTGTGCCACTCAAATGATAATTTCAGAAAATTCTTAGTTAATCATAAGTAATTTAGGTTATAGATGAGTTGTTCTTTGTTAATTAGAATTGATTGTAGGTTTTATTTGACGACCAACTATGCCACTCGAATGATAATTTCATATTTCTATATAAAAGCTTTTAGTCAATTATAACTAATTTTACATTATAGATGAGGAGTTCTTAGTTAATTAGAACTGATTTTAGGTCTGGGTTTTATTAGACAACCAACTTTCTCACTCGATTGATTATTTCATAAAGACGAGTTCTTAAAAATTATTTAGGTTTTATTTTATGCTAATCGAAACATATCTGAATATATATGACTTGACTTGGTATTTTAATGTTTAAACAAATAATTATAGAGCATTCATGTGTGTACTTACTACAACACATTATTATTTTTGTAAATTGTTGAATCATCCTAAGATGATATAGTTTTTTTGGTGATAATTTAATATTTTTATTTAGTAATGTGGTTTTTACAATTTGATTCGACAAAATCTTAAAAATGAATAAAATTATATGATAATTTTATAGAGTTGTTTTCAATAAATTTAATTCACTCATTGGTATGTTATAAATAGGTCATCCCATGGAAGTGTTGGCATTATGATAGGTATTGATATGGAAACATACAAGATTTTGATGCGGTTGTCATTGATGGCAACACATAAGTTCAAAGCATATGATCCAACAGTAAGGAAGACAAATAAGGAGAGATAAGAGTGTAATCATGCTCTCCACTCATGTATGCAATCAAACTAGTCATGTATGCAATCAAACTAGTTCCCTTGAGAAAGAAAACTATGACTCATCCTCGATGAATACCTTCAATATCGAAAATCAAGAAGCTCAAACATAATGTCCATTCAATTCATTCGGTAGAGATTAGATGATCAAGAGAATACATTCAATTCACTTGAAAAATATTGGACAAAACACATTAAAGGAGGAAACATGGATCGATGGTGGGAAAGGATTCACGAAGTGAACCTGCATGAGAGATAAGCGATCCGCAAAACAAAAGTGGAGATCCACATTTGATCGCAGATCGAAGGTCAGGAAGGAGCCCACAAAAATCAATGACTCTCAGAAGTTGTGGAAGGAAATTGTGGAAGCCCATTTCGGGAAAAGTTGAAGGCACGTCCGCAATCCGCAATCCGTAACCCAACTGCAAAAAGAGAGTTGCGGAAGGAAAATTGCACACACCCAGTTTTGCGAAAAATGGGAAGGTGGATCCACAATCCACAATCCGATTGCGAAAAGGACCATTGTGGCTGCATGATTGTGGAAAGGATCCTGCAAAAAGGAGCTTGCGGAAGCTCAATTGTAAAAATATTAAGTTGCAGAAAGACTAAGGTTGCGGAAGCAATCTTGCAGAAAGTTGTATTGCGAAAAGGAGGTTGCAGAAAGGTTGTTGTGAAAAGTAAGTTGTAGAAACTCAATTGCACAAAGATTGAGTTGCGGAAAGACTAAGGTTGCATAAGTAAGCTTGCAGAAGGGTGAGTGGAAAAAATTGAGGGACCTTTTAGATGCAATGGTAGAGTGAAGTCAATCACTCTTGATCCATAAAATAGAAATCATCCCAAGCAATCTTGACCCTGCCAAGCCTAGCCCCAAGGCTTCCAACATTAAGATTGAGTTGCGGAAAGACTAAGGTTGTGGAAGTAAGCTTGCGAAAGGGTGAGTGCACAAAATTGAGGGACCTTTTAGATGCAATGGTAGAGTGAAGTCAATCACTCTTGATCCATAAAATAGAAATCATCCCAAGCAATATCGACCCTGCCAAGCCTAGCCCCAAGGATTACAACATTCATGCCAATTAGGATTGTACACAAAAATGCGTTCCTGTTTTACCTTGGAAAAACTCACTCCCGTTTTGCTTCAATAAAATGTGCAAAACCGGGGGGGGGAGAGGGGGGCGTGGGGGGCGGTCCTTAGTGGTAAGGGGAGACATAGGGATGTGTGTGGGTGTGTGTGTGTGTGTGGGGGTGTGTGTGTGTGGGTGTGTGAGAGAGAGAGAGGGAGAGAGAGAGAGAGAGGAGGGGGGGTCCTTAGTGGGATGGGGTGACTTGTGGATGTGCATGTATGAGAGAGAGAGTTAAAGGTGTGTTAGTATTTTAAGAGTTGGAGGGGTTAGATTAATGTGGGGGTGTCTAGGTGTTATAAAGGGGATGTAGTATGGGAGTGGGGGTTAGAGGTAGTTGGATTGGTTGGGGAGTGATATAAGGGAGGGGGTGCTAGTAGTAAAGGGAGACCTGTGGATGTGACCTATGCATGTGTGTGTGGGTGTCTAGGTGTTGTAGATTATAGGTTAGGGGGTGTTAGTGGTAAGGGGAGGCATAGGGATGTGTGTGTGTGTGTGATAGAGAGAGAGAGAGACAAAGGTAGAATGGAAGGGAGGTCATTAGTGGTATGGGGTGACCTATGGATGTGTGTGTATGTACGAGAAAGAGAGAGGAAG
>LPNX010640602.1:0-25838 GCA_001517045.1 Pseudotsuga menziesii | reverse complement strand
AGAGAGAGGAGGGGGATTAAAGGTAGGGAGAGGAAGGGGGGGGATTAGAGGTAGGGAGAAGAGGAGGGGGGGTTAGTAAGAGTTAGGGGGAAGAGGGGAGTCAAGGGGGGGAAATAAAATAATAAAATTATTGGTATAATTGACAAAATGAACACTCATTGTAGTATTTGAAAATGCGCATGCATTGTGCTTCACTAAAATGCGCTGCCATTTTGCTTCAATAAAACATGCTCCCGTTTTTTTTAAATTCAAAAATGTATTCCCTCCAAATGATAAGGTCGAGCCTCCACCCATGCTTGCAAGGAATTCTTATGCCTATGTGTCTTCTTTGTACTTTTCTTCAAATTCAACATGCATGCCTTGGAGTATCATAAACCATGGCTAATTCAACATTATATCCAAATTTTCAATATGCTAGTGTTTAGTTGTTCGTCTAATTATGATGCACACCTCCATTTTTTATGAGATTTTAGAAACATATATGTTTTTTTTGCAGATTCCAAATATGTAAAATTTAACAAGAATACATATTTTTTTCTATTTTTTCTTATTTATCTTTTTCCATCACTTCTGAACTCAAAAAACACATTGTTAGTGTTTCATCCATATCTCTTTTGTTTCTCAACCATTTAAAAAAAAATGTATGGTGCACTAAATAAAACCGACCTCTACATACTATAAAAAACCCATTTCCAAATAATTGCATTAAGACATTCAAACACTGCACCCATAATTGACATACCATTTTCGATGTTTGATCTCTTAGATAATTAAAAGTAATTTTTATTATTGGAAAAATAGTCGTGCATTAGTACTATATGTTCTCTATATGTATACCGGTTTTTGTAAGTTTATTCCATCATTTATTCACTGAGACGCTGCACCCACAAAAACATATACCTTATATATTGTCCCAAAAATAAAAAGTGCCCGTTAAAAAATATCTAACTTTATATAGTTAGCAACATTTTCAATAGAAAAAAATTATATATTTGGAAAGGTCATTCAATTTCCTACATTTCTTGTTTTTCACTCATCACAAGATTCATTGTGTAAGTGTCTCAAAATATCCATGCAAGTTGATGGATGTCTGTTTTTTCAGTTTTCTATTGCATCTAACGCGCCAAAAGAGACCATCAACTTTGTGCACTCACCCCAAAGTTTAAATCTAGGGAATAAGGGTGGTGGGGTGGTTCTATGGAAGACTTGTAGTCTTCTGTGTGCAAGTTGGATCTTGTAGAAGAGATAATAATGTACATGAGGTTTCCACTCAATGAGAGTGAGGGACTCTAAAGGGCTCACAAACCTAAGGAGGAGCTTTGGTATGGGAACTAAATGACACGACAGGTTGTGACTAGGGTGCCCATGGCCAGGAAATCCCTTCTGATTAAATAACGACACTTCTAGAAGCAACTTGAAGATTTCATGTCATTAAAAAGTGGTTTTGTACCTAAGGTTTATGGATCATGGTCATAGGATAATTCCATAAAGTAGGCGGAATGGAATCCTATCCTATATGCTTGTAATGATATATACCTAGTGGAGGCATGGACAAGCTCATAAATGGTAAAATCCAAGGCTCCATGAAAAGTGCATAAAAAACACCCTTACACCATGATAATATACTATAAAGTTTGTAAAATATTAAAAATAGGGTGAAAACTATAGAAAAGTTGGTAAAAGTTTCTATAAATAGTAAAAAATTGCAAATTTACCATACCATTTGATATTTTACCACACATAGTGCTTAGAGGCCCTTTTCACCCTTAATATTCAAACATCGATTTGGGAGCTGCAAGAGACGAAATCACAAACGGTGTAGACGAAGTACTCTCACCATGCTTTCAATTCTATTAGTTAAATTTCAGTTTTTAGTGGTGGGTGTTTAAGTTTTTCACCACCAAAAAATGGGTAAATGGATCTAGGAAGGTCATTGAACCCTGTATAAGGGTAGAGAATGAACCCCAAGAAGGTTGTTGCAATGCAAGAATCGCCGTGCCCTAAAAGCTTAAAGTGCTTAGATGGGTTTTTAGGTCTTATTGGTTACTATAGGAATTTGTAAAATTGGTAAAATTGTAAGCTCAATGACAACCCTACTCAAGACAAATGCATTTGCATGGAGTGAAGTGGAAAAACAATCATTCTCAAGTCTAAAGCAAGCCATGTGCACCACACCATTTTGTTTTAATTGTGGCTGATTTTACTAGGACTTTTGTTCAGTTTTAATGCCGGAAAGAAGACCCTTAGTATTCACAAGTAAACATTGGTGTAACAAAAACTTAAAGAAGCCTACCTATGTGAAAGAAATTATGGTAATCTTACATGAAATTAACACATGGTGACCATTTCTCATAAGTTGGTGCTTCTTGATCAAAACTGATCACCATACCATAGCCTAAAGTATTTTTTTGAGCAAAGGTTGTTGGAAGACGGATCACCATACTAGACTAACGTAATTTTTTTAGCAAAGGTTGCTAGTTAATGCTGCCATTTGGGAAATCAAATGCTCATTACTTATGATAAAAGAAAGAAATAGTTAGAAAATTCCTTTCTTTGATGCGTTCTATTTTTCGTAATATCATATATATCAAGAAAGGAGAAATTAGCCCCTCTAAGAGGGACAAATTGTGAAAACATACAAATACTTGGTGCCAAATTGTGGAAATATGTCATGGTTTCTTGGACCTGACACTAGTGGTATCCATGACCCCAATGTAATCAACGAGTCGTTGCAGGTTTAGCCAAGTGGATCCTCCTGGACTCGTTGCTTGCCTTATCGATTCTCTCATTTCTTTACATCTCCTCCTCATCTCTTCGCCTTCGTTGCTTCCCAGCAAAAATTTGGTAGCTTTTGCGATCTCCCCTCAGTCTATCACTCCATCATCCCTACACCTCTCTAACTTCAATCCAATCTTCCACTGGTTAACCACAAGCATTCGATCGATGTATTGATCAACTAAATGTGGAAAAACCAACATGGGAACACCCAAATTCAAGCTCTCCATTGTTGAATTCCAGCCCCCATGGGTGAAGAAAGCCCCAACGAAAGGATGAGATAAAACTGATAATTCAGTAGCCCATGGAACCACCAGACCTTGATTTTTTGTTTTCTCCAAAAAAGGCATTTGGTAGAACGACGACGTCATCATTTGCGTCCTGATCAGAATTATTTAAGATACCTGGACAGACTACCCACAGGAAAGTCTTCTCACTTTCCAATAAACCCATAGCTATCTCATCTATTTGAGCCTTGGACATACGAGCCATGATTCCGAAGGAAACGTAGAGAACATACAATCTGGCCTTCGAATCCAGCCACTATGAACAATCTGTTTCCCCCCACAGACTCAATGACATGATCTCCTCATGATTGCACTCCTCTTCAGGATAAACTGATGGAAGGAATGACCCGAGTGAATAGATGGGAGCTACTATTCGTTGAACTGCATCACTTACTTTGCTTTCGAGCTCAGAGACTGTATTTTCGATAATCCACTCTGTCATAAAGCGAGCATTTGCAAAATAGTTTTATGGGGATCACTAGTCATGTCTCCCACCTGGATATCTGATGGAAGATCTTCGGGCTGCAATGGAGGTAGACCGGGAATGTAGTCAATTATGTCCCTCAGATTTGTAACAATGAAAGACGTTCCTCGTTATTTCAAGATACCTAGCTAAATCTTCTTTCAATTCAAAAGGGAGGAGCTGAAAGAGTGCACCTTCTTTGTTAGGCGGAAAGTGACCGTTAGAAATAATTGAGGAGAGATGCCTATAAATGGTATAAACACTCATAGACATCGACCAGAATGTGACGAAAGGAATCACGAATTTTTTGGCCACAAGAAACGTCCAAGTAAGAAAGGCACTGCCGATAATACACGAGAATGGGCGCTTTCCAGCTTCTATATCGAAGTGTCTTTGTATCATATCTTCGGCAGAATCTCTCATTTCGTTCATTAAAAATCGGAAATATTCCACATGATTGACCTCCCGGTCAAAATCCAGCAGTAGACCGTGTGAAACCTGAGCAAAAGGAATGTTTGAATTGGGACCAAGACCAACTGAAATATCGTGGTGATAACTGCGGGCCTTCATCATTTTGGAATGATTGGAGTCCGTGTTAATGAAGGTGACAATGATGCCTCTAGAAGAAAGCATCTGAGAGAGTCGTATGAGAAGATTTAGGTGGCCCTAAACTGGGAATGGTATTACCAGAACATGGGGAGGAGCCATAGTTGATGGCAATTAGCTCTCTGCAATTGATCCTCTGTGACTGAGTCTTAAATGAGACGTTATTCATGCAGACTGGACCAGAAATCTCTGCCCAAACTTAAATAAATGACTATGGTAAAGTCCAGGAATTTGGTTCGGTCATAGTTTATGATGTCATGGCTTACACCTTTGCTACACTCTATTTATTTTATGATATCATGGCTTACAACTTTGCTATCTGATTGAAGAAAGTTTATGGTTGACGACATTATTTAATGTGACGAAATGAATAATTCTTGTGATATACCTATATCAACCATATTAATATTAATTAATTAGTATAATTTTTTTATATTTTTTGAGTGATCTTTTTTCAACAATTTTTTGACACCTAGCTTGTTGATAAAGATTAGTGAGTTATTATTATTATTATAAAAAAAAATATTATGAAAAAATAATAAAGAAATAAAATATTAAAAAACATAAATAAATATAAGTCAATTATGGTTAGTTCATCTTTTTAAGTTGTGGGTTTAGTTAGCTCTAGTTCCATTCCTCTTAGGGGTGAGCTAACACGCAAAAAATTCAAGGTGTGGCCTAAGCCATGTGTGATCCTCTTTCACTGATTTTGATGGCTTAGATGCTCCTCGGTCATGGTTTCTTAAACCAAATAAATACAAGTCAAAGATTCTAGCAAACAAAATAATAACAAATACAAATACATTAATAATAATATAAATGATTATCTATTGGATATAGGTAGCGTGGTTGGGAGGAATCATTCTTACCCTTTCCACACAAGTTCAATTCTTTGTAAGTCACATGATGAGCCCTTAAATGGGTCTATAATGTAGGAATTTATAGAGCAGCAGCTAAACACCAAATCAACATGAATTATCGATTGGCATTAAACATGATTGAAGGAAAAATTACTGTAATATACAATGTAAGATGATCTCAGTTGGGCGTACTAAGACTTCCCATCACGTGGCATACAACCACTGCATTAAATTACAATTATGGCAGCAACTTAAGTGAAATCTAACTACGACTAACTAGTAAGTGTGTCGTTTACCAAATATAAATGCGGTGGGTGAGATTATCCCTCCTGCTAACTCTCCTTCTGAATCTCAACCATAAGCTATAATGGGAGAAATTACTCTTAACTCCTTGTTAATTTCTACTATAATTGCCTCTAAGGGCTTACATCAAAATTCAAAACAAAATTATGATGCATTCTGGTCTCAGCAAGGCTTACAATGTGTTAAATTTTTCATTTTCACTTTCTTTGTTGCGATTTGTTGATGCAGCTTCTTCCTATGCTTTCTTCTCCAAGTTTTGAAGATTTGAATAATTTTCTTCTTCATTTGTTCTATAAGTGTTTAGTCCTTCAAATACTTGGATGTACCAAACTCAAGCTCTTCACCATTGTTTATGTTGTTTTGCAGTGCTGGCATGCTTAGATGTTCTTCAATATTTGTAGCAATGAGCTTCATCCATGTTTGTTGACCTTCATTCAAATGTGCTTGGCCTTGTTTAGTAGATTGATGCTACATTAAACCATAGTAGTATCTTATCTCTTCTCAGCTCCATTATATAAAAATTCTCTCAACAGATTCATCATAATTGTTTTTTATTTCTACATGCTCCATATAGTCTTCATCATACTTGGGCTTTGCTAGCCATTCTTCAATAAATTTCAATCCTTGATCAAAACTTGATGCCACAATGACTGCACCCTTTTGTTCTTTTTCTTCAACTATTGTAGGAATATTCTTGCTCTCAATACCTGCACACTTGCAAACAACAAAAATGTTATGAAAATATTTTGCTTTGAAATTATTTGCATCTAACTCTTTTTTGCCTTGTTTTACTTTAACAGTTTTGACTATGACTATTGGATCCTTTTCAGCTGTTACAACAACTTCGACTTCATCCACGTCAAAGGAAAAATATTATGCATGTATAGCAAGTTCTTCAGTTTCATCATCCACAACTATCTGGGGTTCATTAGATTTCTCAACAGCTTCATTGGTTGGATTTTCTACTATTGTGTTAGAAATTCCATCTTCATATTCATCCACAAGTGCCTTTACACTATGGGATTCACTAACAACTTGGTTCTCTTCCGCTTCAACTACAGGTTTTTCTTTTGCTTCTTCTTCAACAGATTCATGTGACATAGTTGGATGCTTGCTAATGTTGCTTCCTTTTACTTCAAATTCATGTTTTAAAATTTATGATGCTTCCTAGGTTGTTTTAGCTACTCCTACTTTCAAAAATATATTTTCATCTAAGGAATGCTGAATGAAATACAATGTTGGTTCATGCTTCTGCACTTTCTGATATTCTATCAGGGCTTGTAAATTGTTAGATTTTTAACATTAAGCTAGAATAACATTAGGATCTTTAACTGAGAGAACAGCAAGCACCAAAATCAAACACAAGAGACAATGAACACAATGTTTTTCCTCGGGGAAACGATAAATGGAGAAAACACCGCAACTTCCTCAGAGATAGAATCAACACCAAAGTTAAACCCAAAACAGTAAGTGATCTCCCGACAGCAGTAACCTTCTTTCTATCTAGCCCCAGTGTCTTCTCCTTCCTCAACTATGCACTACACTTGAGTGTGTGTGAGATGTTTCCTATATAGAGAGTCTAGCTCTCTATTTATACTAATCTCGACATGACTAAAACCCTACGAGGGCCAACCTCTCTAGGAGAGTCTAATAACCCTAGTGCCCCAGAACTACGAGGAATTTAACCCTTAGACAATAGGAGGGTTACCCATAATGACTTGAGATGACTTGTTTACAATATAGATCCTCCCGATAGGAGCATTGAGGCCTGACATGACACACGTACATCCCAGAATAAACATCGGGTTACAATAGATAAGAAATACAAGTGAGTACATTCTGAAGTTACAATTACATCAACACTCCCTCTTAACTAGGAAGGTAATCTCTCGACACAATTTTCATCACAGGTCTTCTTCTCTGGATCATCTCGTCATATGTATCTTCAAGTCATATTCATCTTCAGATTTGGATCATCACTCGATCTGGATCATCATCACTGGATCTGGATCATCACTCGATTTGGACCATCATTGGACATTGTTAACCCAAAAATCCCCCACTCAGCTCTCAATGGCATACACCACCCAAGGACACCATCTCATGACCCTCATATCACTCCATTAGACCCCCCACACCCTCAAAATAGCTAAAGGATGAAGAAAAGGGATTAAAAACGCCAAAGTGGAGCCCAAAACAGTCTCCTAGGAGCTAAAACCCCCAAAAAGGGGCTAAAACCCTAATAGGAGCTAAAGTTAGGGCGAAAGGGGATAAAAGCCCAAAAAAGGAGCTAAAGCCCTGAACAAGGGCTTAAAACCCTAAAACCCCTTGAAAAAACTATCAAAGGAGGGTGGGGGGTCACTCTTAAACAACTTCTCCCTTGCATATTGTTATGCTGCACATGGATGCCTTGAGACCTTTGCCTCTCAAGCCACCCACACTCCCTCTCCTCCATTTCCATTGAGCCATTGCTCCCCCATCCAAGAGAGGTGCTTCCACAAGCTAGGGCATGGTGTCCCATTTCCACCCAAGAGAAGGAATAACCATATTTCATGTTTTGTTTCTTAGTTTCTTAGTTTTCTTTTCTTTCTAACCCTTATTTCATTTGCAGGTTTTAGATCTAACATTGTTTTGCATGTGTTTCAATCTATTGTAGCTTAGGATTTATTTGCAGGTATTTGGAGGTAGAACCCTAACCCTTGTGTGCAAAGGGGTTCATCATTGCTTCTATCTCCTTTCTGTTCTTAGCTTAGCTTTCATTTTTTTCATTTACATTGGGTTTTATTTTCTGCATTTACCCACCAGCAGGAACCTACCCTTCTGTCCTATAAACAGAAGGGATCCATTCCTGCCCCTGTAGTAGGGAGAAATCCCTGCTACAGAACTAGCGACCATACGAGGTCGATCCCACAGGATCCCTAGTCCAAATTTTTAATTTCCAAGTTTTTAAATTTTTTGCCCTAGTTAAATTTTTTTTTTTATGTTAAATCCATCTTAAATTCAATTTATTTCCTATTTTCAGTACTGTCGAAGCCTTTGCTTGGAAAAACCAAGTCAGATTGGCCATAACACAAGTTATTATAGGCCAGATCTGACTCTGTCTCACAAAAACCCCAAATCCAGAGCAGGGTGCTTTTATTAGGGCCAAAAGTGAGACTGGGGCACACTTAATGGGAAAACAGGTGCGTCCAGGGCACACTTAATCCCCTAATAAGTGTGACTTCAACCCAAAACTTAGTCCATAACTATTTCTGCATTCTATGCGACCCCCTCGCTTGTTTCTGAAAAAATCTCTTGCCCCCCTCTCCAGATTTGATCATAAATGTGCGGCCTATCAAACATAACTTTAATTTCAGTTTAATAACAGTTAAATTTCAGTTTTATAGGACTGTCATTGCGGCTCAGCCACCTCTATCCAGCACTACAAGTCACACTAGTGTAAAATGAGAGATTAGTGACCAAAAAAATAACCAAAATCAGCATATCAATGACCACTTTTGGTTTGGCGATCGCTGGTGGCTAATTTGCGGTCTTTTATTACATGACCAAAATTGGTCATTTTTATTTTGGTCATTTATATCTTGTCGGTTGGTCATTAATTTGGTCATATATTTGGTCATTAATTTGGTCATATATTTGAATCAATGACCAAATATATGACCACATTTGTGACCAAATTAATGACCACATGACAAGCTAGAATATGACAAAATTTGGTCACGTAATAAAAGACCATAAATTAGCCACCAAAACTGATTTTTGGTCATTGATATGCGGATTTTGGTCATTTTTCTGGTCATTTATATCTCATTGTTTGGTCGCATATCTCTCAATTATTGGTCATTTTATTTGCGAATTTTGGTCATTAATCTCATTTACTGGTCACTAATTTAGTCATTTTTAGTCGCTTTATGTATGGTCATTATATTTTAGTATTTTTAATGGTGTCCATTATTAATCAATATAAATTTTTAATTTGATATTACATTTAAATTAAAAAAAGAATCATGCATTTATTCTCATCTAATACACATGCGAATTATGCAATGTCACATTATAATTAATTACAAAACTTGTAAATAATATCTAATACACATGTAAATCATGCAATGTCACATTAATTAGTTAATAATTACAACATTGGTACATAATATAAAGTACAACCATATATATAAGTTTTAAACCACAAATTATATTATATGAAATGTCAAAATTATTACAATAAATATGAGTTTTCTCACAAACACATTAATTTTCATATAACTTTACAGGAAAATCATCACTTTTCAAAATATTACAATGGCTAAACCATCATACTTGCACTTGGTTGCAAAACCATACTTAGATCCCACATCAACAGCTTCAAAACCATACTTAGATCCCACGTTAGCAACTTCGTAACCACACTTAACAGCTTGAAAGCCTCAACATCAGGGTCTTCATACTGAATGACAAATCCTCAGTAGCGGGATCTTCATACTCAATGGCCCACCTATAATTTAAGCTCACTCCTACAAAATCCAATAAAACTTGGCAGAGGGGATACACTTGGCAATGCCAAAGTCTGACAAATGTGCTTCAAAATTGTCATCTAAAAGAATGTTGGAAGTTTTTACATCTCTGTGAATAATACGTGGGTTACAGTCATGATGGAGATATGCTAGACCTTATGCAGCTCCCAAAGCAATCCTTAGACGTGTGTTCCAGTCTATCTTAATCTTCTTTGAAGATCCTAGATACAAAGAAACATTGTTTAGATTCTCCAATTCATCGATTAGCAAACATCAATTATATATGAAAGGTTGGTAGAATCTCATGCTAGGCCTATATGTATCTTGTACAAGTAAAATTATTGATAGCTTTGCCATCCATTTCACTTACCATGTAATATGTCTGACAAACTTCCATTTACCATGTAATCATAGAACAACAAATTGCCATGTGGAGAAAGAGAGTACCCATGCAAACTGACAAGATTACGATGTTTGATGCTTCCAACAGTATCTAACTCTATCTCAAATTCCCGCAAGCTTTGTGGGTAGTGTGTGTATAGTCTTTTAATAGCAATTGGCTTACAGTTCTTAAGAACACATTTATAAACTGTGCTAGTAGCACCATAACCAATTACATATTTCTCATTCAAATTTTCTGTAATGCACATCATGTCATCATACATGTGAAGGGACATATCCACATGCAATATTACTATCCTTGGAGAACCTGATCAGGACATCAATGCATTTTTTAATGAAGTGCATAGATATTGATTTGAGTTAATACTTTATTTCTATGATATAATCTAGACAAATGAGAAATGTGGCATAATAATACCTTGATCCATTTTGCTTGATGACCCTTTGGTGAATGGCTTAGGCTGATTTGAATGGTAGAGAGCTATGATAATCATAGACACTAATAAAACTGAACCCATAGAGATGCAAACAATAGCTGGTGTTGAGATAGAAGCTGTTCATTTTCAAAATCAATATGATACATTTATAAATATAATTTCTCAGGAAATTTGATCGTAAAACAGAACTAATCTATGTAATTTGACTTGTAAAATTTAATTTTGTTTTCACCTTTTGATTGCCTAGCGTATATCCCACAAAGTGATCCAATCCAATCACCACAGAGACCTGGATTTCCTAAAAATCTGAGGTAATAATCAATCCTGTCAGATCAAATGCACAAAACCACTAATATCTAGAACAAATACTGAATTTGATCCAGAGATAAAATGTTTCAAATATATCTATACCTTTCTGGGGTAAATCTTGTAAAGTTCTTTATGGCAGGAATATTCCCAGACAAATTGTTGTAAGAGAGATTTCTGTGAAACAAATGAACCATTTCTAGTCAATCAGTAGAAGTTGAAATATGAAGATTACTTCCTTGGAACTTCAAAACGAAATGAACTTCAAATAGGAGTGATTTAGACTAATTCTTACAGTGTAGTAAGGCTGAAGCAGTTGGTCAACTGATATGGCACCTCCCCTGATAAATTGTTGTTATTCAGAATCCTGTATATCATCCATCTCCAGAATTATTTTCAGAATAATCGAGTTATTTTCATAATAATTGTGAACCTATTAAATAAATTGTATCTTACGTCATTCGAAGAAACTTACAGCGAGGCCAAATTTTGTAGCTGTCCAAGTTCTTGAGGAATAGTACCCGATAATCAGTTAGCAGAAAGGTCTCTGCATTGAAAAGATGTCACACTATGCTACTTTTGTTGAAGTGACCATGGGTACACTAAATAGATATGTGGAAGGAACAAGAATTCTTTGCAAACAACACAAACCATGCAAGTACTTACATATCCCCAATGCTTCTTAGATTTCCAAATTATGCTGGGAGAAAACCACTCAGTTTATTGCCACTCAAGTTCCTTGAATTCACAATCCAATAGAGACCATGATGGGTTAATAGTTATCTCACCCACAAAAACTTGATTTGTTCTCAAAAGAATTCTACAGATGGCTTACAATTTTAAAAGATGTTCCAAATCCCCAACAGATCCCGGAATAGGTCCAGAAATATCATTTTTAGAGAGGTCCCTAAATATTCACATCAAATCACAGATCAATCAAAATGTACATTTTACCGTTAGAGCAAATTATGTTTCTAGATGAAATTATAACAGGAGCCTTAGAAGCTTAATCAAGACATTAAAATAGCAAGAACTCACAGTGTGTCTAGATTTATAATATATCCCATCTCTATGGGAATTGCTCCCTTGATTTTGTTGGAGGATAGATTTCTGTAAAACCCACAACAAAATATGTTAATCACTCTGAAAATGCTGCATAAAATTCAATAATTCATTATGTTAAATAGTTTAATTGTATTATCTGTGACCTACAAACACTTACAAATAAGTTAAGCTATCAATTTTACGGAATTCTAGAGGAATAGTTCCATTCAAATGGTTACCATGCACATTGCTGGACAAAGAAAGGACAAGAAGAAGACATGACCTCAATATTGTTAGAAAAATGCCAAATTACTTTCCATAGATTTTCCACTAGGCCTGAAGATTATATCACTTACAAGTAATTAAGAGCAACGCAGGAACTAATGTTATATGGGGTTGGACCTTCAAGGTGATTTCTGGCAAGATTTCTGTCCAAACAAAATACAATCTACTGTTGTTAAAATACTTGCAGAAAGATTCCACAATAGATCTATGATTAATGTTGTAATATATTACTAGGTTTGAATATGTTTCTACCATTTTTGTCTTTACTTTCTTGAAAACTGTATAGACAGAAACTTACAATTCAAATAGCCGTTCCAACTTCCCCAACTCAGGTGGAATCTACCCTGTAAGTTGATTGTCATTCAGCTGCCTGCATATCCATATTGGGATTTTTCTTATAATTCACATCCAATTTCTATTTCTTGCATATACTATACATAACTATAGGATGTTGTTTAAAGCTCTTACAGGTAGCTCAGCTTTGTCATATTCCCTAATTCTGGTGGAATAGATCTAGTGAGATTATTACTGTGCAAATATCTGAGAAGTACAAAGCAAATAACAAGAGAATCAACTTCTTGAAAATTGAAAATGAAAGAAATTTGTGGTCAACATATAATGACCAGAGGTTAGAATTCAAGCAATTAAGCGTGCAAGTAACTTACAGCTTTCCAGTGTAAGTCAAATTGCCTAGGATGGGAGGAATTGTTCCAGTAAGATGATTATCACTCAAATACCTACAATAAATATTACTAATGTATCAATGCACTAAAGCATAAACCATAATTGTATAATCAAATCTTCGCTTGGGATCGCAGAGCATTGATCAGGTAAAAAGGAATATGAATTGATTATGCACAAGAAATATACTAACAAAATCCCAAAACATTATGGGTTTTAACTTTTTATTGAGCTAGGATTCCATGCATATTTTAAGGACTAAGGTTACTTTTAATCATATTAGAAGACATTTTAGTACGAGTTAAAATCCAGCAAACACTTTACTTACAGAACAGCCAGAGCCTGCATGAGACCAATTACTTCTGGAATCCTTCCTCTCAACTTATTACCTTGCAGTGACCTATGAAGAAACCACTTCAAAATTAGTCTATGACCACTAAAGCAAACACTTTAATGTCATTTTTTGAATAGTACATACCATGCAACTAATTATGTTACTTACACAACCCACACAATGTCATATCCCTATCTATTCAATAAAAACATTCAGATACCTATTCTTTTTCATTAAAATAATATACAGCAAAGGGGCAAGATGGATCAGTGATGGCATACGACACTAGAAAACCTATTTTAAGCTCTGGAAGTTTTTATACTTACAGGGCAGCCACTTGTAAGTTCCGAAGGCATCACGAAGGTGAACCTGATGCCCACTTAAAAGGGAGATGATTCTTTGCAGAGATGAAAATCGATAACAGTTGAACAAATGGAAAAAGGTTGGCAAAAACAAGATAAAGAACAAAATATTTAATTAATTCATATAACTATAATTTTCGATATACATGAATAATCATAGAGTACTATTCATTCGTCCTCATTCCTCAAACATTTAATTGGAAAAGGAAAGATTTCAGTTATTTAACCTCAGCAGTACTGTTTGTCATATAATTACTAGAGTCAGCTGGCAATACGGCCCATCCAATTTGTAAGGTATCTCCTCTGTCGCTGACATTCAGAATGTTAACCTGTGTTTGCTTCATGTTTGAAAAAATATATATCCATAAATTGTCACTCTTGAAAACATGAAATGAATAATCTATGACTTCCTTCTAAATAGTAAAATTTTGAAACTGTCAACAAGTATTAAGGATTTTTTGACTGCTGAAAACAATCATTTAACAATCTTTTCACTTCATTGGCAGGGTTTCTGTTTCACCTGATAAACATCAACTTCCATCTCTCGTGCCATATCCTTTTTGAATTCAGTCGCAAGGGACCTGAAAGCCTTAGGATTAACGGTTAGAGACATATATATTTCTATTCCTCCAATTTCCTGATACACTCCTGAATGGTCAGAAACCAAGAATCAATCTCACCTCAATAATGACCATGAACAAATTATTTGAAGTGCAAAATAGATACAACAGTCTACAACTTTTCCAGAGCTGCATATATGTTTTCATGAGAATGCCAAAGTTGGAATCTTTATGAAAGGACCATGTAGGAGATACCTTTGGCCTTCAGTTGTGTCCTCCCATAACATAAAAATAAAAATACAAGTTATTTGAGATGGTTGATTAATTTGCAAGATGAAACTAGTGCGATGAAATGGATGCTCTAAGATATGATAACATGAAGATATCAATTATATACACAAAAGTTTAAAATCTCAGTTTAGAACAAATCATACCAATGGAGACAGCTGCATACAAACATGATGCAAAGCATGTCAAGGTAAAAAACGATTCACATATATGTGAACATGCTAGCAGAGAATCATGCTAATATCCTAGAGAATCACAAATGCTCATAAAGGATTACACAAACAAAAACAATACTTGGAGATAAACATAATTGTTTAATTTTGTTGAATTTTGATCTTAATTGCAGAAATAGAGAGAATCTTTAGCTTTTGTTAGTTTAGAATTACATTGGGTTGAGTTCCCAACACTTGGATCAAGTTTTGGATCATTTTCCATTCAGTTTTTCAGTTATTAGGTCATGTTTTGCTTGCTGGTTTTTCACATTTATTAACAGAAGTAATCAGGGCAGCAAGCTTGTATTTCAATTTAAGTGTTACTGGTTGTTTTTAAATTTTAAATGTTAGTTGACCCCTAAAGTCACAAAAGGATTCTCCGCTATGGTTTGCAAGTGCTAACCCAAAGTGCTGAGAAATAGTGCAAGGTGACAATGCACCGTTTCTAGTTACCTTAGAACCTCATAGTTTCAAGTGTTAACACAATCCAATAGCCTCAATTAGCACATCAATAGGATTCCAGGATCCAAAAAAGAGATGTCCTCCCAAGGAGTATACACCTTGTCCAACCACACCTGAACTGAACCCTATTCATCCCCTTCCTGAAATTGGACAATGTAAACCAACCCCCATAGTCAAACCCTTTCTCTCCCCAATTAGGATCAAGGAGCTGAAGAGCAGCCTTACATCTTGCCCAAACATGCTTTTCAAAACCACTGACAACCACTCCCGTACCACCACCCCAATCATTATGGATTATACAACATTATCCACAATCATAACTAAAACAAAACAAAGTCATTCCCATCGCAAAATTAAAATCTCTATTGAATCCCATGCCTCTCAAAATGAAGTTTCTGAATTCAGAGAGTGACAGTAAATTCAAATGCTTGTAAGGTAAGGAATGCCACAACAAACTAAGATGGAATACATGTCTCCAATTCTGTAGAAAACTAATTCTATTTAAATATCGTAAGATATACTTCACTTATAAGACATCTGAAATTTTAGTACAAACAAAAAATTCCACTGCTAATAACATTTATGCATGAATCCCAACTAGCTCATGAGAGAAAGAAATACAAAACACATCACCAACTTTGGAAAAGTGCCTCTATCCATTCATGTGCATGTCCATATAAATGTATAATAGATAAAGTTATAAACATATAAGAACCTGAGTGCGGATTTTGAATTCTACAGCAAGCTCTTCTAATGGAATACACTTGTGCTTCTGCATGGTCCACACAAAAAATTGTCAGATGGGATCCCAGGATAAGAAGAAAAAATTATGGAATTTAAATCTCTTCTATACTCTAACCAACCATTGGCACAACAGAAATCCAATGTTCTAATCAATATCTCCATTCAATTGCAGGACTATGCATTGTTGGGCTAGATTAGCAAAGCTGCAAGGTTTTCCTGTGTAAGACAATCTATGTCAAAAATATCGGGTTTCAATTATACTTCTCCCTCAAGAGAACTTTGCAAATTTATTGTGACTCAATTTGCGCAAACAATACGTCAATTTGCAAATGTATTGTGACTCAATTATGATCCATTAGGTCATAGTTGAGAAGTCTAGATCATATGTTCAATCCTCAAATTTTGTGGGGAGCATGAATGAACTGCCATTCTTTAAAATTGAAATGACCATTCCTAATTCCAAATGAACCAAATCAATTTTCATTTCATATTCCAGCCAGGAATATGGATCTGAAACTCGTAATATTTCCAATTCAATGTTTAGAATGATAAAAGAATAATATAGCCTATCACAGTTTACATATGCCACAACAAACAATATACACGAGTTCAATCATGTAAAAAAACATGATTTGCATTCAGTCACATAAAGTTTAAAGCATGTTAAAACAAAAATGAACTAAACATTTAGTTCACAGCCAAAATTAAACAATGCTTTTTATCATTCAAAATTCAGTAAGTTAAAAATATATTTTAGTTACATTGTCATTGACTGTTAGATTAGTGCCATGAGATGGTAAAGTACACACATTCCTAAAACATTTCTCACATTAAAAAAAACTTGTTGAAGCAATGATCTTGTGAACTAAAAGACATTAATAGCAGGGAAAACAGTTTAGATGCAATCCCTATGAACACAAAGATGGCTACAATCTACTAAGAAAACAATACGTCGTCCTCTGTAATTATATTCACTTATAATAAAAATTACCTGCCAATCAAATTTGAAAACCTAAAGTAGAATATAATAGCATAAAGGGTATTGAACATGTTGGAAAATGTTAACAAAAGACATCAATCAGCAAATGAACATGCATGTCCATATACATAGAAACAAATAGCACTATGTACAGTAAGCTGCTGGTTTGTTTGACTGGATCGCAGTATAAGACTTCAGATAAAACTTCAGATCATAAAACAACTTCCATCTCCAATACTGTAGGTCGCCAAAAGAACTAAATTCAATGTCCAATTATATTGTAGATAACAAACCATCTTCAAGGCCAAGGATACCAGATTTTCCTTTATGCACCAGATCCTTGGATTCACATATCTATCTCCAACCTGCCCCACTTTTAAAGGGTTTTCCAGTAGATCCATCTACTGAAGGAGGCACTTCCTACAGCAGGAGACAAATCTTGCAGATTAGGAAGTGCTTCCTGCTTTAGAAAACACCTCCAGCTGGGGTGACACGACAGCAAAAGAAGAAACATCAATAACATTTATAAAACAAGGGCATTTGAATGTGACATGAGTGGCCCACAAATCCTCCCCACATCTGGGGCCTTTTTTTCCACAAGTGGCCCCTAAGCAATGTTGCAAATATCTCCAATTTCTCCTGGTATTTCCGATTTCTCCCATGTATTTCAGGTTGTCGATTTGTCTAATATTTTCAAAAATCTTCAGGTCTAAGGTTTTTCTTTCCATATTTTCAGATAATTTTCTATATGCTACCCAATATTTCTGTTAAGTTTCTTTCTGCACCCTTAGCGATATATTCCATGAAATGATATTTGCAACAATGGCCCTAACACAACTAAAAACAAATGCTAAACCCTATGGTGGCCCATCCTTTGCAATTGGAGATTGTAGTAGCAAGTTTTGCAAGAACATGGCAGCTAGAAGAGGGTATCTTGTATGACAGATGGGTAAGGGGCTGTTTTTGCAACTTGGAAAGCACGAGAGAAGATGAACTTATCAATTGTTTGCTTGGGCACAAGAAAATCATAATTTTTTTCTTGTCTTCTCCAAGGAACCAAATGGCTCCATTTTCCTCAGTTGGGTAGCAGAAAAGTGAGGAGCAAATATGGAGAGAGAGGTGGTGCTACAGAAAAAGCAACAAATCACATCCCATTGACACAACACTCTAGAAATATGTGGAGAAACTTGGCACTAGGTGAAAATATGGTGGGAGCTACAGATGAATAATTTATATGTTTTAAGAACAATTAGATTGTCTCAATAAGTGAAAGCCCATTTGCTTGATAAACAAGGGAATGGACTTGTGAAGCACAGAAGTATATCACCCAATGTGAGGACAAGAATTTAAAGACAGTAAGATAAGGCTGAAGCAGATTCAGTTTATTGGCTTCAAATAGGTGATATCCCAACCAAAGACTTATTGAAATGTTCACCTATAAAGAAGGCCCTTGAGAAGATATCTGCACTCAATATGCCTCAGGGGAGAATAAGGCAGCAGATTGAGATTGAAAAGGCATTTATATCCCATTCTAAAATGGTATTCCAAACTTAAGGCATCAACGAAAATCGTAATAAGGCTATGCAAACCTGTGCTGACCATTCCACAAGTGATAAAAGCTAACTCACAGACAACATTTAGCCACCAGTCATTGATGCCAGCTGGACGAGCTGTCAGTGCCACCAGTTAATTTTGTTCTTTCTTCTTTCTTCACTCGTGGTTCAGTTAATTTTGAAACTAATTTTGAACTTCTTCACAAATAACCACGGGTTTTTCTATTTTAATTTTGAAACTGATTTGAACTTCTTCACAAGTAACTACAGACTCAGGCTCATAATATTCTAACACCATGTTCAGCGTGCAAACAAGACAAACAACTGATTTAACAATTACAATAAAGTCAATAGATAAAATGATATTGATACGCTCTTATATCATCAACGAGGTAGTTCTTCTCCCATCACACCATTACATCTTAAATGTCTTTTTAATTAAGAACATTACTCAAAACTTAAACTCTAAAACATATTCATGTAAACACTTCAAACTATGTTTTCCAATCTTCTTAAAACACCAAAATGACTCTAAATGGTCCCATTCTTTCCTGAACAAGCCTTCGGCCTGTTGTTATGGACCTTGATAAAACAAGAAATTCAAAATTTTGCTTAAATACATAGAAGTTTTGTCCAATCCTCCTCTCTGGTCTTCTCTACATAGTCACACATATGGCAATTATAGCAACTTTATTGTCTTTATCTTTATGCATAGCTGTCTCAAATTTGGCCATATTATTTTATTTCCACAACACTCAACCTCACAATCAAATCGCTTATTAGAAAATGACTGAATTCACGCATAAGACATTCATTCCAATAGTAGATGCACCGCACTTGCAATGTAGTGCAAAATTTAAGAAATAATCAGAGAGCTCAAGAGTCCCAGTCAAAATTTGATGCGTATGGGTCCTTTTTGGTGCAATTGGGCCCCTGTGTGTGTTGTTGAGGGCCTCCTTGGAAGACTGGCCTGTAGCTTATTGTGCCTCTTATACAGTGATTACTTCATTTCTCTACTTCCCTTCAATATTCTACCAACTACATTAATTAATTAAGCGATGTTCCATTATCATTATTAGGAAGCCACCCATAGCCGAGTTTTGAGATTATTAGGACCACTTTGATGAACTTTTTGAAGACAATAAAGCAGGCAGAGGGAGTTCTTCTCATTTGGGGAATTCCCAGAGTCTGTCCTGTTTTTCAGATACAGGTTCATATAAGTTAGTCCTGAGTTTGATGTTTTCGCTCTGTTTAAGCCAATTTTGGAGGGAGTCTGCCTGTGTTTTGGAGGAAAATGGAGGTGGTCTCGTGGTGAGTCTGAAACACAGAGGCTTTAGGAGCATGATGGCCATGAATTTCTTTAAATTTCTCAGGGTTTCAAGCAACCGAAGCTCAACTAGGTTTCGTTCTCTGGGAATAAGCAGACATGGCCACAAGCATCATTCACTGGATATCTCATTACCTCTGAGTGTAGGGAGTGACTACATAATGCCAGTAATGTAGACTTAAGAGCAGAATGAGAGGTTTGCTGCCTCAAATTTCAAACAGCCATATCTTTATACGAGCTTCAAACTAGTGCCCTCAAATATGCAGCTAATGAGTAGTATTACTTTTCCCCAATCAACCATCAACCATTTTCTTCCATGTGAACACCATAATGAACTGCAGCGCCCACCTATAAATGATAAGATCCCATTTATATTTATTACATTAGCCATATCAAAGGGAAAGCGGCCACGCCAGGATGAACCCTCTGCAACTAAGGTAGCATCTGGTGCCTGAAATATTTGGCTCTTTTTTTTCATGACAATGGTTAATACATTGTGTTACGAGAAACTAGAAAAGGAATGGGAAATGAAAACAGAAAAAGAAACGGGGGTAAAGGGCTTTGGGGATAAGAAACATGAACCCCCCTTGCCAGCATATATTTTTCATATGAAATTGATTAGTAATACACTGATGTAGTGTCAAGATGGGAATCAAAAAGAAAACCAAGCAGGGAACAAAACAAGAAATGGGTCTCCTAGTCAGGCTTCCGTTAGCACATTTACGATAGATACAATTGCTCTAGAACACCTCCAGAGCCCTAATTTTGGACATTATGATAATGACTGTTTAATGGCTTTGGGCCGATTTCTTATAATGTGAGTAGCTGCTGGGTATGTGGAATAGAGCCTAGAAGGGTTTATCATATTGCCCCAGATTTTGGCTGGTGTGGACTACTGTTTAATTAATAAAATTTACAACATACAAACATATTTTAAAATAATAGTTGCACATTTTTTCCTCTGAGAACCTTAAATTACAAGTAACGCAGAGAGTGTGACATAATTGGGTTTTTCCTGTACGAAATTCCCCATAGATCTCTATGATTGATCCAGTCTCAACCCCTCCTGTTAAGAAAATAGCAAACTCTCAGAATCATGGAATGTTGTTGTAAGGGATTATGCACCTAATAATCGTAGGTCGGGGGTTACCAACATACTCAAACACTTGCAGACAATTGACTTCTAAAGTGCAAAATAGGAAATAGGAGGGTTAGAAGAACTTACTTGTTTAACAACGTTCGATCCTTGCTAGTCCTCTTCCGATCTGCTCCACTTCCAAAGTCTTCAAGGTTCACTCCTCTTCCACCTGTTCAGAGACAATCTTCTAGATATAGTATGATTCATATATATATGTTAGCAGGTTAGATAATTCAAATATGAAATACTGAAGCATAAAAAATTATCAAACCAAGATATATAAGACGCATGTGGAAGAAGTAATCTCTTTATTATCAATAATGAGAAAGTTCAGAGTACAACCAAACGTCTGAGACAAGGACTCCTCTGTCACCAAAGGATTCTGATTTTCACTGCTCCAAATACTTCTATAAACAATCCACTAGCACAACTTTGCTCCAAAAGTGTAAGTGTCTACAACCCTCCCCAAGGCCTGTATTTATATGGGTGAAATAAGGCAGTTCTCGAAGGTTAGGGAGGTTATAGCATTTAGGGAGATTAAGTAAAATGACTTAACTAAACTCCCATTAGCACGTGATTTTGTGTTTTCATGTTAAGGAGTACATTCGCGGGTATGTAGTAGAGCAACCCGCGAATGACTCACGACTCTATATAAGCGCAACCCGTGAATACAAGGATTCACAATTTGCTGTGAAGGAGACTCGCGAATGACTCGCGAGTTGTCAAGAATGAGAGTCGCGAATACATCCCAACATGGCTAAATGGCAAAGTAACTAGCTGGATGAAGGTAGAATGTATTTCATGACAAGCCAAGCTATAGTGTTAAGGGCAAACCTCTATCCATAAGTGTCCTTTTGTGTGCCGACATGAGGGATATCAGCACTCAGACGGAGAGGTGCCACTCATGTGTATAACATATGCCCCCTAATGTGTGATGTCAGAGGGGAACAATGGCTGAAATACATTATAATATTTAACTCTGGAGAAACTCAAAAATCCAATGGAGTAGAGAGAGTACCTGAAACAAATACATAATAATGTGATATACAAAGTTACATCTGAGGATACTATGTTCAATTTACTGGAACACTAGCTCCTTTACAATATTTGATTACATCATAGAATACGGGTAGAAACCACGTATATTACAAAAGTGGATTGAAACCACAATACAATAATGATGAGTCTTCAAAGATCTGGGAGCTGGATATCAGAATAGAACATGGTCTTGTGCAACTTAGTCCAAAATGAGGGACTAAGGTCTTCATAAATGATCCCAAAGAACTAGTACAATCCAAGCCATGTGAATAAGGGTAAGCTGAAGTCGAACATGGAGAGGATTCAACAGTTTGTCAACCAATAAGTGATAATTGACAACTGAAGCAAAGGATTTCACCAATGATGAAAGTGAATCCAGAGGTACTATCGTCAAAAATCTAGGTCTTCATCATCAGGAGGTGCTGAAACGAAACCATACTGTGATAAGGAAGGAAATGGATCCTCCAATGGATCACAAGAGTGACTAGGAACTGGGAAAAAGAAGGGAGACACAAGTAAATGGATAATAGATACAACAATGATGGGATCAGGTGATAGATCAGACATTAGGTATAATATTTGAACAGTGAGCATGACACAGAGATGACCCAAGGAAGCATACAACGGATAGATAGAACAACTAGACTTATCTTCCATGTAGGAGACATGAGCAGATTCCCCAGGTATAATGGACAAGAGGAGGAGTCAAAACTCAAAGTGATAGCTGAACACAAGTGTATACTGAAACATGGATATCGGAAAGCAAAGAGTGCTATGTTCAAGGATGACATGCTGCCATTACTGAAAACAAGAGAAAACTTCTTCCTTACCTTTCCTATTAAGTTTTAACGAGTCTAGGAAAGTAAACTTGGTTCCCTATTCATTTTTTAACAAGCTTGAAGAGATGGGAAAATAATTCTTGATACACTGATTCGTGGATTTAATTAGCCTGAACTAGTACATGCTCATGCAGTATTTTCACATTTAGAGAGTCTGAAAATGCCAAAGAAGACTCCAGGGGGGTCCTTTTTCGTCCAATTTAGTCTCCTGAAGCCGAAAAAGTATAAAACAAACCACAGAAGAACTCGCTTAACTTCCGAAGAAGAAAAGGTGAACCTTTTTCGTACTTAGTCGGGAAGGTCCGAAAAAGGTTAAATTACCACCTACCCAACGCTCCTTCCAAAACAGCATAAAATAGCTTGAGTTTTACGAGTGTGAAGGAAAGCAAGATCACTCGGAAAGATCCATTTGGTTACGAGAAATGGGACTTACAACAATAAACTCGTTGCTTTGTTCTTGAGTGTTTAACGAGCATGACAAAGACACAAAGTACACTCAGAATCTTTTTCATGTTTGGGTCCAGAGCACGAAAAAGAGAAAACTAAGATCAAACCGGGTGTTCCTTTTCCATAAATTTAGTCCCTCAGGTCCGGAAAAGTGATAAACCTATACCTGAGAATACTCTTCTCAATTCCGAAGAAAAGAGAGTGATCCTTTCTCGTATTATTCCGCATGGTCTGAGAAAGAGATAACCTACCACCAATGCGGATGCTCGTTCACATATTCTTAACGAGCTTGAATGGACGAGATAACTCGGCAGTCAAGTCTGTTTTGAAGGAGTCAGACCTGGGCCTAAAGAAACTCCATAAGGTTGGGGAGTCCTATAAAGGGATAGCTTGTAAAAAGAGGTTCATAAGAAGCTCTATTTGGCATGAAAAATAGCTATGAGGAAACCCCTAGGCCTGAAACAGTGACGGAATGAGTACCAAAGGATGGCAATGGCATATAAGAATGATACTCATGAAAAGGGATCCTAGCCACGGAAGAATAATGGTAGAGACAAGGGACTAATGGCTTAAAATACCATAGTCTGTGGCAAAAATGTTGATTACTAAGGTTAATGTGGAGTGATAAGATGCCAACATGTGTTGGAAAGAGAAAAAACCACCCTATAGAAGCATCAACACTTTGTAAAAGTTGGTAAACCTGTTCCAAGGTACAAAGAAGGTGATATTAATCAATTGTCATTTCAAACTATATAAAAAGACCCACTTTACGAAATTTTATTTCTATAAATAGTTTGAAAATCAAAACATTTCATACCATCTGCACTTTTTGAACCAAAAAAGGAAAGTTTACCCTCTATCTTTGATTGATCGCTGTGGACAATTGGACCGTCGGATTCAGAAACCGTCAGCTTCAGGTAAATCTACACCCTTAGCTCTTCAATTTGATCCAAACAAATTTTGAATTTAGGGGTTAATTCAGTATTTTTCATCAACCTAAAATGTGGCAAAATGTATTCGCGGGTTGCTAAGCGTAATAGTCGTGAATACGAGTTCCATTCGTGAGTTTCTGAATAGGAAAGTCGCGAATGGGTTGCGACTTGTCCCAATGGACAGTCGCGAATGCTGCGTGATAGGTCAAATGGTTTCAAAATAGTCAAATTTTTTTAAATTTTATTATGGAATACTGAATCAAATTGTATGTTTTTGTCAGAAAAAACATGGTGCTGGAGTGGAGAGAGAGGGAACATGAAGCGATGGATCAAGCGGCTCTCCAAAGCCCGCCTACTATCCAAGCATTGAGGACAAGTGGGCTTCTCAAGTTCTTTTGCACATCGCCCATGCGGGCCAATGTTCGCATATTAGAGTTCTTAGTCCATTATTGGGACCATGAACTGGGGATGTTCAATATCCAAGGTGAGACTTTGGAGATTACCACACAAGACATCTACTTCATAACCGGGTTATCACATCGGGGAGCACCGGTGAACCTGGAAGGCACTGGCAGGGGTGGAGACTCCTTGAGTGTCCAGAACTATGTCGATATATTCTGCAGGCCGAGTACTCAAAAGAAAGGTAGCAGTATTCTCATTGCAGATATTTAGGATCTTACACTTCAGGTATTGGCCAGTACTATTGTCAGAATTTCAAGGTCAACAGCGTTACACATGGCCACCAGGACTCAGATGAGAGTGGAGATGGACTACTTTAGAGGTACTCTCTTTGATTGGTGTATGGGAATTTCCCCCATCATGAAGAGGCAATTGTCCAACTATAGGGGGGGGGGACGGAAGAACTTTGGCTATGCGAGTATACTGGTAGCGTTCTTCTTTGAGAGGGTGCCAGCTATGAGCCCTGCTATACCATTACAGGTCCGTCATCCACAGCAGTCGAGGCTGAGCCAGTGGGGAGATATCTTCCTCCGTCAAGGAGGAGGAGATGTAGTACATAGCATGTATGATGATGATTTCTATACATGGTGGGAACAGCAGGTGCCAGCGTTGGAGCAGTTTCCATATGCCGGGTTAGATTTCCGAGGTGATCTCGACCTAGTCCTCCCTCCAGGAAGAGCATGGGGAGAGATGGGTAAGTCATTTTTTATTTTTTTTGTCATTATCAAATTTTTATGGATTTTCAAATGATAGGATATATACATATGCACAAGTATAAACCCTATTTATGTGTCAAAATGCAGATATTGGACCAGTCCGCCCTGAAGGGCACCCACGTACCTTCGTACGTCTTGTTGCAGGGAGAGACCCAGGATTGATCAGAGTACTCGAGGCGAAGCTAGGCAGGCTGACCGAGCGAGTACCTATGATATGGATAGAACATCTCCCTGTAGCCATGCAGGAGTCAGTAGTTGGGGTTCCACCGGCCTGGCTATGTCTTTTCAGACGAGTAGCTAGAGCAGTATGTGTATACAGGGATGCGGTGGAGGCTGCTGAAGCCGAGGAGACTGAGGAAGCCAGGGGGCATAGAGATCATGGGGACCAAGGAGGTCCCAGTGGCCATGGCGAGCAGGCTTAGTTTTAGGGCATTTTGATGGATGATGATCCACTTTTTGTATATTTTGTACATGATGGGATCTACGGA
>LPNX010640586.1:335654-440749 GCA_001517045.1 Pseudotsuga menziesii | reverse complement strand
GAAATCCATAGGTTCCATCAATCTCTCTATACATGCCAGGGCACCTTTGCCTTTAAAAATGAAAGGGCCGACCTTAAAAGGAAATTTAACATTCAAAGACTTTCGGAAAGCACCGAAGTGCTCCTCCTCGGATAACAACCTTTGTCTCATAAACTCCAGAGCAAAAATCCTTGGAGTTAAAAAGGAAGGCAACCTATAAGGCTGACCGGTAAAGCCGTACACTCTTAAAACGGTGTAATCTTTGTACAGGAACCAGTCTCCCACCTGACCTTCGGGTGAAGATTGCATCAAATATTTCATTTCATCGAAGACCCGGGGCAATTCTCCATCAAACAGCATCCTGTATATTTCGGACATGATCGAATTGGCAAATTCGATCAGGTGGATTTGCTTCGGCAAATCAGAAGAGGACAGAGTACTCAAGAACTTCAATTCGGTAACATTGGAACATATCAACATGTTAAGTAAGTGTGTTTGAAACCTAAAAAACTGGACCTTGGGAAATTCAGTCAGCTGGAGGTGGATTGCCTCGGCAAGATACTCGTCTAAATTAAGCACAGGAGCTGACTGGTACTCGGGACTCAAAGAATTTACCTTTAGCAGGAAACCGAGGATAACATGACCTATATGACAATCGTCATCTAGACCCAACACCTGACAAACCAAAGACATCACTAATCGCACCTCAGTTCTAAAAACGTGCAAGGGGTAAGGTAAGGAGAGGCTTTCCAGGGACTGACCTTCCTTCAGGATACTTGACAGGAATCGAGAGCGAGCATCGATTGGGCAACTTCGAAAAACTCAGCAAGGACGGCTTCATTCACAGACTCACGGTTTCCAGGATAACTTTCGGGCAAACTAAGATTTTCTCTAACTACTGAAGCATCAATTTTACACAATATCCTAGATGCGGACTGACTCACAATGACCCTCCGAGAGGGAGAATAATTTACTGCGCACCATTCGGCAAATTCAGGGAAGTGGAGGGTTTGCTCCAGGGCGAAAAAGTATAAAAAGGACTTGCACACATTCAGAACATCATTTCCCTACAAAAAACAAGACCATAACCTTTCTTTGCTGCCAGACACACTTCCTGTAGACAGGAAAGGGTTGCAGACACCTCTGTGTCTATCTACCAAGAATTCTTCCCTTTCATCCGGGACCCGACCAGACACAGAAGCTTCGCTCTGTTGTCCATTTCTCAATTTATAATAATAATTGGGTGAAGGAGTTACAGTATCAAGGTCCTACCTGGCTCACTGTGAAGGCACGTGTTCGGAGTGCGTCTGGTACTGACAACTAGAAGCGCCCAAATCAACAGGTCCTTTTCGCCGGGTCCCGAGCAATAAAATAATCGCAGAAGAGGTCAATTCTGCCTTTATAGGACTGCCCCGACTAGACACGTGGGAAGCATTTATTTCCGCAACCACTACTTATCTCTAACATCCGTGCACCTTTCTCCTCCGGGCTCATTTCCGACCTTTGATCTCTTCTGTGCAAATTTCTGGCTTTTGGATCGTACACCACGTGTCCTTTTCCGCCGGGCATCTTGGCGCTTAAGCACCGTGTAAGTTTCCATTCCGGGGTCGCTCATGACCGTCGATGTGACGTACTTCCACCCCTCACCGTTGGATTAAACGCCACGTCCCACATTCCGCTGAGCCGTCTGACCTTAACTACCATGCAACTCTGGGTCCCCGACACATCCACAATCGTTGATCTGATCTTCCTTTACAAGCAGGCCGTTGGATCATGTGGCGCCCACTCAATTCCGCTGGGATCCTTTGCTTTATCCGTCGGGCAACTTAGATCAGTGGAATTACCCTCCGCCGTCGATGAGATCTGCCTTCAGCTCCACGCTGTCGGATCAAGCACCACGTACCCGATTCCGTTCGGCAATCCGGGATTATACTCTGCGCTTGTTCCTCCTCCGGAATTCTTTTCGACCGTCGATGAGATTGCCCAGTGCTTGTCAACCATCCGATCATGTAACACGTACCACATTCCGCCAAGCTCTGTGGGTTTATCGGGTGCGCAAGTTTCCACTCCGGAATCATTGCCAGCCGTTGATCCACTATGCTCTGATCTCCAACCGTTGGATCGAGCAGCCAATAATGGGTTCCGCTGGGTGGCTCGAAGGTTATCCCGCGTGCATGTTCCGGCTGCGGAATCAATCCCGGCCGCTGATGTGATCTGGTTTCATCCCTCCACCGTCGGATCGAGAGGAATATATGTGATTCCGCCAGCTCACATTTCTTTAACTAACTTGCGCTTTGTCCCTGCGGATTTGTTCTGAACCGCAGATCGTCCCCGGATCAGTTTGTAACCCTTGATTTGCGCAGGGGGCTAAAGGTCCGAACTTCTGCTATCCTCCTCGCATGTTTTGAAAGGCGGAGGGGGTATCAGCCATGGATTGGCTCCTCCTTTCGATCACAGCCTAGGATTTTGCTAACTTGGCTGCTCTTTAGACCATTACGTCACTTTTGTACGATAATCTTTAAACCAAAGTATTTAAACAATGAAATTTTACCTCCCCTTGGTCTTATATTTCTTTTGTTAAATACAGGTGTTAACAAGATGGACACGTCTAAATCTGAAGACAGATTTTTCAGCTTCTTTCGGTAGGTTCAAATCATCATATCCAGAAGAGAAGGGTTTGAACTCCTTACTACTTTATGGCCATTCACCCTCAACTTCAGAAGCCATTGAATCACAAATTGCACATAAATCATCCTCAAGAGAATCATTAGTTGAGTTTGGTTGCAACATTATCTATGATAAAATACTATTTGTCAAAATGCTCTTGATAACAGGGGGCATTTTTGTCAATGTAAATTTTGTTCTCCACAAAAGCTAATATGTATATCCTATATTTACTCAAATATCTATTTCACAGAACATGAACGAAAGTCCATGATAAATTGGCAAGCTATATTGGTACATCCATTCAATTTTCATTGTTTTTAACTCATCTAGTTTGTCCACTTCGTGGCTTGCTATACAATTTTCAGTTTCTTTAGTGTCAAATTAAAAAAATTCATGTAGGCTCATAAAAAAAGAAAAAAAATCATGTCAGCTTATAAAATAAAAAAATTAAAACTAGTATTATCCATCTACAAGCACTATAGAGGGATCCAATTTCTTTAAGCAGTGAAGAGGGATCCCATTTATTGATGAGTAAAAAACTCAAGATGAAAAAAAATTACACAAAAGAAATTGGATCCTTCTCAATGCTTCAAATAGATCAGGGTTTAAAATGGATCTATGCTAGTAAATATGCAATGAATGGAGAACCATGCATTAAAGATATGATGCCCATGCGATTTTCTAAAAAAGCAAGTGTGATGGTTGGTTTGTATTATCTGTGAATGTTGCTGTCTGGCTAGAAGGCGGTGCTATATGCTAGGGAAGTGCCATATACTAGGGAAGGTAAGTCCAATTTACGTTATATTTGCACGCAACCCCGAGACCCACCCGCAAGCTACTTTTGTGAGGGAAACATACAAACATTCTCCATTATTCATACTTGCCCCAATCTTCAGTTCAATCCACACCCATACTGATTTGATTCTTCTTACACTTATGCTGCGACCAGGAAGGAGCAGATCAATGGGAAATTTTTTTTCCAATCGTATGATAGATGATTCCTTTACCCCCTTTTTACAAATGAATCCCAAGGTGCCGATTCATCTGGTGTTACAACCTTCATGTTTGAAGGCGCGGCTCACAGCTTCTATGTTCGGGTTTTTTCATTTCCACCCAGTGAGTTATCAATTAACTAGAACAAATATCTCAAAACTAAAAAGATACATTAAAGATATATACATTATCATTGGGAACATTAATCAAAGATCAGAGAGCTTTTCAACTACAATCCAACCCTCAGACAAAGTAAACTTTTAACATTAGGACTACCATCGTGAACTGGGAAACTTGAAAGACAGGAAAGGTTTAAACAACTTCAATCATCCTTCCCTTTTCCACGTTGGGTATCGTGTGGTGGTGACCTTCTCTCTGGTCTGTCGATAAGCACTTTTATTCCCTTTAGTATGTCAGTAACATGACTCTCTCTCGTCTGGCAGAAACAAGGGAACCATCTATCTATATAACGTATGTAACAACTTGGCTCTCTCTCATGTGGTGGTAACATGGGTTCTTTCTCTCTCGTGTATGATGGGGTCCAACCTTAGCTTAGTATAGTTAGTTTCAATTGCATTGATCACCGTGAAATGAGATTCAAATAAAAACAGGGTTAACAAAGTGATGCGGTTACTATGGGTAAACTACTTCTGGCTACGGGTGATCATGAGAGATCAGTCTTGTTATTAACCAGCCAAGCATACATACTTGCTCTACTCATATAAGGGATTTATATTACTTATTTCTTTGGGCTATGGTTCTACCCCCTTGCTCCCCCGCCCCACTTCCATCGTCTTATTATGACTGTTATGATTATTACCATTCTTCTGTATCGCTCGCTATGGGAGAGATGAATAGTAAATTTGGGCCTAAACTCTCACAAACAAGGAGCCTAAAATGGGGAGGGCCAAACAAAATTAGGTATATTTCATCTTTGGGCCTCAATCGCCCCCCTTCCCTTGATTGAATTGTGAATCAAAGCTTCGTCGTGTGAGGAATAATAGGTATTTTCACGTTATTGATTTATTGAAGTATTCTTATTCCTTCCTATGCTATAATAAAAATATTAGGGCCCTTATAGGATTCAGGGGGCCGTAATCAGTATTATATTATATCTGCATTTTCCCATCATAGCACTGGCATATCTTTCCTTATGCACGCAAATTGCAGGGATTTCAAAGCAAACATGACCCTGTCAAAGTGATCAAAAGCTGGTAGAGGAAAGAAAATCATTAAGGAAGAGTCTGTCAAACATGTAACCATTTCAGTTACGAGAACTGATGAATAATTTTTTATGCTCGTTAGCAGATTATATAAGGAGAAGGACTGCTCTAAATTGCATGAACACTGGATGCCATTGATGCATCAAGTACTGAAAGCAAAGGATCACATTGAACTAGATAAAATTACTATCTGGTAATATTAATAATATTAATAAAGCAATCAAATAGTGACTGGAAAACCCAGACGACGAATTCCCCCAGTTCCACATGGTAGCTTTCTTGTTGGATGCAATCTGCACTATGAGAACCTTCCTGTCCCTATGTGACATGTGGCATCCATCTCCCCTACCTTTGCCAGTACACTCTCAGAGGTTATGGAATTACAAATACTCAAATAACTATAACACATATGCAAAGATTTATTGCTTCTTTGTATTAATCGGTCTTAAACAAGCCCTGCCTGAGGTTTTATGAAGAAGCACTAGTTGTGCTAGACCAGATTGGAGATTGGTATCTGATGCAGGATGGGAACTACCTACAGATCTATGGGAGTACCTAAGCGCCCTACATATTGCAAAAACACGTGCCAGATAGATTGGTACTCACGGAGATTATGTCTCAATCAACCAAACTTGGAGCTAATTAAAAACTAAAAGAACATAATAAAGGCATATTCTTGGTGCTGTAAAAGGAGTTTCTCTGCTAAGCCTATGGGAGCACATAATACATATATAAGGTAGCCTCATTGAATATGTAAAGAAGTTGGTTTATGAGTCAAAGCTGAGTTGGGAATCATCTGCTTCGATGAACAATCCCTGTAGGACATGGTCCAATGAGGAGGACCAACCTGTTCGGTGACCATCTGCTTCGAGGCCCAGAAACCCTTTACCAAATTGGTCCAATGATGAGGAGTAGCCCCATAGTAGCCTGCCTAAATCGGTGAGGTTGAAAGGACGTGTTAAGAGATCTTAGGGAACTTATTACTGAGGTAACCTCGTAGAGCATTAATTAAAATTGAAACCTATTACTATATATTTGGGATTATGTGTTTTTTTGTTGGTATGTGGTTGTCACGTAGGGGGAAAAGAACTGTTCGCAACCAACAAAGTAGGATACCCGTAGAGGGAGGCCATTTCCACCACAGGGTTGAACCAACACACAAGTGCACTAGTAAATTGTGACACATAGCAGACACGGTGGCAAGGTAGACAATATACATGTAGACTTCCACTAATGAGACATTTTTTTGTTCAAAAGAGCACAGAGACAACTTACATGCGGTAATAAAAGGAATCTTGACAAACAAGAACTCTTGAGGGAGAATGGAAACCAAAAAATAGATGGGCAAGTTAGAGAATGACGTTGAAACGGGCAACAATCTACAGACAACGACATGGCAGAAAAAAGAACCAACGCCATAGGGCATCTGCTAGTAAGGCCGAAGGAGCCTCTCATATCCGCATGATGCAAGGATGTGAGGTTACTACTAACACTAACATTAAAAAAAAATCCTTAGAAAAATAAGATACAACAGACCCCACCTCCCTTAAAGAACATTTTGATAGGAAAAACACCTCACAACTGTATACTGCAGGCAAAATTACACACTTTCTATTCACATGTGCGTACAATTTAATCCAGGTTGGTTTTAAAAGAGATCCTTTGATTACAAGAAAATGATTGAATAATAACTCGTTCATCCTAACAGAGGTTCAAACAGGAAACAAACAACATTTTTTTAAAGGAAATATGCCCAATAGAGAGAACCCTAAACTCGACAAAGGAGGAAAGAAGCAAACACGGGGTGACTGACAGAGCACAAAAAAATTATAACCATGGCAAACATGTTACTTATAGGTGTCCCAAAACACAGAACATAGTCACAGAAACCAAGCACAATTCCGTCAAATTTAAAGAAAGTATACCTTCGTCTTAGATATAACACGTAAAGGGATGAGACCATTTACTCAAATGGGATGCACAACACTTTGTTTTACAAAAATCTTTAAACCACCGCTATTCCCAGAATATAAAAACAACCTAAATGAATCATATTCTTCTCTAACCTATCAAATGACTACTTCATATGATTTCTTCAAAATCAAATTAAAACTATTGTGAGGACGTGAATTTCGCTCGAAGAACCATCACAGACAGAATACAAATTAACAGTTATAAACGGGAGCACAAAGATTGGGTTAGCACTCTTGATTTGAGCATGAAATAAGCACTTTGAACCGTAGGCTAGTAGAAGCAAATGAACCTAGAACCGACAGACACCAGACAAGGGGAGAGGAAAGGATGCATTAGACATATACATGTAAAAATATCATTTGTACACAGTATATTTTATTGAATTTATAGATATGGTGAGCACATTGTTATTCATAGGGAAGTAGCTCTCAGAAATTAAAATTAAAGATCATTCACCTCTAAAAAATGGTCAAACTATAAGGATCACTGCACACAAATAGGTTAAGCCAACTTGTTTTAACATACCTGCTTATGTAGAGCCCCACTTCAATGCCACTCCTAATCCACTCCCACACCCAGCTTCAACGCCACTCCTACTCCACTCCCGCACCCGACGCCACTCCTGCTCAACTTCCACACTAGAGCAAAAAAATGTAAATAAAACTCCTAGAACTCAAAACAACAACAATTCCTAGAACTCTAAAAAACAAACACCAAATAGCCAAATCACACAATAGAAAAATGCTGGAGAGAAAGACAGTTCGCAAGCCTAACCATAGTGAAACACTGGAAAGGAAGATAACCTACTCTCCTTAATTCACATTTATGAATTCAACAACTCCCTGGACCTTTGCCTGCAGCCAATTTACACACTCCTAACAACTCTTCTTAATTGACATTAAGAGACATCAATAAAATATCTAGTGTTGTAAGTTCCAATACCAAGTCTTATTAATTGACATTAACGTACATCAATAAAATATATGGTGCCGTCAGTTCCAATACCGTAGGTTCGATACCCTAAGATCCAACACTCAAATTGACACATGGTGATCCAAATATTAAATAATTTTTTCACAACATTTTTGAAAATCAATATGACTCGAGCTTACCTTTCGACATGTATAAAATTATAATAATTATCCATATCCAACAATATATGGTACCATGGGCATACACTACGATGGATAAGCCACTTCAAACATCTACATGCATTTGTTCAGTTTTCGAGGATGTGGCAATGAATTGAAAAGATATTTTTTGTACGTCACAACATGGTAAAAGCCACATTAAATTTCTCTATACATTGTTTTTTTCTTTTTCTTTATTCTTTTCAGTTTTTGGTGAAGGTAGCTCTGAATTGAAAAAGTTCCTTTTGTTTCCTTTGTACATCACGATAGACAGGTTTATTATGGTATTGAATACTCAACAATTTTGAATTATTAAAAAAAAGAAGTTATGTTATAATAAAGAAATCAGCAATTGGTTTGCTGAAAAAGCTCGTTACAACGATCTACCAACTCTTCACAAACACCAGTCGGGTAGCCTCTAAGGAGGTATTTCAATACTTATACTTGAGTTAGCCACAAGATCAGTGTGCCCTATTACTATCGATTTGTTGGCTGCTATATCCGCCAGAACATTCAGCTCCCTTAGGATATGATAGAAAGTGACCTTCCTAAACAATCTAGCCTTGGATCTAATCCTATTGATCAATCTTGTGGTGCAATCATTTTTGCCCCAGCTTCCACCCCCATTCAAGGCTTGAATAACTAGCCTGGAATCACCAAAGACCATAACATCTTCCGCTCCTTTCTTCTGTAATTGTTTGAGCCCTTGCCAGAGTCCATGCGCCTCGGCCATATTGTTGGTATTATAACCAATATTCCAATAGTATTCCGTCATGATTTTCCCACCTGGCTCAATAATGATTCCCCCTCCTCTCGCTTCCCCCGGGTTCCCTTTGGAGGCCCCATCAATTTTTTTTTTTTAAATCTTCCTTTCTCTTAGCCAGTTCTCAAATTGGGATTTGTCCATCCTGATTTCCCATTTCTCCAATTTACTTGCTGCCACTGTACTTACCGCCTTGATATTTAGACTTTGCATCCAGCTTTCCTCATTAGCAGTCAGGTTCCCTTTGTTGCTAGATATCTTTGAGTTACTAACAATTTCCCCCAGCAAGGCATTTACTTTTGCAGCTATCTTCCATGCTGGCTGGAATTTGTCTTGAAAAATTCGGTGGTTTCTTTCATTCCAGATGCACCAACAAGTTAATTTGGGGATCTTCATCCAACATTCTCTCACTCCATTTTTATTTGATAAATCTCCTTCATATAGGCTGTCCCAGTATCAGAAGCAATTCTGGATACTGTCCGGGATGTGATTATCTTCTCCCCATCGCTTCAGCACTTCATTCCAGACAGAGGTAGCAAAAGGGCATTTAAAAAAAAGATGTCTGATATTTTCAGAGTCTTCAGCACAGAGTGGGCAGCGTAAGGGACCAGCGAACCCTCTTTTCTCCAAATTCTCGCCAGTGAGCACTTTCTCATGCATCAGAGTCCAGGAAAACATTTCAATCTTTGGCAACAATTTTGAATTATTATCTATACAATGAAAAATTAAAAAAAAAATTCAGTACCTAAATGGTACAACAACACATCATTCTTACCTTATGGTTGAATTTTTATGTTTATCATTACTAATAATTAAAAAATCATGAAATCTTTTTTCCTATTAATTTTATTTTTTAATTAAATTATTAATTATTTATTTATTTTATTTTAATCTAAATTAAATTGTTAATTATTTATTTATTATTAATTCAATGTGGTTGAAATTTTATGATTATTTATATTAATAAATAAAAATTTAACATAAAACCTTTTCATATTTATTTTATTTTATTTTTAAATTAAATTGTCTTTTTTTAAATAATATACTTATAATTATTCGTAAATGATTAAAATAATAAAATTAAAAAATTAAATATATATTTTTATTATAAATATAATTAAAATTAAAATATAAAAAATTAAAATTAAAATTATATATTACAAATAATTAATTAAAAAAATTAAAATTAAATTATATATATTTATAATTAAAAGTAAAATCAAATTATAAATAAAAAATCAAATTTATTTCACTTTTATTCAAATAAAAATTACCTTTTGATTTCATTCATGTTAATATTGTGAACAAAAATGTATTCTTACAATTGTTTGTTCCATATATATGATTTCTTTATTATTGCTGGCTTATTTTTATGTGATATATATTAAAAAAAATCTTACCAATATTTTATATATATATTTTAAATTCTCATAAACAAATTCTTAATTGATATGTTATTATATGATATATGTTAAATACAAGTTTATGTATCTTATATATAACATTGAATTTTAGTGAGAATATTCAATTGATGAAAATAAAGTGTTCATAAAATTTGGAATCTTGTGTTTATTATGTAAACTATATTAAATGGTCTAAATGTCTCCTATAGAATGATTATAAAAAATGGTATCTTCCATATATATATATATGATACATATTTATGGCAAGTGTATGTCTAGTTGATGATTCTCAAGCACATTGCTATGCAAAAATGTTTACGACATATTTCCAAGTGTTAATGACTTGTTATGTAGATCATTACTCATTCCCTAAAGCTCTAGAGGAAAGCTCTAAAGCTCTAGAGGAATACTTACATGCTCTACTCTACCTCTTATTTTATCTCAATCAAATTCCTTCCAATGGAACACTTTTACATAACAAAACCATAGATATGACAGTTAAAGCTAGCAAAAGAGCCAAGAAGACTAAACTTAGAGGTTTTCCTACAAAGTTGATAAAATTTGTTACAATTTTCTTATAAATTAAATCATTCTTTATTAAAGAATGAATACCATCCATAAATCATGTTGGAGATTAGGATATTTGGTTGATCTTAGAATAGATCTTAAACCATACTACATGCCAATTGAGTATCCCTTGTCCATCAAACTCAATACTTCATGCCCTAACCCCTATTTTTTCCTATGCCTCCCTTCCAACGCTTCTACACGAAATGTTATAAAACATACCCTAAATATTTATATTGACATATAACATAATTAATCCCCCTTGGCTCCTTAATACATGGCAATATGTTTTTTCATTTGTTATAATAATTTATTCCCCAATATGAATGGACGTGATAGGATATTTCCCACCAAGTGACCCCCCCGTGGAAACGACACAACCTTACCAACGCAATTAACCTTATAACAAGGAAGGTATAAACTGTCTAAGAGAATAATTCCCACTTTTTTAAGCTGGTTGGTACTAGGCCAACCCCTAGGGCTGGCTTAACTCCTGTGAAACCTTGAACCAGTCTTCCCTGACTCATCAAAAACCCTCAAATATGCAAGGAAGGTCGAAAATTGCCCCAAAACCCTACACTCTCCACCATCGCCTCCATGCTCAATTTTGCAGCATCCTTATGACATCCTTTAGAAAACTGGTTTTTTTACACACCAGAGGATTTTAAAGATTTGATTTTTGAAACTAGAGCCAAGAGATGTCAATGTCCTAAAGTTCTTAACAATTATTGTTATAAGAAAGAAGATAACTATATAAATATGATACTTTTGGCACAAAATTGTAATAGAAAAAAAAGTTGTCACCAAATTTCTTAACCATAGAACCCGAAATTTCTTAACCATAAAACCCGAAATTTCTTAATGATGAAAATTAAAATTTTATATCATAATATATCATAATTTGATATATTATGTAAATTTTTGTTTTTTAAATTAATATGTTAACCATATTCTTGCAACATTCTCATAAATAATTATTGTGTCCCCAATATGTATTTAATTAAATCAAAACTAATTTTCATACAAATATATTATTTCCTAATCAATAAAACAAGATCTAAACTATTTAATTTCCTTAAGAATATAAACTTCAAAAAAAACCTATCAACTAACAAAATTAAAACAACTAATTTTTTTATAGTAAAAGAAAATAGATAACATCAACCTTGAAATATCTAATAATTTATTATTTAATTTGAGAAAGTAAATCTTAATAATTTATTGTTTGATTGAGAAAATAAATTTTAAATTCAAGATTACATATTAAAGTAACCATACCAAATGTTAACTTATGACCGAATGAATCTGATAATAAAAAACAAGGGCCTCACAAATTGATAATCTCTTTATTTACCAAGTTACTATTATTCATATCATTTGATGTTATTTGATGGAGAGAATTAAACTTAAATTCAAGATTAATGTTTAACAAACAATACGCAATGTTAACTAATGACTAGACTAAAATAATGATAATGAAAAGCCTCACTAATTAGTAATATCTTTATTTACCCATTTATTATTCATAAATCACAACATGTCTATTTTGTTATAACTAGAGCTTGGTGGGTCTTTGACATTGGACATCGAACATAAGTCGTCCTGCCATGCCATCCTATCGTACGCACAAATCCAAAACCCAAATTCAAAATCCAAGCCATCATCAAGTTCACAAATATCATGGTTTAATCTTAAGGTTGATATCAACCATTATTAACCAATACAAATTTAAATACATTTTCCAAAATTATAATTACGTCGTAAGGCGTTTAACAAATGGGAGTCGACTCCCCCCACTTAATGTTTTTTTTTTCCCGGCCGTAGGATGCTTTCGTCCGACGATTGGGGTCATCTGGCTCCTTCATTCCTGATTTATGTTCATCTCTTCATCTACCTTCTGACTGAAAAAACAACTTCATTCCTGATTTATGTTCATCTCTTCATCTACCTTCCGACTGAAAAACAACTGTATCTCACCTGCTACCTTCTGACTGAAAAACAGCTGTATCTGTCCTTCAACTGTCGTCCCTTCATCAGAGCTTCCGTCGCTGCGGAGAGGCTTCATGTATGGAGATCGTATTTTTGTCAGTTGAGATTGCATTTCTGTCATTTGGTTCAGAAGGCAGCGAATCCCCATCCCCAATGGGTGCTGAAATACATTTTGTTCAGTGTTCCCACCCTTCATAGCAGAGACAGGGATGACTGCTCACCCAAATTAAGGGAAGGTGAGAATGGTTGCAGAACACGGAGAAACGATTAGGACGATATCACTGTAAATCACGTACTTGCAGAGCGCAGACGCAGGGAGAAACTAAATGAGAGGTTCATTATTCTGCGCACACTGGTGCCATTCGTTACTAAGGTACCCAGTTGATCTACTCTTGAAATCCTTCACAGACCCCGCCATTGCCCATCCAACAAGAGAAAGCACATCGTTGCGTGATATCCTGAGGATTGATGTTTCCACGAACTAATTGCAAGGTCGTTGGATCTGTCCATTGGCTTAGCTGCTGTTGTTGCAATATGGTTGAACTGTTTTGGAATAGTAGCCACTTTCATCATCGCTTCCTTGATCAAGGTATTGCTGAGTACCTGCATAGTTCAGACAAATCCACTGTAAAATTGCATCTAGATAAGTTATGTGTATTCTACATGTAGTATGGGGGGCAAATAGCGGATTCTATGAAGTTTTTTGGGTCATACTATCAAAATATAAACCAAACACCCGCCTATCTATCGCTCTCTCATGAACACCACATCCCCCGGTAGGCAAACCTGCAGGTAAAACTGAAAACAGCTGTATATGTCCTTCATCTTGCTAGCGCTTGAAGCAGACGTGTGATTTGTATGTAAGCAAAGGTCTGGGCTTCAATACAATGTAATACACTGGGAAAAACAGGAAAATAAACAGTGCAAACCTGGAGGAATATTTATATTTATGAATATTTATATTAACTAGGGTTTTATAACGAGAAATGAAACAGGTTACAGGGAATATGGCAGGGAAGATTGACCTATTTTGGAGATTTTTTGTAGATACAAGACAACAATAGATCTCCCTTCGATATAACGTTCAATCATTTGAATTTTGCTGTACCTTTTTTCTTCTTCTCAAGAAATACATAGGCAAGTAGCAGACTAGTGCATCAAGGTATAACATTGCAGGTATTAGTGCGAAATAAGAAGAATATTATTGTCATAAGAGAGATGTTGGGCACAATAAAATACCTGATTGGCGCAGCAGGACCATGTGGCTTTGGCTCTGAATCCCGTTTAAAATGATGATGCTGGGACTGCCCTTGTGGATATGTATGTGAAAACCCGGACTGTTGAGGATGCACGTAAACAGTTCTTGCCAGGATCTGAGCACAAGGTAGGGCGGGGGCCAAAGCAGCAGTAGGACAATAGGCAGCAGGGTCAGGCACAGCAGAGTCTAGCCCATTTTGGAAGAACAGGCACTGGTCGCCTGGTTGCATGCTTGCCACACGTGGTGTGCATGCAACCCAGGCTCACGTGCGCTCCCTTGGGCAGCTGGGCGGTGGCCTGCCTGCGTAGAAGGAGAATGGTAGGGAGACTAGGGGGAGGTAGGAGGTGTCCACGTGTGAAGGAGGTAGGGACGGTGAAGGGATAGAAGAGGAGGACTGTGGGAGGAGTTGGCGTGTGGAAAACAATAGCAGGAATGCCTTCACGACATCGACCCACGTAGCCTTCAAAAAGACTCTGCTAACCACTTGAGAGGCAGTGATCAGGTTGCTTGTAGACACGTTTTTAAGCTTTATGGCCAGGTTGCTTGTAGACACATTTTAAAAAAAAATTAATATACTTTATTTTAATTTTATTGACTCACTCATTCAGCTTTGGGTCCATGTGCATCTTGCAGCGGTTTTGGTTTTTTTGTCAAGCGATAATGAAAAGCAGAGCATGGCGTTCCACTGCTTTTCATGAAAACATCGCAATCCTTTCGTTCTCGCGCAGATCTGAAGGTATTTTCTCTTTTAAAATCTCATCCCTAGCACATGAAATTCCTCTATTTATTAAGTTAATTCGATGCTTTCCTCAAGGCTTAATTAAAACACCTATTTTTATTTTGCAATTTATTTTTTGCAGGTGAGAATTTTCACAATAATCTTTTTTGAAATCTTAACATATTCTCTTCATAGCAGGGCATGAAGAGAGTGGTATTTGTTCCAACTGGGAACAACTGATTTATAACATTGTAACAATCCCTCAAGTAATGTGCAAGAATATTGAATGATGGTTATTTCTCCTGTACGTTTATAAACATTGTTTTAAGCTTGAATATATTTGAATGTAGGTTCATAGAGGCGCTGATAGAGCAGAAATCTATAGTCTGGTCTTCTCTTCCAGTCATCAGTGGTTGGCAGTTTCAAGTGACAAGGGAACAATTCACATTTTTGGCCTCAATGTACCAAGGGCAGGAGAAGATCCAAGGACTGTTGATGCTATACAAGGTCTCTCAGGCACAAATGGTTCTAGTGGTAATATAGTCATTCCCTCACCGGGATCTAATCCCAGCGCTTCACTTTCATTTATGAGAGGTAAGAATTTGAGCTTGAATTTTGATATGTAATATATGTATATAATTGTGCTGTTTCTTCAAGGTTAATGTCAAGCACCAAATGTGATATTAATCAAACGTGAGCACTAAACATACATTTTGCAGGAGTACTGTCAAGATATTTTAGCTCTCAGTGGTCATTCTCTCAATTTCACTTGCCTGAGGGATTACAATTTCTTGTAGCTTTTGGGCATCAAAATAACACTATTGTGGTTGTTGGCCTAGATGGAAGGTAACTAGATAAATATATATTGGCTGCTGAATGTTATTGATTGGATGGAATTTCGTTAGCTTTACTGATATTTAACAAATTTAATATTTGACATGATAAAACCAATACACAAAGAGACACTCTTCTGAGGAAAAGATAAATGTCCCTGATTACTTTAGCATTGTTATCTCATGTATGCAGCTTCTATAGATGTTCATTTGATCCTGTAAATGGTGGCGAAATGGAGCAAAAGGAGTATGCTAGATTTTTGAAACCAGATGAATCTTAGTGACAACTGTTGTTTGTTTATTGATCCTGTAAATGATGGGTACATGGTACAAAATAACACTGAGATTTTGAAATCAGATGTATCTAGTGACAACTGATGTTTGTTTATTGGGGATTTTCATCTGTATTTAATTGGAATTTAGTTATTTTCCAATCTAAAGCAATATGATTTAGTTTAATCAAATAGATCGTGGTTGCATAGATTTCCATGATTCCTCTATTTAATTTAGGGTTTTGGTTATAGTGCATTTTAGCATTTGTTGCATTGATTTATGTGATTCCTCACTTTGATAACTTGTTTTAGTATTCATTTCATTGATTTCATTATTCCTTTCATTGATATAAGGTTTTAGTTACAATGCATTTTGTTGTATATGTTGACATCTCTTTGCTTAGCTTGCAACACGACGTTCTTTTATTGCACCCCTAGGTACAATTGCTAGTTATTATTAAAATCCCAATACTATTACAAAGAAAAAGAAAAAAAAAACTTGTATGTTCAATTTAATATGACTCGTCGTTTTATATATGTCACCTACGATGGCATAATAAAATTGTTATAATGAGAATAAGCTTTGTAAGTCCATATACCGTGTTAAATTTTCAATAATTTTAAATCAAAATTGTGTTTTTTACTACATATTTCATCAAATATATTATGGAGAAAAGAAATTGATCACAAAAATATATTGTGTGTCACTTAGGTAGGAATGCTAATAATTGAAATGTCAAGAACACTATTTGTAAGACAAAAACAACTTAAAAGACTATAATAAATTAATTTTAACTTTTATTTGTTTTGAGTAATGAGAGCATATGACTTTTTAATTTTTTTTTACAAATTGTGAAAAAAAGGCCTTGGTTTAATGATGAGGTTAATACAACATTAAATCATTTATTGGGTTTTGGGTTTCATTTTGAGTGTGCCCAATATCACTTCATTAGCTTGTTTAAAAGGGATGAGGTTGGATTTAAAAGGGATGAGGTTGGATGTAAGTCTAAAGCAAATTTGATTAAATGAAGATGCTTCAAATATAACAATTTAAGCACTTATAACAAAAGAAATAGAAAAAAGAGTGAAGGAAGGGTTTTAGATAAAAACATTTAAGGTAAGAGGGGTTCTGTCTTTTAGTTGGGGTGTGCGGCAACCTCCTTAGGGTAATCAAAATGTCTACAAGTTGGGGAAGGTGTTAACTTAATTTGGGGACGTAAGAGTAAATTTTGTTGATTGAATAACATCGTGAGTCATTCTTCAGACTTGTGAGTTATATCAAGTCCTATAAATATCCTCATGTGTTGAGGTGGTATGCTCATATTGTAAAATCTTGTGAGTGATATCAAGATTGTGGACTTGTGAGTTATATCAACTCAAGACTTTTGAGTTATATCAAGTCTATGATTCTCATAGATGACCCCCTATGAGATGGACCTCCAAATTTGGAGGTTGGGCTCGTGAGAGATATCAAGTTGAACTTGTGAGTTATATCAAGTTATGATTCTCATGCGATCATCCAAAGAATGGGTACCCATTGAGGTGGGCCTCCAGTTATAGAGGTAAAATGCTTTGCATGTTGAAGCATAGATATTATGTGATATATTACTAACCCTGGTAATTTAAGATGAATAAAGCTATTAAGTCTCCTCTAGAGACCGATCACCTCTAGAGTGAATTACTTTAGCATACGACTATATGGTCCAGGGTAATATAATATGATCATAACATGTGACAATTCTTATGAGTATATTATGATATGATAAATTAATGTTAACGCATAGACCTTGCAATAAAGATAAAGAGATAAGCAATAAAGAGATAATAAGAAAAGAGAATTTGAATTGCCCATGTAGATAATTGAATGAACTCAAGATATAAAACTGCAATGATAAAGCTTTAGTTAAATATGAATACCTCAATTAATACTTCAGTTAAATCATCAGTTGGAATATTAATGTTTCGATTTAATTAAGTAATTAAGAAACTTATAGTAATCCATGCAAAGTTAATAACAATAAATAAATAAAATGTTTTTTCATGGACGACACTTAAGTTTGCATGTTATCTAAGTAAGTGGTCAATATTTAGTTAGAGATTGAGTTCACTCCAATATCAGTTAGTGTCCATGATTGAAGGTATGGTGCATTAGTTGTGCATGAAGAAGATTTCAATGCATCGATTGATTATTCCAAGAAGGAAATTCGAAATTGTAATGCATGGGTGCATACATGGCATGCAACCATTCGCCCTAGTTTGCATGGAAGTGTATTTGGCTTGATATTAATATGCTAGGCATATGACAAGTTCATTATAGTGATTACAACTTATTATTATTCTTTATTGCTCTGTGTTCTCTTTTGTTGGGTAATCTGCTAGTGTGATGTAAACCATTCTCTGCAAATCTATCTAATATACTCATAAATAATTGTTATGTTTTCCATCCTCTTTATTAATAGGGTTTTCCCAGGGTATTTCTTGTCTCATGTGGATGATTTGATTCAATGTTTCAAGTATTTAGAAATTTATTATTAAAAGTTTCAAAGTTCAAATATATTTATTATTTCTCAAAATATTAACATGGTATAAGAGCATAGGGAGTGAAGGAGTTGATTTTGTGCAAGCAACTAGAATCCTATGTGATCTTGAAGGTTTGAGCAAAGGTTTGAAGCCATGACATCAATCTTCGTCCAACCGGAAGACCACCTTGAATATACTTCCAACTTTAACACATGGAAGGAAAGAGTGTTGAACATTCTTGAGGAGCATGACCTAGACACCTACATGACCACCGTGGTATAGGAGCCTTCAACCAATGGAGGGTGAATCCAGAGCAAGTCAATATGCACCATTCCCGTCATTATTTCAGGAGAAAAATTTCATGGAGCATTTCCAATCAAACCGTGAGGAATCAACTAAAACCATTGAAAAACCACTTCCCAAATGGGATCATTTAGCTTAATCACGAGCAAATTTTGAAAATTCACAACGGTTTGGGAGATAGAATCAAATATTTGAAGATTAATTTTCTAGTATTTTTATTGTGGTCGATTTTTCCAAATGGGAAAAATTGTTTCAAAGAATTAGGGATTTGTGGATTGGATATGATCATTATCCAATGGATTTTGTGTATAAGAAGAGCCTCACATGATTGAGAAATCATATAAGGAAGAATATGATGACCGCTAGAAGGAATATTTTTCGTTAATTTAGAAGAGCACTCACTCTACATTGCATGGGATCCAAATTCCCCATGCAGAGATTAGATACCCTTTGCATGAGATTAAATTTGCAAGAAAAAATTACAGTGAAGAAAGAAGATCAAGACCGAGGGACTCAAGTAATCTCCGCAAGGAAGTAGAGATCAAGAGGGAGCCAACAAAACAAGAAAATATAAGTACTTGTATTTTGTTTATCATATGCTTTTAATAATTCAAATCTAAATATAGAGATCTGTATTCCTGCGATTAGGAATTGTGTTATGATGTAACATGTTGAACATATATGTTCATTGTCTTTCTTTTATTGGCAAATAACAAAACTCATGAAATATACATGCATAAATATTTATGGATATAGGGTTGCATAATTTTTTCATGAGAGATGGATATAAGGATGCAAGTTTTATATACAGGGTTGCATAAAACTTCATGAGATATGAATGTGGTTATGATAAAACATTGGTTAGATGTATGTACATAACCGTATAAACCATTGCAAACACATTGAAGTGTTCATGTGATTAAATTTCCTGAGATATGGTTATATTGAAACATTGGTTAAAATGTTTGCATACCTATGTGAGATATTTATCATTGCATTGAAATGTACAGATTATGCAAGGTTGCTAATAACTTGACTTGGTTTGTAGGGAGAGACCATATTCCTTGGCCTACAAGCGGATAAAAGACATGCATTGAATGAGGAGTCATTCCAATGGAATAGCATGAGAGAAAGCGGGATGTTGTGAAGCAAGAAGATTCTAGGAGCATATTGGAAGGTCCCAATGTCTTATGGGAAGAAACCTCCAACAATATTTTATCCAAAACCGGAAGCCCTAATCTGGATGAAGAGACTCCGAAGGTAATTTATTTATCCTAGTTATATTCATATATGTGTTAGACATAGAAGAGTATGAGTCACCGTGATGGAGGACTCAAATTATGATTCTCAGATCCTAGATGTTGAGAGGGAGAAGCTAGATTTGCTAGCTTCGAAAAAAACCTAGTGGAACTGGTTAATTAACCTCTTGTTATATAGAGACTTGCACGGTGCTCATATTCAAAAGGAAGTTATATTTAAGAATTTTGGATGATTCTTGAGATTAAAAGTGTGTGAGTCACTAGATAAGATTTTATTCTTTTAAAGAAAATGTTCAGAAGAGTTCTTGAAAGGATTCAAGACAATGGACTATAATTCCATGAACACACACATGAAGTTAAGTTTGATTCCTATTCAGATTTGTAGGATCTTACTAGATGTTAGATATACCTAGTTAGCACCAAACTTAGTTATATGCTTTGCAGTTCATACTTAAAACATGTACAACAAAGTATGTGTTGCAGTACCTACTCGGTACAAGTGAATGTGGATTGCTACATGTCTTGATCAAAGAAAGAAAATACGGATTTTGACTAGTGCAGTGATCGAGAAAGATCACATCAAAGATGTTTTCTCCAAATAGAGCATGTTGTAAAACAATAAAAGCTTTAAGAGGTTCCTATTCAGTTATATTTGAGACATGGTGCATAAAGGAGCACTACAACTCCATCACATATCCACAAATGATTGGAATTGCTAACATTAAAACCTTTTTCAAGAACAAGCTTGATGTAATACCTAAAGACTCATATAGTTGAAGAGGGAGTATCGATGTATCTCCATAGGTAGTAGCAAATAAAGTGCCCACCAATTAATCATGATAGATGACTCAGAGAGTTGGGGTTGTAGAATCTATTGTGGAGAGAGTCCACATGAGCAAAGACATAGTCATAGTATTAGATACTATCAGACGCTCAAGAAGAGTTATAGTTGGGACTGTTGGGGAGCAGTCAAATATCTTGGAAATACTAGATAACCACATAGTAGGATAGTGGGATGTTGTGGTACAAATATGGAATCATTGTAAAGTGATCAGGTCTTGGATAACATCATAAAGAATGGCAAGATCACAGAGAACTTCTCCAGTTAGTAGAAGATTCTACTAAGTCAATGCTGAAAATTGACATAGGTAAGTTTTTGTTGTTTAAATAAAATTACACATGTTTGATGCGTTGTAAAAGTATAATATGATGGATTGTAAAATCATAGTTTCTAGTTTAGGGAAACTACATTATGGATCAGATCCAGATGATGCTACCATGGAGAAGTAGTTGGTTGGTCTCTTAAGGCACTTAGCATACTTGTTGTATCTTATGCTTAAAGCATATGTTATAGTACCTTTGAGGTACATTATAATAGGTTGTTTATTGTAATTGATACATGATAGACCTATTATATATCTTGAGATAAGCTATGTATATTGAGGTTGGTACTACAAAAGCTAAGTGTATTGCAGCTAGTACTACAGAAGCAAGGTGTATGTCAGAGAGTACTACATAAGCAAAGTGTATTGCATATAGTACTGCCTACTGAGGAGTAGTGTAGCTTGTGAAGCTACCTATTGGGGTGAAATACTTGAGCCTACAGTTATTAGGTGTTAAAGCCAAGCTTTCCGAAAACCTGATGTTTCATGAAATACATTAAATATGAAGTATCACTTCATCGAAGTCACGGTCCTATAAGGTAATACTTAAGTACATAGATACTAATGAGTAGATTGCATATGTATTGAACAAGCCGATGTCAATGACGAAGTTCAAAAAGCTTATGAGATAAGCTTGGTATGGCAGGAAATGGCTAGAATAGTAAATAATGTCTCCATGTTTGAGAGGGAGTGATGATTGTACAACATCAGGAGTCATTCTTCGGACTTGTGAATTATATCAAGTCCTTTACATACCCTCATGTGTTGAGGTGGGATGCTCGTACTGTAAAGTATTGTGAGTGATATCAATACTTTGGACTTGTGAGTTATATCAAGTGGGGACTTATAAGTTATATCAAGTCAATTATTCTCATAGACCCTATGAGATGGACCTCCAGATTTGGAGGTGGGCTTGTGAGTGATATCAAGTTGAACTTGTGAGTTATATCAAGTTATGATTCTCATGCAATCATCAAAAGAATGGATACCCATTGAGATGGGCCTCCATTTATATAGGTTTGCATGTTGAAGCATAGATGTTATGTGATATATTACTAACCATGGTCATTCGAGACAGATAAAGCTATTAAGTCTCCTCTAGAGATTGGTCACCTATAGAGTGAATTACTTTAGCATATGACTATATGGTATAGGGTAATAATACGATCATAGCATGTGACAATTCTTATGAGTATATTATGCTATGATGAATTAATGTCAACACATAGACCATGAAATAAAGATAAAGAGATAAGCAATAAAGAGATAATAAAAAAAGAGAATTCGAATTTCCCATGCAAAAGACTAGATGAACTCGAGATATAAAACTACAGTTATAAATATTTAATTAAATATGAATGCCTCAAGTACTACTTCTATTAAATCATCAATTGGAATATTAATGTTATGCATTCAATTAAGTAATTAAGAAACTTATAGTAATCCATGCAAAGTTAATAATAATAAATAAATAAATGTTTTGCATGGACAATACTTAAACACCATAACACTTAAGTTAACATGATAACTAAGTGGTCAATATTCAGTTAGAGATTGAGTTCACTCCAATATCAGTTAATTATCTGTCAATGCTTGTGATTGAAGGTATGGCGCATTAGTTGTGCATGAAGAATATTTCAATGCATAGATTGATTATTCCAAGAAGGAAATTTGAAATTGTAATGCATGGGTGCATAAATGGCATGCAACCATTCACCATAGTTTGCATGGAAGTGTATTTGGCTTGTTATTGATATGCTAGGCATATGCCAAGTTCATTACAGTGATTACAAATAATAATTATTCTTTATTGCTATGTGTTCTTTATTATAGAGCAATATGTTATTGTGATATAAATAATTCTTTGCAAATCTATCTAATATACTCATAAAGAATTGTTAGGTTTTTCATCCTCTGTATTAAGAGGGGTTTCCCATGGTATATATTGTCTCATGTAGATGAATGTTTTATGTTGATGACTTGATTCGGTGTTTCAAGCATTCATAAATTTATTGCTTAAAGTTTCAAATTTCGAATATCTTCATTATTGCTAAAAATATTAACAAATTTTAGTGTAGTCAAGAACATGATTGATTCTCTGGAATCTCTTACTATGTAAACCAAGTGGAGTAGTTTGCAACATATGTTACAATATATATGCAATATACAACTTGAATAATGAATTTATATCTTGCACCTTTGTCACACACTCTATTAAATCTCAATCATCAATGTTCTAAACTACTATCTTTGAAACTAGATCCCTTCTAACTCGACTCATCTTAAGCCCTATATATTGTGACACTACTTTTTTGTTATACTGTCTTTAGTGGTTGGATTTGACCTTAATTATAATTGTATGGTCATGTAGAACTTTAATTGTACCCTTTCTCTCCTATATATATATATGAAGGATACCTAGCTTTAGGATTGTTGAAAGTACAACTTTGGGAGTCATTCCCATGATACTTGTGTTGTATCAAGTACGAAATCTATGTCGTATTAGGTTCATATCTTTTCTGTGGAACTTATGTCGTATTAAGTTCACTAACTTATGTTGTATTAAGTTAAAGAGCTTATGTTGTGTCAAGCTAGGACCTTCTCCTATTCGGGAGAGATGCTTGTACTAGGGTCTTATGTCGTATTAAGGTCATGACCTTATGTTGTATTAAGGTCAGAGACTTGTGTTGTATCAAGTTCAAACTTATGTTGTATTAAGTTGAGGAGTCTTGTGTTGTATCAAGACTAGTATTGTATCAAGTCCACATGAATTATATTGTATTAAGTCTTGCTGATATACTATGTGATGTATGGCTAGTCATGGTCACCAGGTGCTACAAGTCTCCTCTAGGGATTAGCTACCCCTAGAGTGATTTACTTTAGCATATGAATATATGACCCGGGGTAACACATATGATCATAGGTTCGAAGCAATTCTTATGAGTATGATATGATAAAGATGATTAATTAATTAAACACTCATGGACCATGCATAATTAATTAATGATAAATGAGATGAGCATAGAGATAGATTGAAATTCAAATTGGATATGCCAGACCTCCAGTGAACTTGAATTAATAAGACATCAGTTGAGTCTTAGTTGTGATAAATAAGTTTGAGTGTAACACCCCGGTTTTGACCCCGTTGCATTAAATGTACATGATGTATATATTGTAATGAATCGTGGTGTGGAGCTAAAGGCAAAAGCCCCAACATAGATTTAGTTGTGTTACGTTCGGCGATTGGAATCGTTGCCGATGGTATATCATGATATACGACACCTATTAAGTTTTTTCATCATGTAAATATGCATTTTAATTAAATGAACCCAACCAGCTATGTCACTGCAACCATATTGAAAAGCGCATGATATTCCTAAGGATAGGGAGGGGGAATTGTTAAACCTTGAGCCCACAGGGGAAAAGCCATGTGTCACCACCCTTTTGATTTGCTCACCTTCCCTTGTCTCATCCAACTACCTCATTAAAAGTTCTGCTGTTAGTTGGGGCAGTTATTGCTGGGGAGTGGAGTGTGGCAGGACTGTCAGTCCTTGCCCACACGCACACTCCACCAGCAGGTTGACCCTCACGCTGGCAGGGAAAAAACCATGACACCCATTATTCCATTCTCCCCACGACTGCATGGGCACTCTCCCACTCACGATTGTTCCTCACGCAGAGAGCTGGGGGTGCCGATTTGGCCATTGACATTCTGGGCTGGGGGCATGTAGTTTCCCTACCGATTGTGGCCTGTGTGTATGTTCTTTCTCAGGCATGGGCTGAGAGTTTGTTTACTTTCCCATTCTCGGACTGTGTAAGTTTCCCGTGGCTTCATTGTTGAGAACGGGCTGTTGTTTCCCCCACGTTTTGTTGGTTGTGTTTGCTGTTACGTTTTGGGTGGCTGTAGGTTGTTATGGAGTCGTTTTGGCCATGATAGGGCCAAGAACGACTCAGGAGTTGTTTTCCCCTATCCAAGATGTGAATAGCTTGTTTGGCTGCGTGTATGCAGTGGTTGGTTTTCAGACTGTGTTGGAGTGGGGATGAGGGCTTGGTTTGCTTGATAAACCTGGTGTGTTTGGGAGCCACACAAGCAGAGCTAGAGGGCTGGCTTTCTTCTCCACAACCCCTGAATAGCACTGGAAGGGAGGTCAGGGCCTGAGGGACTGTGTAGCAGAGAAGGGACTAATTTCCTTGTGTTGGGTGTGTGTGGGTGTTCTAGAAGCCATGCTAGTTCTGGTGTAGGTGTCCTTAGATCTGCAATGAGCTCACCAACTTAGCAATTATCCTTTCCCAGCTCCGTGATGGCCTGATAAACCCAACTGTGTTGGATTGGCTGATTTGTGGATGGCATGATAAACCCAACTGTGTTGGCTTGGCTGATCTGCTGTTTTGTGTATCCTTGGCTATGTGTAAGCCTGTTTGTTCCTTATTCCTTGGGGAATCATGCCCATCTTGGGGGTGGCAGCGTTGCTGAGAGATTAAGGAACACGCTGGCCTATGGTTGGGTGGAACATTGTAGCGACGTAGCTGGTTGTGGGACGAATCATTTATAAGATAAGTATTCTTGACCATTTCATCTCTACATTTATATTTATTGTTTAATGAATGATGATGAACATGTTGAATGCTTGAATGGATGTATGTTTGCTTCCGCTGTGTATGTAAAGGATTATGCATCTTAGCACATTTTATGTTCAAACATTTTGGTTTTATGTATCTTCATGTTCATGGGGCTAGTTGCCGGGATGTTTAATGACACCGTAGTGTCCTCTTCGTCGGTCGGAGGGTCGGGGACGTTACAGAGTGGTATCAGAGAAAAGGTTGCAGCATGGGCCTGAATGGGCCATGAGAACCATTGACAGAGGCAGGTTGCCAGAGCGCGGCAGGAAGAAATCTGTGAATGATAGAAAATTTCATTGAAATTTTTTCTAAGTGCTGAGCTTGTCGGGCCATCGGAGGACTAAGAGGGAAGCTCCTCCGATATAGGGGAAAGCATAGTTGGAAGGCCACCCGATGAGGGGCAGGTGGAAAGGATTTCAGAAAATTTTCCAAGTATCAAACCATCGGCTCATCGGAAGACTTAGTGGGAAGCCCTTCTGATGCAGCAGACAGATTAGTCTTAAGGGTCGTCCGATACAGACCCCGGTGGCGACGAAATTTAGTTGATTTGATCGACGAAAATTAGAAGAAGTCTGAGTCGATACATTGGCAAAAATTAGCTGATGGGCTAGCCGACACATCGGTAGAGGAAAGACGAGGAAAACGCTGATACGTCAGCTCAGTTTAAGTTAAAGATTGCCGAAAATTAATTGGTTGAGGCACTGATACGTCGGCGGAAGCTAAAGGAAGTTTCGGCAAAAATTAGTGGACGAGAGCACCGACACGGAAGAGAAATAATTTTTTTTCCGAAAATTCGCTTAAGTGTTGAAAGCGTCGAAAGAAATTAGTTGTTTGGACCGCCGATGCCGTCGACGAAATTTAGTTGATGGCGCAGCCGACGCGGTGGTGGACAAAGAAGGAATTTTTACCGAACTGTCGGTGAAAATTAGATGATGAAGCCACCGATGCGGCAATGGACGTCGAAAGAAGTTAGTTGTTTGGATCACCGAAATGTCAGCGGAAAATAGTTGATGAGACAGCCGATATGTCGGAGAAGGTTAGTGGATTGGTCTGCCAACGCGCCGGAATAAATTAGTTGTTTTGATCACCGATGAACGTCTAAAAACATTAGTTGTTTGTGAGTCCGCCATTGCGGCTGTCAATTGGACTATCATTCCGATGCCTAGAGATTTCAACTGCCGATCACCGACACATAGTGCTTAGTGGTTCCGCCCGCTGACGGGTGTTATGTTCCGCGGAAAGTTGGATGGTTGCCCGCCGTTGCGGATGCCAATAGAACTATTCACCCGATGAACAGTGCATCCGACCACTGGTACACCATAGTTCTTGGTAGCACCGATAACAATCCAGAAGCTTAGACCACCAAGGATCCGATGCATTGAAAAACTTTAGTTGACGGAACTATCGATACATTGAAAAATTACAGTTGAGAGGGACGCCGATGAGTGCCGGAGGAAATTTGTCGTTTTGACCGCCGAACTGTCGGGATTTTAGTTCGGATAAGACCCGATTTTATACAAGGAAATTTTTGGGTTTACAAGTGGGATTTTCAGCGAATCTCAGTTGTTTTTCAATGGGTTTTTCAGCAGCTTATCAATGGATTACAAGGCTGAAAAAGAAGAAGATTTTGTGTTTGGGAAAAATTGTATTTTATGATTTTTCCAAGAGAAGAAGGTAAGTAGTTCTGATTTATACCAATATTATGCATCTAACAGTTGTGTTACTAACACGTTTGTAGAATCATAGACACCTTCAAGGGCAGTATTCCAGGTGGTGTAGTTGGGTAAGTAAGTGGTGGTTTAGTTATGAGAACCCATGATGGATATGATGCTCGAGATTCTTATGAGTGTGCACAAGATGCCATGGGAGAAAATGTCTGTAACGAAAATGATGACATAGAGTCTAATGGAAGGAGGTTCCAAGAGACACCGTCAGATGATGCAGCCACCATGAGAAGCTTGATTAAAGCCCAAGAAAAGCAACATCAGTTGAATGCTGCTATGTTGCAGAGTTTGACGGACTTGCAAATAAAGATAGACTCTGGGCGGGGTACAACAAGACCGGAAGGCAGTAAGAGCAGTACTAGGAGAAGGAGAAGTACTTCTAGTGGATCATCTGACTCTGAAGAATCCAGTGGGGATTCAAGATCATCTTCTCGTAAAAGAAAAATAAAGAGACACCATAGGGATCGCTCTCGGGATGAATTTAAGAAGGCTAAACCTCCTACATTTGATGGTGAGGTAAAGCCTGGACAAGAGGCTGAAGCTTGGATTCTTGGGATAAATAAGTATTTCCAAGTTCAGGATTATTCGGGAAACATGAAGGCAAGAGTTTCCATATTCAATCTGAATGGAAGGGCATCCATTTGGTGGGAACACTTCAAGCAAGTAAATAGGATCAATGAAAGGATACTGAAGTGGAAACAGTTCAAGAAGTATTTCAAGAAAAAATACCTCTTTGACAGGTATTATGATGACAAGATTAAGGAGTTCCATGAGCTGAGATTGGGACAACAGACCATGGAAGAGTATGCAAATAAGTTCTTAGAACTGTTGAGGTATGTCAGGTACATCAGAGATGAAAGAGTGAAGGTCCAATGGTTTCTTAGTGGATTGCCTCAGTCTTACAAAGATATAATTGAGTTTTACGAACCTAGAACTCTTGAAGAAGTAATAAGGAAGGCTAAGTATTGCTATGAGCAAAGCAAAGGTAAACCGGATTACCCCAAGGCATGGAAGGACAAGAAGAATGAGAAGTTTGACCAAAGAAAGAAAGGTTTCAAACCTTCTAACTTCAGGAATCAGTAGAAGCATCCATCCCAAGCTGCGAGTAAGCCAGTTGGAGTGATAGGAGAAAAGCCTAAAGATCCACAACAGAATAGAGGACCACTCCAATGTTGGAAATGTGGAGGACCCCACATGCGCAGTAATTGTCCACTCGAGAATGAGAGTGCAAGGCCAACTTACAATATTCAAGAAGCAGAAACAGTGGGTCAAGTAGCAAGGGTAGTCCCTAGGATTTATGCAGCACTGGAGGACCATCAGGAAGATCACCAGTCAACTGTGGTTGAAGTTGCAGGTAAGATTGTTGAGCAATCTGTTTCTATTTTGATTAACCCTGGTTCTACTCAAAGTTAAATTACTCCTAGAGTAGTGGAGATTTGAGCTTTTAAGAAAGTAAAGCATAAGAAATCTTGATTAGTTCAGCTAACCACTAAAACTAAGAGAAAAGTTAGTGAAGTGGTAGAGAAATGTCCATTGGTTATGAATGCATTGATCACTTGTGTAGATCTGAATGTTCTACCACTTGGTTCCTATGATGTTATCATTGGAATGGATTGGTTAGAAGCTCACAGGGTAAAGCTTGACTGTTATAACAAGACTTTCGAACACATGGATGAAGAAGGAAACCCAGTAGTTATGAAAGGTATTCCAAAGGTGATATTAGTAAGGCAGGTTTCAGCAATGTAGTTGAAGAAGTTCTATAGGAAAGGTTGCCAGGTGTACACAGCTCATATTTTGGAGCTAACAGGAGATGAAATTCCTAGGTTGGAGGACTATTAGGTGTTATAGGAATTCAGGGATGTGTTTCCTGATGAGATTACAGGGCTTCCTCCAAAGAGGGACATTGATTTCACCATTGAACTTGTGCCAGGAGCAGCACCGGTGTCCAAGACACCCTACAGGATGAGTACACCGGAGATGCTAGAGTTGAAGATGCAACTGCAAGAGTTGTTGGAAAAGAAGTATATCTGGCCGAGTGTGTCTCCTTGGGGAGCACCAATTCTGTTTGTAAAGAAAAAGGATGGTACACTCAGGTTGTGTATTGATTACAAACAATTGAACAAGGTTACTGTTAAGAACAAATATCCTTTGCCTAGGATTGATGACCTCTTTGATCAAATGAGAGGAGCAAAGGTATTTTCCAAGATTGACTTGAGGTCTGGTTACCATCAGGTGAGAATCAAGGATGAAGACATTCATAAGACAACCTTCAGAACAAGGTATGGATACTATGAGTTTGTAATGGTACCATTTGGTCTCACAAATGCACTAGCTACATTTATGTGCCTTCTGAACAGTGTCTTCAACAGGTATTTGGACAAGTTTGTTCTTGTTTTCCTTGATGACATTCTTGTTTATTCTATGAATGAGGAAGAACATGAAGAGAATTTGAGGTTGACATTGAAATTGCTCACGGAACATCAGTTGTATGCAAAGCTGAGCAAGTGTGACTTCTATAGAGACAGAATTCAGTATTTGGGTCACGTTATCTCTGAGGAGGGTATATCTGTGGACCCTGAAAAGATTGAGGCCATTATGAATTGGCCTACTCTAAGAAATGTGACAGATGTAAGATATTTTATGGGAATTGCAGGATACTACAGGAGATTCATTGAGGGATTCTCCAAAGTTGTACATGCCACCACTTCTTTGCAAAAGAAGGGGATAAATTTTGAATGGACATCAAGGTGTGAAGAAAGCTTCCAGCGGTTGAAGAATCTTCTCACCAGTGCACCAGTATTGAAAGTTGCAAATCCAGAGAAAAATTTTGTGGTGTGTACCGATGCATGCGGACAAGGGCTTGGAGGAGTCCTTATGCAATACAACCACGTGATATGTTATGAGTCAAGAAAGTTGAAGGAGCATGAGAAGAACTATGCCACTCATGATCTAGAGCTTGCAGCCATAGTACATGCTCTCAATATGTGGAGGCATTACTTGATGGGTGGAAGATTTGAACTAAGGACGGACCATTGTGGTATGAAGTATCTATTTGACTAGCCTACTTTGAATGCCCGGCAAGCGAGATGGTTGGAGTTTTTATGTGAGTTTGATTTGAAATCAAGCACATAAAGGGAAAAGAGAATAAGGTAGATGATGCACTCAGTAGGAAGATGCAGGAAATGCATGTGGCAACTCTTAGTATTTGCCAATTAGATTTGAGGCAGCAGATTGTTAATCATGTTGCTGGTGATGAATGGTATGAGCTAGTGATAGACAAATTGCAGCAACAAAGTCTTGAGAAGAGGTATGAGGGATATAAATTGGAAGAAGATGGACTTCTTACTTATAAAGGCAGGATTTATATTCCAAATGTAGTAGATTTGAGGAGGGTTGTTATGGATGAGATCCATCAAGCTCCGTATTCTGGTCACCCAGGATATCAGAAGACGATTGCTACCGCCAGAAAACAGTACTTTTGGCCAGGAATGAAAAATGATATGGTTGAATACATTTCAAGGTGCATGAAGTGTCAGCAGGTAAAGGTTGAGCATTAATACCCAGCAGGTTTGTTGCAGCCTTTTCCAGTTCCATAATGGAAATGGGAAGTTATTTCCATGGATTTTATTGCAGGATTGTCGATGACTTGGATACAACATGATTCCATCATGTTTGTGGTGGAAAAGTGGACAAAGGTAGCACATTTTATACCGGTTAAGTCTACGCATAAGACTGATGACATTGCAAAGATATTCATGAAGGAGATTTTCAAATTGCATGGATTGCCTAAGGCAATAGTTTCTGAATGAGATGTCAAGTTTACTTCCAATTTTTGGAAGGGATTGTTTGCAGATTTGGGTACAAAGCTAAGCTTCAGCACTGCATACCATCCTCATATAGATGGACAGATAGAGAGAGTTAATCAGGTGCTTGAAGATATGCTTCGCATGTACGTGATGGACAAACCAACCAAGTGGGAAGATTACTTACACTTGGTAGAGTTTGCTTATAACAATGGACAACATGCATCCTTGGGGATGAGTCCGTATGAAGCTTTGTATGGAAGAAGGTGTAGAACACCAGTGACTTGGGATAATCCAGTGAACAGGGTTGTGCTTGGTCCGGAATTGCTCAGGGAAATGGAGCAAGAGGTTGTGAAGATCAGGCAGAATCTGAAAGTAGCACTGGACAGACAGAAAAGCTATGCAGATAAGCATAGGGTGAATAGGGAGTTCAGTGTTGGGGATCATGTTTACCTCAGAGTGAGGGAAAGGAAGAGTTCCTTGAAGCTTGGAAATTGTGCCAAGCTGTCACTAAGATATTGTGGGCCGTTTGAAGTGCTTGAAAGAATAGGGCCAGTTGCATATAGACTTGCATTGCCTGCTAGCACTAGAGCTCATAATGTTTTTCATGTTTCTTTACTTAAGATATATGTACATGATCCTAACCATGTGATAAATTGGGATGTGATTCAGGTGGAACTCGGGGGAGAGTTCCGAACCGAGCCAATGCGCATCCTTGACAGGAAGGTCACAATGCTCCAGAACTGGGCCATAGGGCAGGTAAAGGTGCAATGGGAGCACTACGGACCTGAAGAGGCTACATGGGAGCTGGAGGATGCCATGTGATTGATACATCCATTTTTGTTCAATTCTGCGGAACATTGAGGTGGTACCAGTCTAGCATTTTGTTCAAATTTTGTAAAGCATTGAGGACAGTGCTATTGAAGGGGGAGGGGAGTGTAACACCCTGGTTTTGACCCCGTTGCATTAAATGTACATGATGTATATATTGTAATGAATCATGGTGTGGAGCTAAAGGCAAAAGCCCCACCATCGATTTGGTTGTGTTACGTTCGGTGATTGGAATCGTTGTTAATGGTATATCATGATATACGACACCTATTAAGTTTTGTCATCATGTAAATATGCATTTTAATTAAATGAACCCAACCAACTATGTCACTGCAACCATATTGAAAAGGGCATGATATTCCGAAGGATAGGGAGAGGGAATTGTTAAACCTTGAGCCCATATGGGAAAAGCCATGTGTCACCACCCTTTTGATTTACTCACCTTCCCTTGTCTCATCCAACTACCTCATTAAAAGTTTTGCTGTTAGTTGGGGCAGTTATTTTCGAGGAGTGGAGAGTGGCAGGATTGTCAGTCCTTTCCCACACGCACACTCCACCAGCAGGTTGACCCTCAAGCTGGCAGGAAAAAAACCATGACACCCATTATTCCATTCTCCCCATGACTGCATGGGCACTCTCCCACTCGTAATTGTTCCTCACGCAGAGAGCTAGGGGTGCCGATTTGGCCTTTGACGTTCTGGGCAGGGGGCATGTAGTTTCCCTACCGATTGTGGCCGGTGTGTATGTTCTTTCTCAGGCACAAGCTAAGAGTTTGTTTACTTTCCCATTCTCGGACTGTGTAAGTTTCCCATGGCTTCATTGTTGAGAACAGACTGTTGTTTCCCCCACGTTTTGTTGGTTGTGTTTGCTGTTACATTTTGGGCAGCCGTAGGTTGTTATGGAGTCATTTTGGCCATGATAGGGCCAAGAAAGACTCAGGCGTTGTTTTCCCCTGTCTAAGCTGTGAATAGCTTGTTTGGCTGCATGTATGCAGTGGTTGGTATTTGGACTGTGTTGGAGTGGGGATGAGGGCTTGGTTTGCTTGATAAACCTGGTGTGTTTGGGAGCCACACAGACAGAGCTAGAGGGCTGGCTTTCTCCTCCACAACCCCTGAATAGCACTGGAAGGGAGGTCAAGGCCTGAGGGACTGTGTAGCAGAGAAGGGACTGATTTCCTTGTGTTAGGTGTGTGTGGGTATTCTAGAAGCCATGATAGTTTTGGTGTAGGTTTCCTTAGCTCTACAATGAGCTCACCGGCTTAGCAATTAGCCTTTCCCAGCTCCGTGATGGCCTGATAAACCCAACTGTGTTGGCTTGGTTGATTTATGGATGGCATGACAAACCCAACTATGTTGGCTTGGATGATTTGTTGTTTTGTGTATCCTTGGCTATGTGTAAGCCTACTTGTTCCTTATTCCTTGGGGAATCATGCCTAGCTCGGGGGTGGCAGCGTTGCTGAGAGATTAAGGAGCACGTTGGCCTATGGTTGGGTGGAACGTTGCAGCGACGTAGCTAGTTGCGGGACGAATCCTTTAAAAGATAAGTATTCTTGACCATTTCATCTCTTCATTTATATTTATTGTTTAATGAATGATGATGAACATGTTGAATGCTTGAATGAATGTATGTTTGCTTCTGCTGTGTATGTAAAGGATTATGCATCTTAGCATGTTTTATGTTCAAGAATTTTGGTTTTATGTATCTTCATGTTCATGGGGCTAGTTGCCCAGATGTTTAATGACACCGTAGTGTCCTCTTCGCCAGTCGGAGGGTTGGGGACGTTACATTGAGTTAATTAAGGAATCAACTCCTTAATTTATGCAAAGTGGTTGTTGAAGATGACACTAATGGCGAAGCACTAGTTACATTAAGTTATGTTTAGTTCTTCTCTGTTACATTCAGTTCTGTTCAGTTACATTCGGTTCTGTTCAGTTACATTGAGTTATGTTTAGTTCAGTTCAGTTACATTCAGTTGTGTTCAACTCAGTTCAGTTCAGTTCAATACAGTTACATTCAGTTCCATTTAGTTTAGTTCAGTTCAATCAATTAAACACTCAATTAGAGGCAGTTAACCCCAGTGAATTAATGGAGGGTGCATATCTTCAATGTGGGAGATAATTACGAGGTGACAAGTTGGCACCAAGTCAAGGAAGGCACAAAAGGTTAATGTGTATATAATGCCTACAATGCACATAGTGTATACAATGTTCATAGTGCCTAAAGGCATGCAACCATTCACTACCTTTCATTGTATGACTCAATAAGTTTGTTATTAAAGTGCTATGCACTTGGTAAGGCTGAAACAATGTTCCATATGATCTATATTATCTTGTGCTCTCTAATTAAGCAAGCTGTTATTGTGTTGTAAACATTCTTTGTCGATTATCTATTATACTCAAAGATTGTTTGTTGGGTTTTTTATTCTCAGAAGATGGGACATAATGTATGCGGTAAAATTTTCAGAAGCATAATAGGAAAATCAAACACATGCTAGTCCATACAAGTTCACTCTCCTAAAAGAGACAAAAACAATAAGTTTTGGGACAATTACCATAACTCTCTCTTGGCACATTATAATTTGGTCAAACCTATGACATTGAAAAGTAGACATAACAAGCTCCTATAAGATGGAATTGGAGACAATATTTCATAGGTAATTAAGAGCAAGGTCAACCGCAAGACAATGTACAATCAAAGGTTTTTAAAGGTATGTTAACTTGAACTTGCTTAACTTTTGATTGGAATATCTATTTTTGGGTGATTCAAAAGGTGTGATAACGAGTATATATAAATATAGTACATATCAGTGGGATCAAATTGCAAGAGGTGGAGCAATAATTACTACACCCGATAAACCTCATGAAGGCTCATCCATGACATGGAAAGAGCATGACGATGTAGACTTTGGGGTGTCCAACTTGTTATATTTTATAGCTCGAGAGGTCTTCTACATAGGCTTGGTGTCAATGCATGTAGAAAGGAAGTAAGTGACTTTCCTATACATTAATTTTAGTGTTAACAAATTTAATGTGACTTTTTATCAATTGGTGAGTGAAAATGATTTTTTAATTCATTAAGTGAAACTTGTCTCATCCATTGACTTCGAAGATGAAGAGACAAAGTCACTTGGAAGATGAAGAGAAAAATTCGTTCTTTCAATTATTAAAAAGACAATTCTATGAGAGTTCATACACAATTGAGTGAAGAGAAGTTTTGGAGAATTAAACAAAAGAAGAGAAGGAGCAGCAAGGAGGGGCACATTATCAAGGAGAGAAAAGGCATGCATCCCAAGAAAATAATACAACATTTATTGCACACTATACAATGCATGTATTGTAGGCCATACAACATACTTCTTAGCACAAACATCGAGAGGTCGTACAACTAAAATGATTAGAAGAAGGACATGAGCAAACTAAAATGATTTGTTTATCACAAGACTGACCACTATGCAATTCAATGTCGAAACAAACTAAAGAAGGGCAAGGATGAGACACATACATTAGCATTAGTTGATATTGAGGACTTCTCTAACAAATTTGAGAAGCAATTTTCTGTGGTCTCTTGTCCTTTAGGAAGTGGCAGTGCATGGTTTGAGGACATTGGAGCATGGGAAGTGGGTAGTGGTCCATCTCTCTATATGATGGGATTGAGGACAATATTATAGGGACAACTTCTGGTTGGGTCCAAAGAGATATTAGACTTAGGGTTTATGGTAGTACCTTGGACAATTGGTTGTGAGGCTTCCTCTAGTACTATCGGGAGACTTAGTTGCAACAAGATGAATCAATTGGATGCTCAAGAGTTTGAGGAGACTCCTCAGAGCACATTTTGTAGGAGCAAGTATTTAGCATATATTCCAGTGTAAGTGGTAAATAGGTCTTCTGGTTTAGAGGGAGTGGCCACAAAAATAGATGGAGTGATGGGGTTGGAGATAAATCCAAGTGGAGGTTCTGGAAGTACCTCCCTCGTTAAAAGGGAGTGTTATATTTTATAGCTCGGGAGGTATTCTACATAGGCTTGGTGTCTAGGAATGTATAAAGGACCTAAGTGACTTTGCTAGACATCAATTTTAATGTTGTAAAGTTAATGTGACTTCTTATTAACTAGTGAGTGGAAAATATTTTTTTAATTCATTAAGTGAAATCTGTCTCATCCATTGACTTTGAAGACGAAGAGACAAAGTCACTTGGAAGATGAAGGGACAAAGTAACTCTCTCAATTAATAAAAAGAGAATTCTATGAGAGTTTAGACACACAATTGAGTGAAGAGAAGTTTTGGAGAGATGAAGAAAACAAGAGAAGGAGTAGCAAGGATGGGCACATTTCTCAAGGAGATAAAAGACATGCATCCCAATAAAAAAATCCAACATTTATTGTAGACTGTAAACACATTTATTGCACGCCTTGCAATTGATTTCTTGGCACATAAATAGAGAGGTAGTATAGTTGGAAGTGGGTACAAATTCCTAGGAATTGTACAATGGAATTTGGTCACAAAATTCAAGGCACTGTACATCATATTTATGGGAACATTCTCCAAGGTAGCATTACTGTTTGGAGGGTCGTACAATATGCACATGCCATACAAAAATCTAGGCACAATTTCCAAGGAGTTGGGCATGATTTTCCAGCAAAGTTAAATTACATTTAATGTTGGTTTTATTGTTGTTGTACTCATAATTTTTCTATGGGCTCATTAATAAAATTTCTCTCTCTTGTGGACTGGTTTTCCCTTCAGGATTTTTCTAGGGGAATTACCTGTATATCATATGTGTTAGATGTGTGTTTAAATGTGGTTGTTTAACATTTATGTTTCCACTTTATATAAGTTAAATTCCAGTGTATTTGCAATTATCATTTTCAGTAGTTAATGGTGAACGTATTTAATTGTTGAGGGTAAATGATAAAGATTGTAGATTATACTTGGGGTAAGAAAACTATTAGACACTTATTGCAGGAGTAGAGAACATGGAAAATACAATACTAAAAAAGGTGGACAACGTGGATATGCTAAATACGGATGAATTCCAAATATTTAAAGATGATGTTCAAAAGAACCTTGAAAACAAGATGGTCGGTAAAGAGGGTCTAAAATTTATAAAGGGGATATTTATGAATGAGATGAGACATATATTTCCTCATAGTTTAGATCCTCAAGAAGAGGATAATGAGAATAAGAGGGACTTCTCCCAGTCATAGATTGAGAAAATTATAAAAAAAATTGGAGAACAAGTGGTTCGAGTCCCCAACATTTGATTATTCATCACATCATCATGGGTTCAACTCAAGACAAAGGGTTGGATTGGATCAATTTCATGATGGACAATGAATATGGTGACTTTAGTCAATATCTTAGTTGCTCCCCTACAAGCAACCTGCATAATACCTTATTCGCCACTGGGTAAACGAACCGCCTTACAAAAAATGATGATCATGTAGTGAGTTTTATCCCCTCGTCTTTGGGTTCATGGGTTGAAATCTCATTCATCATATGCAGGTCAAATTCATTAAATTAACATTCTCACCAAATTGGATTCGATTTGTTGATTGCGTAGAAATTGATAACTTTGTATCTCTTCTAATTTCATTATCCACGATCTTGTTTTTTTTCATTTCTTTTTAACCCTAATAACATGGCGAATGAATCTAATTCAATACCATGAAAAAGAGCTCGTCTAAATGATACAAGTGAGCCTTTGATCCATGAATAACGATTTATAATGGATGGATTCTCTTTGATACAAGTAATATGGAGGAGTATTAATAGGTGGAACCATTTCATTCGCAAGATTGATATGATAAAGTTTGATGGCAATGATCCAATAACATGGATATGACATGTGGATGCATTTTTTACTCTACATCAAGTGCCAAATTTACAAAAGGGAACTATTGCATCCTTGTATTATGAACTTGATCAAATTGTATGCCCTTTATTCCAGTAGATCTCCAAGTAGTCATTGGCAGTTATTTGAAGGTATTTGGAGTATCCTAAAAGTCTTCCACCTACTAGATATCATGACCATGTTATTCATTTGAAACTAGAAAGTGCACCACCTAACATTAGATCCTATAGGTTCCCATATGCACAAAGGAGAGATTGAAATATGGTTCAAGAAGGTTTAGATGAAAGCATCATTCAAACTAGACAAAGAGCTTTCCCTACATCAATAGTGATGTTTTAAAAAAGGAAAGTTCACGATGTATGTGTCTATATTATAGAGAGCTCAATGAGATTACCATTAAAGATAAGTTTCCTATTCCTATCATTGATGAATTATTAGATGAGTTATAGGGAGCAATTTTCTTTAGCAAGTTGGATATTAATTATGGATATTTTCAAATTAAAATCAGGAAAAAATACATTTTTAAATCAACATTCATAACAAATTAATGTCATCGTGAATTTTTGGTGATGCCATTTGACCTTACCAATGCACCTTCCAAATTTCAAAGCTTCATGAATATTATTTTTTAACCCTTCCTCATAAAATTTGTCTTGGTATTTTTTGATGATATACTAATCTATAGCAAATATTGGGAAGAACATGTACAACATGTTGACAGGATCTTAAAACTATTAGAGAAGCACCAACTATGCCAAACCTTCTAAGTGTGCCTTTGGGGTTAATTAAGTGGAATATTTGGGGGATACTGTATCCCATGAAGGTGTCAGAGTGGACCCTAACAAAATTAAGGCCATCATGGAATGGATAATTCCTAAAACCTTGGATAATCTCATAGGATTCTTAAGATTGGAATATTACCACTGCAATTTCGTCAATATTTATGGTAAAATAGCAACACCTCTAACAAGGTTATTGAAAAAGGAGGCATTCTCCTAAACTCAAGAAGCAATAAAATATTTTGAAAAAATTAAAGTGGTCATGTGTACAACTCCTGTATTTTTCCATGCATGACTTCACAAAACACTATATTGTGGAATGTTATGCCTTGGGGCATCTCATTGGTGCAATTTTAATGCAATAAGGAAAACCCCTTACCTTTCAAAGTTTCCAACTTAAAAGGAAAAAGATACTCAAACCAATTTATGAAAAGGGAATCTTGGTCATATTGCATGCAATTAAGAAATGACACTCTTACCTAATAGGAAGACACTTCAAGGTAAGAAAAGATCATGGCAGTCTTAAGTACTTCTTGGAACAACAATTATCTTTAAAAGATCAACAAAAACAAAGATATTAGGTCATGAATTTGAAATTATCTACAAAAAAGGAAAATAGAATGTGGTGGCATATGCACTTTTAAGAAAAAATATGACACAAATGGATTACTTTGTATTATTTCCATTATGCAAGCTAAATGCGTGAAAGAAGCAAGGGAAAAATGGAAACATGATTAGAAAGAATCCAAGATAATTTAATAACTACAAGAGGACCCTAATTCACTAGATAAATTTGTGTGGAAGAATGATTCACTATGGTACCGAGATAATCTATATTTATGTAAGAATTATCAACTCAAACAAAAGGTCCTTTTGGATTTGAATGCTACTCATATAGGAGGACATTCAAGGTTCTTGAAAACTTACCACATGATCAAGAAATATTTACTTCTTCTTATTGGAATGTATTAAAATTGATGTCCAAAAGTTTGCCACAAAATGTTTGGTTTTACAATGGAACAAAGGAGAGACAATGAAGTCACCATGTCTTCTGCAACCATTAGACATACCAAGTCATCATTGGGAAGAGGTGTCAATGAATTTTATCACATATCTACCAAAGTTGGAAGGAAAACTGCCATTTTGATATTAGTGGATTGACGCACAAAGTATGCCCATTTCTTCTCTCTTTCTCATCCTTCCAAAGCAAGTACAACATTTGAAAAATTCCTAGAAACATTTCAAAAGATACATGGAATCCCCAAGATTATTGTAAGTGATAGATATCCAATTTTCACTAGTTATTTTTGGAAAGAAGGGTTTTATTGTTTGGGTACTCAATTGGCTCACAACCTTTCTTACCATCCTCAATCTAATGGGAAAATTAAGATTGTGAATAAATTCCTATAAGGATATTTTTGTTTATTTGCATATGATAAATAAACACAATGTGTCAATTGGTTTCCCTTAGCAGAATGGTGGTACAACACAACTTTCCATACTTCATAAAAAAATGTCACCATTTATGTCACCTTATGGCTATCATCCTCCTTCCATCACATCATCCTTGAAGGAGAAAGTAAGGTTCGAGCAATGGAGGACCACACAGAGCACCAACAAGAGGTTCTCTAACTATTGGAACATAACTTGGATATAGCACAAAATAGGATGAAACAATGAGCAAATCAACATCATAGGGAAAGGAGTTTCGAAGCGGGGAATTTGTTATGGAAACAAATATTCCTATGGCTTGGGGTAGAACCATAAAAAATAGAGTGACACCAAAAATCAACTCAATTCCCAAATATGCTATATAAACATGAAATGCTAACAATAAAAGAATAAGACCCTTACCTCAACCAGTTGTTTGAAGAAGACCACCATTGAGCTCTCAATCCAATGTTATTCACCTGTAACTTGTCCTCAACAACCAAGGCATACAAACATATAAAATGTATATAAATTGTTAACACATAATCTAGCATAGTCCATGAACATATTAAGCAAATATACCCAATGAAAATATAATAAACATTTGCAACATGAATTGGATGAGAAACTAATATTCTATTGAAATAATAAACATAAGTATATAGTGACAACCTTCTGCCAACAACTCCTCGAAAACGGGAAACTATGTTACTCCACCACTTCAATCCTCCATTTAATGGCAAGCTCACAAGTTCAAGGAGTAATTGGGTTCCTCCTTCACATGATAGCGAAGAGCTTGGGAGATGAACATAAGAGATGTTCAATATTACAAGGACAAAGGGATGCAGACTCAAGGAATGGAAATGGGTCAAAATTTCTCTAGGGTTTTCTTGCTCTCAAACTACTCCCTCTTTTAAATGCTTCACAATGGCTCAATAGATAGCCCTCAAAGGAGACGGAGGGTTGAAATGAAGTGTTTTCAAGTATATGGAAGGCCAAGAATCATAACAGTCATGACTTGGTAAGGAAAACTTGAAATATTTTTAATTTTGAGCATGGAACCCGATATACATGGGATGTGGTGGTGCAAGATGCATATACACATGTTGTAGTACTGCTGAACCACGTACATGAACAATTTTTTTTTTGGGGGGGGGGTTAACTAAGAAAGAGGGGGATGATGAGTCTACATAGGGACAATGTAGGCCATCAAGGCATGTTTTCTAGGATGTGGAAAATCATGCTATAACAGAATTGAGTGTTTTTAGGCTACAACCACACAAACATATGTCTCTTGAGCAACAAAATAAGGACAATAATTAACACCCAAGTACTATGGTCCTTATAAGTTGTTGCAAAGGATTGGAAGTATATATTACAAATTTTAGCTGTATCCATCTTCATGTGTACATCTACTCTTCATTGCTTCTTGCATAAAAAAAGGTAATTGGTGACAAGATCCTAGTCTAGACTATCTTACTAGAGATCGATGAAGAAGACAAATTGATACTAGAAACTTAAACAAACATTGACACAAAAATAATGCAATTTAAAATTGAGTAATTACTTAGTACCTCATGAAGTGGAAGACTTGCCAATAGATGAGGCAACATGGAAATATGAGTTATTCATGCAAAAACATCTATAATCAATCAAGTGTTGAGGACAACACTTGTTTAAAGGGTAGGGGCATGTTAATCCCTATATGTTGTGACATTGCATTTATATTAGTATATTAGTATTGTATTTATTAGTTGATTATGACCTTAATTGTAATTATATGGTCGACTAGAATTGTAATTGTATCATTTGTCTACTGTGTGTGTGTGTGAGAGAGAGAGAGATCAAGGGAGGCCTAATTTTATAATAATCTCATCTTATGTTGTGCATTGAGGCCTAATTTTATAATAATCTCATCTTATGTTGTGCATTTGATACATTGAATAAGGAGGTTTTCCCCTCGTAGAGGTTTCTTATTAATCTCTTTATTTCATTCTCAAGGCTCTGGGTTACTCTTTCTTTCTATTTTTATTTTATTTTGGGACTTTGGAGCATATAGCAATTCAACCACAATTATTCAATTTATTATTTATCTCATTAATTAACTAGCATCCCCAACTCTCCAACTCTTCAACCTCTACTTAACCCTTATCTCCCTTTAGAACACTTTAGTTCCATTCAAGTCACATTAGCATCCACAATGATATTTCATCTTCCATGCCTTTGTCATATGAGGTGCCATGCAAGCAACTCGAGCATATTGGTCATAATTCTTTACTCAAATTGTTGTCAATGCTTGATGTGATGCATATCAAGAATAAGAAGTGATTCATAAATGGTACACTTTCTTAAGACAACAATGATTCATAAATTGTTGTCAAAAGTGTATCATAGCAAGAAGTGAGCCATAAATGGTACACATTCTTTCAAAGTCATTCCTTATGTTTTTTCTCAAAAACTCTTATGTTGGCTCGACTCCATTTCCCACAAAATTTTAAATGTCATGACAAATCATTGATTCAATATAAAGGTTTATTGTTGTTCTATTAATTATAAAACAAGAGAAGTAAAACAACACAACTACTTAATTCTTGCACAATTAATTCTTGATACTGTGACATATACTCACAACCCATACTTTTTGTTGTTGTTGTTGTAATTTAGGAAACTATTCTATTGGAGTAACATAATAATGTTACAAAAAAATACAATTCAAATATGCATTCTTTCCCAAAAGAACTAGCAGGTAAGACCGTTATGAGAAGAGTGTCGGACCCTCCCTCAAAGAGGGAAAATAAGTCTCTAAGAAGAGTACTGGACCCTCCCTCCAAGAGGGAAAACAGGTCCCAGGAAAAAAGAGCGACATTATACAAAAAGATATAAAGGTTCCTGAAAAGTAACTAACAAACAAAATTCAGGCCTTGTAGTGCTCACAATATTCCTGAAATGAGCAAAAGAAACCATTGACAGAACCTGGCTATAGCATGTGATAAGGCTCCTCAACGATGGGGCAATCGAAGCTAGAGGAGACTAGCTCAATTGGATCTTTTGCTGTGTCTGATGCATCATCACTAGAGCCGGAGCTTGAATCCTCACTGCTGGTAGAGTCATCCTCATCTTCGTCACCTTTAAGGGGTTGTTTCACCAAGAGAGGGGCAGTATTTCTGGCAATCGCTGGCATAGGGGTGCATTTGCCGGTGGAAAGAGATTTTATACGGCTCAACGATGGGGAAAGAGGGGGTTCGCAGTCCATAGGGACCGCGGGGGAGATGGTGGAAGAGGAAGGCACAGAGGCTGGAATAGGGAGGACATTAGAGTCGGTAGGAGCAAGCGGAGGGGGTGGGGGTGCAGGAGGCGCAAGTGGTGTTAGAGGAACATGTAGTGAAGGAGGAGCACGAGCTAGGGGCTAGGAATTGAAGTGGAGGATGGGCCCGATGAGTAGATTCTTTATCACCCAGTAGTTCCATATGTGCTCCAGCGTGCCTCTCGCTGCATTGGCGACACCAGATAGCTTGTCTTCCCAGTCGTTCACCATTTGGAGAACAACGTCCGAAATATCAGCATCAAAACCCTCTTCACTCACCTGTGACATAAGAGGGATACAACGTTGCCTTCGTGACATAAAACATTGAAGTTTTTTTGTCTTATTGACACATGGGAAACCTATTTTGTAATATTTATATTTTGTCTGAATTAGAAAGCACACTAGATGACAAATCCTTTTTGTAACCGAATTGTAAAGGTATCCCAAAGGGCAGGGAGATTAAAGGTCATTTGGAAATGTATAAGTATAGGTAAAATCGAATGAGAATGGACTTTTCTAGCTTGCTTATGTGAAACACATATTGTAAGAGGAACTATTTCTGATTATAATAAAGAAGATAGAATTTTCTGCTGGAGAAGGAGCTGTTGAGTTTCAAGTGCATGTTGTGTGGATGGCTAGATAGAACTATTTATGTGTTGGTTGGCTATGCAATTAGTAACATCATTCTAACTCTGAACTATTTCTTAGTAGTGAATGATTTCATTTCCTTGTTTTGAATCTTGTGTAACAAATGAGTGATGAATGTTTAAAAAAGTGATGAGCTATCTCTATGTTGATCTTTCTGCTGTTTTCTGTGTATAATGAATTATATCAGCTATCTGTAAGATTCTATATGCATGGAATACAGTACATTACTCATACAAATTATCATCTTGCTCCCTAGGGATAGGTTAGTTAGTATTAGATAGGTTTAGTTTAGCCATGAATTTATTAAACCCCCCCTTCGCATCAAAATCCTCTTTGCTCCAAACGGACACGACGAGGGATACCTCGCTTCCTTCGTGACATAACTGAATGGTGAGGGATAATGGTAAATCAGGATTGAGAGCGAAAATGTAGAGGGCCGCGTGATCCTGTGAATGCTGGAAATAGAGCAGCAAGAATGCACAAAACAAATGGCCCAGAGAACGAAGAGGCCAAGGCATAAAACTGATGGCGCGATGACCCACGTACCGGGGTGGCGCATTGAAGTCCATCTGCGTCGTGTTAATGACAACGTCCCTTCGAACGTCCTGTAGACAACGATGTCCAAACTCAGAATAAATGTTCGCAGCCATATGGGGGTGATATGTTGGTGACGTCAGGCGGATGATGGGCCAGTCTCGTCATCTTCCCCCTTGTCCTCGTTGGCGTGAGTGTCACCCGCATTCAGGTACTTACTAACCCAATGCCAATCAATTATTTGAATGACTCTTGTTTGTATTTTAACACCTATTAGAAGACATCCAAGAACACGTGTAAAATAATTAAAATACAAAGATCACACCAAATATGAAATCTTGAGTAAGGAATACATAGGTGCTCACAAAATTTGCAATCAACCCCTTTCTTCCTTGTTTCCCCATCTTATGTGTTCAATGGGATCCATTTTGTTTTTTCTTTTATGCAACAAAACAAATGAAAATTAATATTTTCTGCAATAATAAATTCTATGCACATAAAAGAAAAAAAATGATTGCATACATTTGAAGCATGTTGTTGTTGAGATGGCTCCTCCTACGATGCAATTATGTTCATTTCCTTAACCATATTCTTGTATATTTTTTTGGACATCCATATCGATTTTTTTTGCTCATCACCTCGTTTGTTCTCTGTGATTTTCAAAATCTTCCTAAAAAAACAAAAATCACATAATTTTTTTTTGATATGAAAGTAAATATATATATATTTTAAATATTAATTTCATAATTTTTTAAGTAGTAGATTTTTTTTTCACTAGAAGACATCCACCTATAATTAGTGAAGGGGCCATGGATTCTCCCCAGGAATGGAGTCTGGGTCAAACCCCCCAGTTTCACCAATTTTTGTAGTAGTAGATACATATCAGAGAAAAAACATTTTTATGAATATTACTATTTAAATGATTTTTTTGTTATTGTATGTTTTCGCTCTTGCAAGTTTGACATGTCTCATTGATCATTGCTATATAAACACTTCATGTAGTTTATATATAACCTGATTCTTTGAATCGTTGGATTTATTTTTGTATTGTAAATGGAAAGTACGTCTATACGTTCTTTTCATTGTATCCCTCATAGTTTTATAAAAGTTTTTCTACCTTTCAATAACTTCCAACACCACTCCAAATGAATTAAAAACCAATTCATCATCATTTACATCCTCCATAACATTTATCTTCTTAGGACAACATTCCCTTCCCTCTATGTTGGTCTCTACACAATAGTGAACAAATGTGAAGTAGATTGTTTGAAACATCTTAGCAAATATTCTTAAGTACATTATTATTGAAATTTCAAAGATTTTTTTTGTTGAATACCTAATTTTGATTCACCTAATTCATCCCTTTGAACCTTTTCTATCAAGGTTTTATACTTTTTTGCACTCAGGTTGAAGTTTTTGCTTAACATGATAAACGTTAACCAATAAACATCATTTGAACATACAAATAATTCAAATATATTATTTAATACTAAATTTTCAAAAGACTTTTTCTGTTTGATTTTTGGGATGTGCTCATTGCAACCAAAAAAACCATAATATTTCATTAGATGTTTTTTTTATCAATAAAATCCCTGAATCATTAATAGAGAAACTATTAAATATATTTATACAAATAAAATTTTAAAAATAGCTAAAAATGTTTTCTAGTTAGTTGGTGTGCATGTTACCAAAATATGCATTGGCTCTTTATCATCCCATCGATGCGCAAACATCATATGTGTGCACTAGTATAGTGTGGCAAACTCTTAAAGTTTGAATTAATTTTTAATGGCGCATTTTCAATTAAAACACCAATGCGTTTTCAATTAAAGTACTAGTGCACATTAGTTGTATGTGTCACACTGATATACCCGTAAACTTTAAAAAAAGGTAAGGGTGTGCTTTTAGATGAATCACATTAATGTGTACAATACGCAGTGGAAAAACAATAATGTTTATTTTTAAACTTACAAGGACATGTTTCAACGATCAATGCAATGAGTGGACCAATTGAAATAGATGCCCAACATCTCATATATAAAAGCTCAAAGACAAAGACATTAAATATACAATGTTTATTAGAAAAAATTCTCACTGTGAAATATAAGAGAGAACAAAACCTTAATGTTATATTTTGCAACTATATAAAACAAAAGGAAATAAACAAGAAAGCAAAGATTTAGAGTATTGAAGGTAACTAATACAATTTTTTTTATTTTTTTCCAAAATATACTGTAAATACTAGCATACTTTTAAAGTGGAGGAAATGAAAAGCCGAAATAAACTTCAATATGTTATAAAATGAGAGAAAGTTGTTTGTATTTAGACAATATAAGTTTATGTGTTTGAAAGAAAATCTAACTAAATTGTCGATTCTTGCTAGTTCATTCGGTTAAGGTGTGGGTAGGGCAATCGAGTTCAATTCCCCTTAGGGGTGAGCTAAGTTGGGCGGAAACACCAAAAAAATCCATCCATGCTAATGGTTGGTGTGGCCCAGGCCGAGTATGATCCACGGGTGCTTCCCGCCCACGAGTCACGGGCATTTGAACAAACAAAAAAAGAAAAAAAATCTAGCTAAAATATAATTTTTTTATATTTTGTTGAAATGATTTTAAAAATATCCATCTTTTCAGTAAAAATAAGGAGAATATATATTGTTATTTTTCAAAATTAACAATAAATTATAATAATACTAAAACTCTTAACCTACACAATTAGCACAAACATTATAATAAAATAATTCCACCAAGATTAATACATATGTCCAAAACTATGTACATATTGTAATTTGAGAATAATCTAAATAACATACTTAGAATAAGTTTAGTTTTCTTTCTTACTTCACAAGTTTCGTAGCGTAATTGAATTTCATAGCTCTAGACAGGTTTAAAAAAATTGTTTAACCTTTACATAAAAACGATATAACTAAATTATGTTTACCTGGTATAGAATTCACAGTATCGGGAACTAAACTGTAGGGCTCGTATTGTAGATATACATAGATTTTGCAACAAACCTACTACAAGAATGGCATTAGCGGGAACAACGTGAGTCCGAGAAACAATTCATTCTGGGGATTGTGTCGTTCTACACACTTACCTTTGTGAGATAATGGGCATAAGGTTGATCAATATCATCATATCTTCTCAATAATGTACATGGACCCAAATGGGTTAAAATTCTTGCAAATGTTACTCGTACTCTACAAACCCCACATTATTATAAAAGGGAAGTGTGTTTTAGAATCTCGTGAGTGAACTGTGTCATAATATGATGTATAGTGGGCCCACTTGTCAATAAAGATGAACAAGTGAATGTGTAAGTTTGAACCCTGTATATTTATGTAACCATGGCAAGTATTTTCTTCAAATTGCTTCATTAAACATGAAAGTAAACACTTTCCCTATTGTTCCCTTGCCCATACTCTATGCTAGGTAGTTGGCTTTCCTATCTATGCCTGTCATGCTAATATGTAAGGATTTGTGCCTAGCCTAATTTTGGTAGATATAAGTAATATCTAACCTAGTCTTGGCATGAGGAAGGTAGTGATGCACAAGCCAAGATTATATCTAGCTTCATTGTAGATTCAATTTTATTTTTGCATTTAAAGAATTGAAGACTTAAAACCAGTAAATCGAGTATCTCCACTATCACATCATATATTAACTTAAGCAATAAAATTTACATAAATCTAGAATTGACCAAAGAAAAGATGTATATTAACCATTCTTGAAACACAACGAGAACTGAACATGTCATAAAAAATAAATAGAAAGATTTAGACTCCATTTTTTGTGATTTTTTTAAACAAGAGGAAATCACACATTCTATTCTAGAGGAATCAAGATGTGATTTGAGCCCTTGTGGACTGGGAAACATTGTTACACCCTACCACTATATTGTGTACACGTGTACTTTTGTGACTAATTCTATTAATTATAAGTGTCAAAGTTGATACATAATATTGCCATATAAAGCAATGTTTATTCACCTCAAGCAATGCCAATTCACCTCTATCGATGCTCCTTTTCAAATTAAAAAATATGTGGGGCAATTGAATGTCATTCAACTCATGCAAGTTATCCACATATTGATCCTCTTATATGAGATAAGGGTGACAATTGCATTTGATTAAAGACATGCAATATGACCACATCTCAATATTCTTTGATGAGATATGTGTGGAATTTGTAGGACTCATCTAATTATTTCCATGCACCTTTAATATCTTTAAGGCTCATAGTTTAGACATAAAGGTGCAAATGAGTTTAAAAGAATGAAGGTGTATGCCTTGTTTTTTATTTGGATCAATAATCGAAAGGCTAGGATGATGTTGAACTAAAAAAAATAAACATGAGAGTCCAAACATTAACAAGTAAGAGAGTCCAAACTCGAAACGTTGGGATGGGTGGTAGAAGAACAAGCATTCTACAATGTCATGAAACATCGACAATATAAGTTTTAGTAGTAACCATATTGAAGATGATGAAAATATGAGGAAGAATGAGATATCTAGGTCCAACATTTGTCTACTGAATCTAGCTTGGATATCCTCGAATCTCAACTACAATGAATTTTCATATGCCTAATTAGGATTCACTCTTGTTACTCGCAATCATATGCAAATGTGGTCAATGAAATCAATGTCGTAATATTTTGAAGGTATCTTCTAGTTGATGCTCTTGGAATATTTTGAAGCCATTTTTTGTGTTTAGTTTACATATTTTCATATCTTTTTCTTTATTCTATATGATTCTCTTATAGTGGACTTTGATTAGTTTCTTGGATCATCTAAAAGTATGTATGATATTAATCTAATCACAAACCCACTATTAATCATTAGTATAAGCAGTGTAGGGGTTAGAACACTATAATTATTATGAAAACTTCAACAAAATATTTTTCTCGTTAAGAGATCTAATCATGTCTTGAGATAGATGTCAAACCTTTGTTTTCGGTGTTTATTTGTGGAAAAGTGTAGAAATGGCCAAGGGTGTAATGGATAATATGGTTATAGTACAACAGATTGTGGGTCAAGTACTATGTTGTATGTGTGGTATTTCCATGCCACTCAATGCAACAAACATATGTGTAAGTTGTATACAAAATAGAGTTGATATCACTGAAGGTCTACAAAACCATGTAACAATCCTTCACTTCCATGATTGTAATTCTTATTTACAACCCCCCAAAACATGGATAAAATCCCAGTCAGAAGCCAAGGAACTCTTACTATTTTGCATTAAAATAGGCTCAAGAATTTGAATAAGGTTAGGCTTGTACATGTTGAATTCATATAGACTGAACCCCATTCAAAGAGAGTCAAGGTCAAGTTGAGAATACAGAAGGAAGTCCTCAATGGGGTTATATTAGAACATGCATACTTTGAATATGTTTTTCAAGTTCATATGTGTGAACATTGTACAAGATTTTAGTCCAACCTAGATCAGTATGTGGTTGTTATGCAATTAAGGAAACATGTTAGCCACAAGAGAACATTTTTCTATCTAGAAAAGTTGACTCTCAAGCATGGCGCAGCTGCTCAAGTAGGCAACGTTAAACAAGTGCACAAGCCTATGTTGATTTTTCTTTGCTAATAAAATTCATGCATCCAAGTTTCTGAGTTTTTTGGGCAATGTGGTGCCAATTTTGAATTGATAAGCAACTTGTATCTAAGGATTCAAAGAGCAATACATTCAATTATAAGTGCACTTTCTCTATTCTTGTTTTCCCTATTTGCAAGGAGGATTTGATTTTCCTCCCTCTAATCACACACTCATCGTTACTCGTTAGTATAAAGAGTGTAGGGGTTAGAACATTATATTGTCATAGATGATTATATAGGTTTGTCATCGTTCTTTTTTATATAATCAAACTATTTAGTTATTGGTTAACTCCAATAACCATAAACTTTGGAAGTACGACACACATAAATAGCATAAAATTTAGTATAAAGAAGTACCTCCCCTAATTTTCGCCTAAATTTTTTACGCAAATACACTTTGTCATCAATGCAATAGTGGAAAAGAGATAACATATAATTGTTATTATTGTTTTCATTTTGGTCGATGTTCTTTAGGTTAAGTTTGTAAATAAATTATATCAATTATTTATATATATTTATTTGGTATAGCTTTATTTGGAATTTAAATATGGGTGGAGTGTCCATTAAAAACAATTTTTTTTGTTTTTTCTAAATTTCTTTACACTAAAATTTTAAAAATATTAACGCAATCATTAAACACTATGAAACAATCATGCTTAAATAATATAATATAAAATATTTTGATTATATAATTTAAAGTTATACAATCTAATTATATTATATTATTTGAGTTTTTCAAAATTGTTTTTTACCATTATCTTTTATAAACTATGATACAATGAAAATTCAAAACAAAATGTTTATACACTCAAAACATATATGTTTAAATAAGATCAAACTTATAATACTAATGCACTTCATTAAAAACCATGAATGCCATATTAGACGTGTTAAAACGTGCAACAAAGAAAGTAGTGTGTGTGTGTGTGTGTGTGTGTGTGTGTGTGTGTGTGTGTATATATATATATATATATATATATATCAAAAGTTGCACTTCTTTAATCGTACAATCTACAAGTTAATGTAGTTATGGAAAATATTTTTCTCAATCTTTAGAGACACAATCATTAAAGACTATGAACCAATCGTGCTTAAATAATATAATATAAAATAATTAGATTATATAATTTAAATTTATAAAATATAATTATATTATATTATTTGAGTTTTCCAAATTTTCTGAAATTTTACCATCATCTTTTATAAACTATGATACAATGTAAATTAAAAAAAAAAAGTTTATACACTCAAAACATATATGCTCAAATAAAATCAAATTTACATTACAATATACTTCATTAAAAACCATGAATGCCATATTAGATGTGTTAAGACATGCAACAAAGAAAATAGAATTTGATATTAGATGTATTGAAATGTGGAGTAAGAAAACAAAATTTAAAAATATATATTTTAATTAATACATTAACAATATCAAAAGTTGCCCTTCTTTAATTGTATAATCTACAAGTTATTGTAGTTATGGAAAATGTTTTTCTCAATCTTTAAAGTGTATAATAAATTTGATGATTATATAATATTATGAAAATTATTTTTCTCAAATTTTATGGGTGCAAAATAAATCTGACAACTATAATTATATTATATTAGGAAAAAGAAATATAAAACAAATAGACAAAATTCGGGATAAAATGTTTTTTTGTCAAATTTTTTGAGTGTAAAAATTAAATTTGATAATTATATAACTTAAAACATATTAGGAAAATGAAATCAAATATAAAACCATTTAAGTAAATGAAATGCTAAAGACAAAACCACTTTTTTCTTTCTTAATTCATTCATGTTTTCAAATACAAAATACACTTCTATTATTAAGTTTTCTTCAATTGGTTTTGAAAAAAAACATTTATAATATTATAAGGACATACCATTTATTTCGGTGTTTCTTTCAACTTATTAAATATTATATTACCAAAAAAAACTCTTCCAATTTTTTTTAAAGATAAATTAAATATTTTGAAAGATCAAAAACCATCTATGGATAAACCTGCGATTTGCCAGCTATACAATAGAATTATGACCAGCATCTCCAGCTTAGCAATGTATATAAATTATATAAAATATATGCAGTTGAGGATTAGGAGTCTTGAATCAGCACAAAGGTAACGTAACGTAACGTAACTTTGGGAATTCTGGATAGCGCAGAACGTAATTCTTGATAGCGTAGATCGTTATCCCATGGAATGATTGATAGTGCAGATCGTAATTCTTGCGGTGAACGTTAATTCATGCGACGATCGGAGTTTATGGGTTTTCGGTGATCAGAATTAATGTCTTGAATGCAGTGAGTCCGTGTCTTTATGAGATCGTTATCCCATGGAATGCTTGATAGTGCAGATCGTAATTCTTGCGATGAACGTTAATTCATGCGACGATCGGAGTTTATGGGTTTTCGGTGATCAGAATTACTGTCTTGAATGCAGTGAGTCCGTGTCTTTATGAGGTAAGTAATGTCAGACTGGTCTATTTATTTTTTATAGGGTGGTATATTTTTGGTGACCTAGGGCGTGGAGATCGGAGTTAAGGCAGGATCTGATCCTGATGTCTTGGGATCTTCGCGTACCTGTGAAGTGATGGGAGGTTTTTTTTTCATTTAGACAGATGGCTGGGGAGTGACGTATCCTTGCTTACGTTTCTGGTCTCCCCTTTATTGACTTCCGTAGGGTCTTTATTTCATCTGTTTGTTTTGATTCATGTCATTAAGAGCTCTTAAGTCGTTGGCTCGGACTCCACCCAAGGGATGGCGAGTCATTACTCGGTCTCGGGTGGCGGATTCAAATACTATTTCGGCTCGCTTTTCAACATTTTTGCCTGTTAATGAAGCAGTGGGTGCCATGGTCTTTTCTCTAGAGGATAGTAGTGTCCCGGTTCCGAATCCTGTCATGGCGAGGGAGGCTCCGTTTGTGTGCAGACAATTGGGTTTAAAGCCCTATGAGGAGGATAGTCCTAGAAAGCTTTCTTTATCATTTTGTGCAGCTGTGTCGATTAAATCTCAACAGAATTTGGCTTGTTCTTCTGGTCAAAGGTTTTTTGCACGTTCTCTGGAGGAGGACACGATTGATCCGTGCGAGTCCAATTTATAGATTATGAGAGGAGATGTGGGAGTTATGGTTTTTTTTCCTGCTGATCAGTCGGTAGTGGTGCCGAATCCTCAGGTGTTGAAGGTTCTTGTCGATGATAAGGAGGTGGTATCTCAGTCTGGTGATGAGACTTCACCTCGACAGGTTAATAATATTGAATCCTCTGCTCTTTCTGTACCAGGTTTTGTTGGTAATGTGGGTTTTGATGGAGATATACTTGTAATATCTCATGTTGAGGATCTGCATAGAGCGGTGGATTTTCCTATGGGTCGGGATTCGGGTTTAGGGTTAGTTGTTGATAATGTTGATTTAGAGGATTTGGGTTATGATCTTAGTTTGGATAAAGGTTTTGGCCGAAGGTTTGGATTCTAGTTTCGACAGGTCCTCTTTCGGGGGCTTTAATGGAGTTAGTAGTTTACCTGCTAAGATTGATTCCCATGTGCATAGACCTTCGGAGGGTCGGGATTTTTCTCAGTCACAGCCTGTCCATAAGAGAAAGAATAAACCGGAGCGTAAAGTTGACCTCTCGCTTCTAGTGGTTGGTGAGGATATTTCTTTAAATCAAATAGTGCTTACCAACACATTAACTCTGGTTGGGAGATTTGGAGGTCGCAGGGTCTCACGTGATGGGTTGAAGACATGGGTTCTTGACACTTGGAAGAATATCTCTGTACCTGATATTTATGTACTACCGAAGGGTTGGCTGGGTTTCAAATTCAAATCTGAGGTGGATGCTGCTCGTATTTTGGTAGGGAATTGGAAATGGAACTTCTCAGGCTTGATGCTTAAAAGTTGGACTCCATTGTTTGATCCATGGATTGAGAGGTACGATTCAATGCCTATTTGGGTTAAATTACCAAATTTACCCTTTCAGCTTTGGTCTGAGGAATTTTTTAAACTTATTGGGAATACCCTTGGATCCTTTCTGGAAGCCGATCTTTCCTTTTTAGATTCTGGAGTTTGTTGCTTGGGGAGGGTTTTGGTTTTACTAGATCTTCGCAAGGGTTTAGCAATAGATATTGATATAAGGATTGGGGATACTGTATTCAACCAATCTCTCGATTATATTGGTATACCATTTAAATGTAATTGGTGTCACAGTTATGGTCATTTGGTTTCTAATTGTCATTTGAAGAATTATAATGATGAACTTAAATCAAATTTTGCTTGGAGAGTAAAAAAACCTGTGTTGACTACTGTTTTTGATGAGAAGGGGTATGTCTCTACACAAACTAGGGTTGACTGCTGTTTTGATGAGAAGGGGTATGCAAAAAAACCTGTGTTGACTGCTGTTTTGTTTGTTGGAGAGTAAAAAAAACCTGTGTTGACTACTGTTTTTGATGAGAAGGGGTATGTCTCTGCACAAACTAGGGTTGAGGGTTTTGATATTTCTTGTAAGACTGATATTTATGGTATTGAGACCCTTAAACCTCTTAGTTTGTCTGATGCGATGGTAAATGATGGTATATCAGATGAGGGTTTTATTTTTTCTTCTCCTTTAAGGGATTTGGGATTTATTTCCCCTGTTAAGACTAGTATAAAAACTGGCTATTTTTTTAGATCCTGTAATAAATTTCATGAGAAAGAACCTGATTTTTCTAGCTTTGAAGTGAGTAATGGCACAATGGGTTTGAGCTCGACTAGTCCACCTTTGAGGCAGAATGATTGGACTCGAGTTATTGGGGACCTTAGAGCAGTGCAGACCCCTATTTTGGTTACTTAATGCTTTTGATGACCCTAAATTGTCGAGGTTTGGCTAGTAAACCTAAAAAACTAGCGGTTTGTAGACTTGTTGAAGATCAAGATGTCGATGTACTTTTTTTACAAAAATCTATGGGACTAGGGCAAGTGTTAGTGGTTGAATTGGAAAATATGTTGAAGGGGTGGACTTTTATATCCTTTGATGCTCATGGTAAATCTGGAGGTCTTCTGTTAGGTTGGAAGTCTAGATTCTTTCATCTACTGAATGCATGGGGGGTGGGTTCTGGTCTTTGTGCATATGTTTTCTCTATAGAACTTAATATGGAAGTGTGTTTGGCCAATATCTATGGTCCCTACATTGATAGAGAAGGTTTTTGGACTTTTCTTATGAATTTAGATTGTCTTAAAAGTGAAAAATTAATCCTTGGAGGGGATTTGGATTTTTCCATTGGTTTTTTTGAAATCTGGGGCAATAGGGCCAGGATGGATCCCCTTTCTGATTTATTTTCTAAATCTATGGAGAACTATGGTTTGGTGGATATCATACCATCAGTTATGCTTCCTACTTGGACTAATAGAAGAGTTGGGACTGAAAATATCAGCAAAAAAATGGATAGGTTTCTTTTATCAGCAGATATGCTTGATTTTGATTATTTTTACAGTCAATGGGTGGGAAGTGGGGGTGAGTCAGATCACCATCTTGTATTTTTAAAGATTTTCAACAGAGGGATCAAGCTGAATAGTCCTTTCAAGTTCAATCCACATTGGCTTGAGAGTGATGAGTTGGTTAAATTATTGAATGAAACTTGGGTGGTTTATTCAGATAACCTTCAAGCTTCTCCTGCTAATCAATTTTCTTCAAATCTTAAGAGAATTAAAGATGTCTCAATTGCATGGTCTGTCAAGAAAAAGGAGATGGAGTTCAGAGCATTAGTGGAAATTGAAATTATGCTTTCTGTTTTTTCACATAAGTGTGGCTTTGGCTTCTCGTCTGAGGAGGATAAGGCAGTTTTAATAGATTTGGAATTTTGGAAGAGGAAAATACTTTTGGATCGAGAACACGAGGCTAGAAAGAAGAGTAGGGCAACTTTGTTGCTTGTTGGGGATGATAACACACCCTTTTTCTATAAATTTGCAAACCAAAGGAAAAACTTAAACTCTATATGGAAGATTGAAGATGATAGGGGAAACATGGTGGAGGGTTTTGAAGACATTGTTGGAGCTGCTATCCGTCATTTTGAGTCACTTTTTCAGGCTGATTCGAATCTTAATCTTTCTAAACTTTTAAAAATTTATGGAAACTTTCTTTCGTCTGTTTTTGATGAAGAAAATGCAGATCTTATTAGACCCATTTCATTGGATGAGATCAGGTCTATTCTGGCCCTATGCAAAAATGATAAGAGCCTTGGTCCGGATGGGATACCTATAGAGGTTTATAGGACACTTTTTGATGTGATGGGAGTGGATCTGTTAAGGGTCATTGAGGAATCTAGGAAAAGTGGTAAAATTCCAGCAGTTATTAATTCAACCTTTATAGTTTTAATTCCAAAAACTGATTGTCCTATGACTTTTGATCGCTTCAGACCTATATCATTATGCAATTTCAGCTATAAGATTATTGGTAAGATTTTATCTACAAGGATCAAGAAGGTTCTAGGGAGATATATATCTTCTGAGCAGTTTGGTTTTTTGCTGGGTAGACAAATTCATGATGTAGTGGGTGCTATTTAGGAAGGCATTCACACCATTCATACAAAGGGTTTAAAGTCTGTGGTTTTGAAAATATATTTGTCTAAAGCATATGATAGAGTCAGTTGGATTTTTTTAAGGGTTATTTTAACCAAAATGGGCTTTGGGGTACCCTTTATTTCTTGGGTTATGAGCAGTCTTATCTCTGTCTCTTTCTCTGTTTTGATAAATGGTGTGGCTTCTAGTTTTTTCTAGTCTGGAAGGGGACTTAGACAGGGGTGTCCTCTTCCACCTTTGTTATTTCTTGTTGTTGCTGAAGGTTTGAGCAGGGCACTGTTGTTTGCTAAAAACAATGGTTTTTTCAGGGGTATTTCCTTTGGAAATGAAATTTCTTTGACTCATGTACTTTTTGTTGATGATTGTTATGATCACTGATGGATCAGCTCAGTCTTTATCAATGCTGTATGAAATTTTGATGGACTTTTCTAAAGCAACATGGATGCTGATTAATGAGGACAAATCATCCTTTTATTACTCTAGGCTTGATGAAGAAGAGGTGATATCCTTGCAAAATATTTTTTCATATAAGGTTCTAAAGATTGACAGTGGCATGAAATATCTTGGTTTTTATTTAAAACCTTACAGATACTTACTAAAAGATATGGATTGGATTATTGCTAAAGCTGAAAAGTGTATAAAGAATTGGAGTTACAGATGGCTGTCTAGGGGTGGTAAGCTTATTTTGATCAAGTTGGTTCTTGAAGCTTTGCCTGTTTTCTGGATGCACTTCTGGATCCCTATTGGGATTATTGAGAAAATCAGAAAACTCTGTTTTAAATTTCTTTGGTCTGGTGGTGATGGGACCTCTTCTGGTTTGCCATGGATTTCATGGAAGGTTTTGGCTAATCCAAAATCTTTGGGTGGTTGGGGTTTAAAATTTCTAGCTCTATTTGCAAAAGCTTTGGCAGCTAAAAGTGTATGGAATATAATTCATGGCTCAGGGCTTGTTATATCTGATTTCACCACTCCAGGTGAATCACACTTTGTATGGCTTTTCCCTGTCTCGCTGCAGACTCCTTAGATCCCATGGACCATTTTTTGTCCTTTGATGTTTCCTTGACCATTCCTAAAAACATGTGAAAAATGATACACGTGACTTTTAAACTTATAAGCGCGTATATATGCGGGTTTGACCACTAAAACCGCATACATCGGGATGTGTACAAAATCCAAATCCTTTTGGAGTTTTCCTTGACATGGATCCAACTCACTTGACTCCTAGCCTTCCCTATGCCTTGAGATCGCTCGGATTCGACCTTTCATTACCCCTTTGAAAAGCTATATAAGGAACCCCTTGGTACATTGAAGGAATAAGAGAGAATTGAGAGCAAAGAAACTATAGTCCATTGTTGCTGGAACTTATGCTTGAGTCTGCATCCCTTTGTCCCTTGGAGCACTTTTGTGTTCTTCCCAAGCTTGCCTTTTGCTTGTGAGCTTGCTATATAGAGATGGAGGATTGAAGTGGTGGAGGCCCAAGTGGGGGATTCAGTTTCTCCGGTTCGTAGACGTGCCGACAGAGGTTGTATCTTGTAATCTCTGATTTATATTAATAGAAATATCTTTTCCTATCCAATAATGTGTGTTTGAATGAATATTTTATCCATTGGACTATGTCAAATGCTTATACATTATTGATTATATATGATAGAATAGATCTAACACCATGATATATAGAATGCTTGTATTGTTTACTTGTTGTTGAGGAAGTAATCTATCAATTCAAGCTGAAGTTGGAAAGCTCAACGGGGATCTACTTCAACCATCCAGAATAAGGTACAAGGTCTGATCCTTTAGTGTTAGACATTTAATTTCTATTGCATATTGGAAAGGATTGATTTCTGGAGTCAACTATCTGTTGTGGTACCCCAAGCCATAGGAATTTCTCTCCGTAACAGAATTGGTGACTCCGCTAGGGAGTTCCTAGTAGTTTTCCTTTGGGGGTTGTTTTATCGGCATTCAATGAATTTGAATTGCTCTTTCTCTCTTATTTCTATGTCGGGTCTGGGGGCATGTATGCCTAGTAGTGTCTGATCGGGGTGAAGTTTGTCTCAGCCTGTCTGTTTGCCTTGATTTTATGCACCTTTCTTCCTGTACGCGAGTTTTGAACTCACAGTTGCGTATACACGCGGGTTTCTATTCGATTTCCGTGTATACACGCGGGCTTACTGCGAACAGTCGCGTATGCCCTTACTTTTGTCTTTTTGGGGAAGTTAAATGGTTGCTGGGTGAAGTTTGATGTTTGCTAAGTCTCCTTTGGCATTGCCTGAGTCTGTTTATACCTCTGTTTCTAACCAGAAACATTTTTTTTAGGCTAATTTTTTTTTTAAGAAGGTTCTCGTCATGGCATTTTCAATTTTTTGTTTGAGATTAGTGCATTAGAGTTCTTTTACCCTAGTGCTTTGCTCGAGTGCTGTTTGTGTGTGCTTGCAGAGTCTAGGGGTCATAGAATCATTATTTTGCTTGTTGCATCTCATTTTATTTCAAAAAATCCAAAAACATTTGCTTATCATCATGCATTGCATTTTGCATTTTTGCATTGTACTTGCACTAGATTTGCTTTGGAGTATTAGTTAGGACTTCATATAGGAAAGCTTGCATTCATCATTTGAAGAAAAATTGTGCATTTCACGTAGTAGCATACCCTGTTTTCATGGACACAATGCATTTGGATTGATTGTTAGGTGTGCATTTTACTTCATGTTGTGTCATAATACCATTAGTTGCATGACCGTATCCCTTTTTTGAATAATAAAGCCAATTAAAATCAACGCTAAATTAAAATGAACTACATTTTTTTTTTTCGGGTGCACCAACAAGCTTAGGTTTTAGGATCTTGGAATAGTTCATTGTAAGTAAATTCTCCAAGATCATTAAACAACAACATGTATGTGTCTGTCCAGGTGAGTGTGTGAAATCCTTGGTATAACCAGTGTTTCTCAAGATCCTCCTCTCAAAAGGGAGTTAAGCACAAGGCAGTGTGAGCGGTTATTGATTGGGATGACCCCTAGTCATAATTGAGTAGCACCAGAGATATTTTCAGGATTGTATTCGTATCTGGGGTTCTTTCGAGAGTTTCAGGCTTTGCTACCCTGCCCATACGGTCAATCCCGCCTGCGACTGTCCGCCTGAGCATTGATTATATTGAGGTGACCTTAGTGGCCTTACCTACGATATCGAGGGGGTACTTTGTAGGGGTTATTATGTGGGTGTCCCGGCCAGGTTGGGGTCGGACAACACAGTCGCTTTACATGTTGAAGCTGAGGGCCACAATAATTGGTTATGTACCTCCGCTTGTTGTGTATGGGAGTCTCAAGCCTCTCCTAGGCAAGACATACCTGCTTCATTCGGGAGCTCATTTATCCAGCCCTTGTTTGCTTGCATTTGGCTTTAGATTTTATTAGTGATTCCTCTGTGCATGATAGTTGTCCTAGGGTTTACGTAAATAGAGAGTCTTTTATATTTTTTGAGCCATTGTGGATTCGGGTGCGGTTCCTCGTCGTTCTCATCATTTAGCAGGATTTACGCCTTCTACTTCTCCTTCTCCTTTGGGAGAGAGACCTAGACAGTCCAGACGGACTATTTTACACATTGATTCACACACTATGGGAGGCCATTTAGAAGGTATTCCTGAACCACCTTCTCCAATTCGTGTAGACGATGGGGAGTTTACTCCTACTTACGATCCTTCACTCGACTTGGCTGAGTTAGGTCCTGTGATTTCTAAGATATCAACCATGCATGATAGACCTACTCACTCTAGGGTTGATTCCCCATTGACGCGTTACTGGTATGGAATGCCGGAGGATGCTGAGACTCATTTTGAACCTACCAGCACTAGCTATGGTAGTTATGGTATGTCTGGTTTTCCTGCACATTATTTGGCATTTCATGTCGAATTTGACTTCGAGCCTAACACTATGTCTGGGGGCACTCTCATTCCTTACCATGCGGAGAGGTTTGGGAGCACTAGTCACATTGCACCTTCCATCCCGGTGGTGGAAGTTACATCACATATCCATCCTAGGTCTAGGGTTAGCGATCCGATTAGGATACTAGATCCGAGACGAGTGACGATAGGGAATAGCACGTACATTATTACTCAGATTCCTTCATCCTCGGTCCCTAGTTCTTGAAATGTTCATCCTCCACCTTATTCGTGTGGTCCTTCGAGCCGGCACATGGCTACGAGTCAGGTCCGTACTGCGGTTACTAGACTGATCGTGTCTTAGGTTTACATACCGCCCGTTGCTTCGGGAGGTTATGTTCATACTTCTAGAGGTCATGTTACTACTTTCGGGGCGTATATCCCTACTTCCGATATGTATATTCCTACTTCTAGAGCGTATCTTCCTACCTACGGAGTGTCTCCGATGGGGCATCGCATGCGATGACTTATGGACCCTATTATGGGACACAGTATGGACAGGGTTCTTCACCTTATGGGGGCGGGTATCAACAACCTGCTTACTCTCCTAATTACAGCTTTGTAGCTCCTACTAGTCAAGGTCCACCACACTATGGTGTTTCCACGCCACCCTATATGGGTCATACGGGAGGAGGGCACTATGGCCAAGGCCATGGTGGTAATTAGACCTATATGAATCAGGGAGCGACCCATCGACCTCATCATCCTAGGCTCCCTTTCCTCACGACACTCAATCTTATTGACTTGTCAAGATTGACGAATGATCCTATAGCTCATGACCCGTCTTGGCCGGCTATCCCTACCAAGCTTCCTTCGGACATACCTAAGTTCGAGGGCAAACCGGGAGAGGATCCGAGTGAACATGTTACTACATTTCACCTATGGTGCTCTTCGAATTCCTTACATCAGGACTCAATCCATTTGAGACTATTTCAACGCACCCTTACAGGGCCTGCCGCGAAAAGGTATATAGAGTTACCTAGGGGAGCTTTCGCTTTGTTTGACGATCTTGTGATGACTTTTCTTAATCACTTCGAGCTACCAGTGCGTTATGACGTTGGTACTGAACTCTTGTCGACATTTTGGCAAGATAAAGCCACACATATCTCTCATCATATTCAAGAATGGCATAGACAGAAGAGGTTAATTAAAGCCTTTATACCGCCGGAGTTCCTCCTCGAGTGGTTCCTCAAGTCGTTATTGCCGTATATAGCGAGGGATGTTTCCACATCCGGAGTGCAAAATGAGGAACACGCGATTTTTAGGGCACATGAACTGGACTTGATTTATGCTCAGTCTGATTTGTTATATGAGATTATTCCCAATGCTCCGCGTTCCAGTTTCGACCCCAAAGTCAAACCTGGACCACATGCCGATGGCATTGTGGGTTGTGCAAGTGCGAAACCTGTGGATTCGGTTGCAAAACAAGTTAGTCAATTTTCAATCAACCAATCTGCTTCAGGACAAGCTACGGCTTCGTCTCAACCCGCCCAAACGACGAGTGTACTTTCTGTGCAATCGTCGGACCAGAAGGGTAACTAGCAGCCCGGACGGAATAGAAAAAAGGCTAAAAATAATCGTAAGGGTGGGAATAAGAATGAGAATGCTAATAGTAATGACAAGAACGACCGAAATGTTGGGGGGGACAAGCAAGCTAAATGTAAGGTTAAGTTCCCTTGCAAGTTATGTAAGGACGATCACCTCACTTACTTGTGCCCTCGTATTGAGGAAGCTTCGAGATTCTTGGCACAGGGCCCAGCTGTGCTGACTAACCCTTTACTGCATAATCAAAATATGAACTCGAAGTCCCATGACCAGTATGGTGATGATCATGATCCACTGGAGAGTAGTGGTCATGGGTGCATTAGCATGGTTCGTGCTACGAAAGTTGTGACTGGTGCGAAAGATTATGGTTCATCACAACCTAGCCCATGCAAAGAGCCTGATCCACCAGGGTCCCCTTTGTGTATTGAGAAACCTATGAATAAACCTGAGACTACACCTCACATTCCTAAGGGAGTCCTTAAGAGTTCAGGGCATAATCCAAATGCCCGAGCCGCCCAGAACTATTCAGTTATCGAGGATTTGGGCCACACTCCTTGTGCGATGTCTACATTGGAAGTGCTTCAGAGTTGTCCGTCGCAAAGGAAGGCGTTGCTTTCTGCCCTTGGTGTGAATGATGATGATTCTTCCTCCGTGATCAAATTTGAAACCGCAGGACTTCAGCCTCGCTTGCCCTACTATGTGTCTCTTTTGATTCATGTAGAATTTCTTAATATGATCGTCAAGCGCATTGTGATTGACGAGGGCGCAACTGCTTCTGTGATGTCTTTATCCTGTTGGAAGGGTCTGGGTTCTCCTGAGCTATCTAAATCAGTGACCATGTTAACTGCATTCGATGGGAGATCTTTTAGGCCGCACAACATCCTTCCTTCTCTTAAAGTCCGTTTGGGAGGGAATACCGTTGCGATAGAGGTCAAGGTGGTTGATGCGCCCCTTGACTACAATCTCTTGCTGGGTAGGAACTGGATGTACAATATGCAAGCTGTTGCTTCTTCCTTGTTCCACGTTGTATGCTTTCCACATAACGTGAAGATTGTAACGATTGATCAAACGACATTCAAGAATCCGTCTGTTACCGCATCTTCGGGAGCTTCGATCCCGATCGTTTAGCACTCTCAACCGGCAACTGGGAGTGTGGGTGTAGGCATGTATCCATCCCTCATGGGAAGCTTTAGTTGTCCTGCACCGATCCTTATGATAGGATCTAGTTTCGATGAGGCTTCGACATCTATGACATCGGTGTCTTTTCGCACGAGTCATATGGAAGATCCTTGGATTCTTCCTACACTGAGTACTTTGAGTGAGCCCGTCGTGAGGAACGTGCCGTTGCTTGTAGCTATGATAACTTATCAAGCTAATCTCAAGTGTGTTGTAGAGCCTAGTACTTCCTATTCGCGGACGGAGGAGGAGGACCCTTATGTGCTGCCGGCATCGGCAGTACAGTCTTCTCACGCACACGACTACCTTGATACGGTTTTCTCTTCAGATGAAGCGATTATTGAGGCTATGTCAGGAGTTGAGCCACCATGGGAGGAACTCCATCATAGATCGTACTTTCTTCCAGAGCTTGACCACTTGGAGCGTGAGGATTTTAGGGTGGTTCTTAGTCAGAGAGTTGGTAGTCCTATGGTTCCATTAAGCTCTCCTGGTCCGATGGCTGATGGAAACATGGCGAACATATCTTCAACGATTCCTATCAACATCTCTCGCAATCCTAGCACGATAGAGAATGTCTATATTGAGGCAGAATGTTCCCATGCTGAGATTCTTGAATACACCGAGCTATTTAAGGAATTCCATGATATTTTTGCTTGGTCTTACGACGAGATGACAGGTATTGACCCTCGTATTGTCAAGCACAAGATTAAGACTTACCCCAACGCTAAGCCTGTTCAACAACGTTTACATGCGGTGAATCCTAGGAAAGCACCCGCGATTAAGGCAGAGATAGAGAAGTTGTTGAAAGCTGGTTTCATCTATCCCGTTCCCTTGATGGAGTGGGTTTCAAACCCCATTCCGGTGGATAAGAAGAAGGGAGCGATCTGCATATGTACTGATTTTCGCAATTTGAATCGTGCCTGTCCTAAGGACAATTTCCCCACACCATTTATTGATCAGATTTTGGATGAGTGTGCGGGTAGCGAGGTGTTCTCCTTCATGGACGGCTTTTCTGGATATAATCAGATACAGATTAAACCTGAGGACCAACATAAGACTGCATTTATTTGTCCTTGGGGAACATTTGCATATCGAAAAATGGCTTTCGGCCTTAAAAATGCCGGAGCTACATTTCAACGGGCAATGACCTTGATCTTCCATGATCTCAAGTCAATTATTGAAGTATTTTTGGATGACCTTGCTGCTCATTCTCGCATGAGAATGCGTCATCCCTATCACTTGAGATTGGTATTCGAAAGATTCCAACACTATTCGGTTAGATTAAATCCTCATAAGTGCATCTTTTGTGTGAATTCAGGGTGTTTGTTAGGATTCATCATTTCTAAAGAGGGTATAAGAGTCGACCCTTTAAAGGTTGAGGCAATACTTCAGTTTTCTCCCCTGAAGAATATTCGTCATCTTCAATGTTTGCAAGGCATGGCGAACTTCTTACTAAGATTTGTTGTCAACTTTGCCAATTTGACTAGAGGCTTCATGCGTCTCTTGAAGAAGGACACCCCCTTTCATTGGGATGAGCGAGCCCAAGAGTCCTTTGATGCACTCAAGTGAGCCCTACCATCGGCCCCGGTGATTAGTCCCCTAGACTATAGCTGTGATTTTCTATTATAAGTGGCCACGTCATTAGAGACGATTGGTATGGTTTTGGTTCAAGAGGATGAGGAGCTCCAAGGGAATGTCATATATTATTTGAGTCAGAACCTTATTGACGCAGAGATTCATTATTCTCATGTCGAGAAGCTTGCTTTAGCTATCGTACATGCGGTTTAGCGGTTGAGACATTATATTCTCCTTCGCCAGACCTTGGTTGTAGCCCATGTCAATCCGTTTCAATTCATCCTCACCCGAAGGATGATTGGGGGAAAATATAATAAATGGATTGTCATTCTGCAAGAATTCGATCTCAAGTTTGTTTCAGCAAAATCGAAGAAGTCTTTAATTTTTGCAGAGCTTATATCGAATTTCCCGAGCGAGGCCAAGGAGTTGGTTTGTGAAGATACGTTTTTCGATGAACACATCTTCTTAATCTCAACGTTAGACCCATGGTATGGGGATATAATAATATATTTACAAACATTGAAGACCCCTACTCACCTCTCGCGAGATGAACAACGACGATTACGTCACGTCTCTAAGAACTACCTCATAGTGGATAACACTTTGTACCACCGTGGGGTAGATTCCATTTTACGACGTTGTTTAACTTATGAAGAGGCTGAGGTAGTGCTGAATGATTGCCACAGAGGGGCATGTGGTGGTCATTTATCTAGGCTTTCTACAGCTCAAAAGATTTTAAGAGTGGGTTATTTCTGGTCGTCGATCTTTAAGGATTGTGTTGATGCGGTCAAGAGGTGCCACCCTTGCCAGGTGTTCACACATAATATGCGCTCGAAACCTGCCCCGTTACATCTCATTATCACTGCTGGTCCCTTCACTAAGTGGGGGCTTGATTTTATGGATTGCAACCTAGTTTCGACTGGGGGGCACCATCATATTATAGTGGTTGTTTATTACTTCATGAAATGGGCTAAGGCTATGCCTACAATAAAATCTGATGGTGAGACAGCCACTCTCTTTGTATTCAACCAAATTATTACTCGGTTCGGGATTCCGAAAGAGCTTGTCACTGACCATGGCTCGCACTTTCAGAACCGTATGATGGAAGAGTTGGCATCGAAGTTAGGGTATAAGCAAGAGCATTCCTCTTCTTACTACCCTCAAGCGAATGGACAGGTAGAGGTAGTGAATAAATCACTCAAATCCATTCTCCAACGAACCATTGCACAAAGCAAAAACAATTGGCACATCATGTTATATCCTGCATTGTGGGCATATTGAACCGCTGTTAAGGCTGCCACTGATTTTTCTCCATATCAACTTGTACATGGAGTGGAGTCGATATTGCCTGTTGAATGCGAGATTCCTTCTTTGAGGGTAGCTGTAGAACTCTTACCAGACACTTCCCCATTGGAGGAGCGTCTGGTTCACCTTGAGCAACTTGATGAGCAACGTCGGGATGCCTTGGTGGCTCTAGAAGTCAATAAATGTCACGTAAAGGTCCAGTACGATAAGTCTGTCCGTCCAAGGAGGTTTAGTGAAGGAGACTTGGTCCTTTTGTGGGATCAACCGAAAGAACCCTTGGGGACAGGGAAATTTAATCCTATGTGGCGTGGTCCTTACGTGGTCAAGCATGTGTTAGAGAAGGGTGCGTATGAGTTAGTGGATTACGAAGGAACGACCTTGGCGAAGCCTAGAAATGGGCTCTATCTCAAGAAATACTAACAACAATTCTAGCAATCTGATGCTATAAGCAATATGCCTTTTTCAGCCAAAATCATTTTAATTCTCAAACTGAATGAATTCAAGTACTTACCCCTTGGTCCTTTGAAAAACTGTCGTTCAGCTTCGCTAAAGGAAGTACTTGTGTCGATGGCAAACTCCGTCACAAATGATTCAAGGGTTCGCGTTGTCCAGAAATCAGCAGCTTGCGATATCGTGTTGTTCACCCTTTTCAATATATTAATTCTTGTTGGGGTCCAGTCAGGAAATTGATCTTATTGGAAGTTTGTCCTTCTCTCTGTCAACCTGGATAACCACTGGTGCAATTCTATGTGGATACTACCAAATTTTTTTTCGTAAATATCAGCAAAAACGTACCTTTGCAAGAATTCGTTTGAGCTATGACGAGGATCCTTATTTTCTTGTTCCGCAAATTTCAAATAGGTCTCTTCGATCCAGTCGCCGATTTCTTTCACTGAGGGCCTCCAAAACATAACCCTCTAGGTATGACGTAAATCCCTCTTGAGCAGATACTATTCAACCGACAACGGAACCAATTTGTTGGGCTATGGGCAGACCCGGGTTTTATACTTTTATCTTCGCACCAACAAAAGACCCACAGTGTTGGCCCTTTCGGCAACAACCTGGGAACAGGTTGCAGTCTCACCCGAAACAACTATGGGGTGCCGCAGAATCAGGTTTCTGCAAGAAGAAGAGGGATATTACTGTACCTTTAGCCTTAACAAAGAATAAATATGCAGTATAGATATTCAATAGTTACTTAACTAGATTTGCAGTTAGATAAACATACAGTTACTTGCTTAACCCTTAACTGGGAATTCACAGCGAAGTTATTATTTAACAGTTATTTTATCTTATTACTTATCTACTTATCAAAGCATAAAACATAACAACACAAACAACAGAACCACCACAACACACGATATACGTGGTTCACCCCCAATGTAGGGGCTACGTCCACAGAACTGTGTTTATATTCAACTCTTTACAAAACCCACAGTTTTGATCTGTGCACTCAGCTGCAGATCTTCTTGGTCTTCCACAAACTGTGCACTTAGCTGCAGATCTGTGCACTCAGCTACAGATCTTCTTGGTCTTCCACAAACTGCGCACTTAGCTGCAGATATGTGCACTCAGCTGCAGAAGCTTTCTTACAAAAACCCTTTGCGCACACAGCCGTAGAGGTCATCCATGCACACAGCTGGGACTTAACCTTCTTACAAAAACCCTCTGCACACACAGTTGCAGAGGTCGTCCACGCACACAGCTGGGACTTAACCTTAAACCCTTAAGAATAGTTCTTAGCTTCGTATCACATTAGCATAATAAAATAATCGTCAAAGGCCTAACCTCACTCCTTTACATAAGTTCCTATTTATACAAGTGCACTATTACAAAACCATGGACTTAAACCATGGGCACCCAAAAACCATAACCCTAGGTTTAAATCATGGGTCATTTACAAAAAGAGGGGCTTCGACCCAACCCGGACACCCCTAAGACTATTTTGCGCCACAACTCCGCTTACAAGCTTCCACAAAAACCGTGGAGTTACCAAAACTTAGGACCTTGAAGGTCGGAGCCCCAACAATATCCTGCTTTGTGGGCATATTGAATCGCTGTTAAGACTGCCACTAATTTTTCTCCATATCAACTTGTACATGGAGTGGAGTTGATATTGCAAGTTGAATACGAGATTCCTTCTTTGAAGCTAGCTATAGAACTCTTACCGGACACTTCCCCATTGGAGGAGCGTCTGGTTCACCTTGAGCAACTTGATGAGCAACGTCGGGATGCCTTGGTGGCTCTAGAAGTCAATAAACATCGCGTAAAGGTCCAGTACGATAAGTCTGTCCGTCCAAGCAGGTTTAGTGAAGGAGACTTGGTCCTTTTGTGGGATCAACTGAAAGAACCCTTGGGGGCAGGGAAATTTAATCCTATGTGGCGTGGTCCTTACGTGGTCAAGCGTGTGTTAGAGAAGGGTGCGTATGAGTTAGTGGATTATGAAGGAATGACCTTGGAGGAGCCTAGAAATGGGCTCTATCTCAAGAAATACTATGCATGATATTCAGCCAAGGTTGCTTATTGTATATTATTGTACAACTTTGCATAGTTAGGTCTTTTTCTTATCGTGATTGGGTTTGTGATTAGTTTCCGTTTCTTTTGGTAGATGTCAATGGAATATTCCACCTACATAGGATTCATGGATGGTGCAAGCCGTCACACTCAACACTCAGCCTTTGCTGCTTGGGTGATTTATACTCCTATGGGTTAGGTACTATCTTCAGGAGGCGTATGTCTACGACCATCTTCCAACAATGTTGTGAATACAGTGCCGTTATCGAGCTTCTACAGGATTCCATTTCACATGGTGTTCTCTCTCTTGAGGTATGTCTTGATTCGGAGTTAGTAGTGTCATAGCTCAATGGTTTGTAACATGTTAGAGATTCGACGTTATTGAGAAGATTCTTACATGTGAGATTGTTAGAACGACAATTTGACAATATAACATATATACATATTCCTAGAAATAATAATCAAGTTGTTGACTCATATGCTAACTACGTGTTAGATTGACATTTGTTTCATTCACAATAAATTAATTGCAAGCACAATTTGTACACATGTAAATAAATAAACCGATCACCATAAAACTTTTTATATATACATCCAAAATGTGATAATACATAGTGTCATGATACAAAATTGGGGCTTTCGAGCCACCAGCATATAATACACGGTAGTACAAAATGTATACACTCCCAGGTGTCTAATCCTGTGGAGGACGAGGAGGGTTGTGATCATGGAAGGTCACTATGGCTCTAGCTAGCCGTTGAAATAATCGCACCCATGCACATGGTACACCCACCAACTGCCGTTGCATAGCCTTAGGCAAGTCCTTGACTTGTGCCATGGGAACCCTATGTGTCAGTATCACAAAATTGGTATGAATGCTCTGGAGCGTCCGCTCTGCATCCACACCCGTGATGTCATCTCCTCTTCCCCTCCATCTATGACGAGGGAAGTCGTCTGGCCGCCGTGGTCCCACATCTACACACAAATGGTAGATGTCACTATGTATTATCATGCAAAAATATGTCTTTTTGATTCCATATAATCAAGAAAACACAAAAAAATTAAATAACTCAAAATTTAAAAAGAGAGGGTCGAGATTCGTCACCTATATCGCCATATGCCGATCCTGGTGGTAGTGCCATGTCTGGTTCCCCCCGGAAATCTATCCCTGCATAGGGGTAGTCATCGATGGAAACTATATGTCATCGCCACCACAGAAAGAAGTCAGGTGGATATGGTTTGGCCACCCTACCACCCCCCAGTCTCCGTATAACATCTGCCCAACACCGTTGGGCTGGATCTCGAACCCTGTGAAGAGGAACGTCCACTCTGGGGCTCAATCCTGGAACACGCTGAAAGAAAAATGTGCTAAAAATACTGCCGAACCCGAAGTTCTACACTCTACCTACCTTACACTCACTGAGCTAATGTTTCATGTTGCTCAGTAGTGTAGTGCTCCAGTCATAGATCGTGGGTCTCATGCACTCCACTGCATAGAACATCAGAGGCCGCGAGGCCTGGTGGAGTGATGCCAAGCTTGCTATCTTGCCCAATGTCAATAGTATGGCCTTTAGGCCCAGCACCTGTATAGCATTGGTAGGGACCTGACTCCCCACCGTCTCTGTGTCTGGATAGCAGTACACTGCAATGTACTCGTCAATAGTTAGGCCACCTCCTGGCCCACCACGAGAATGAAGGTTCACCACTTCCCCTCGTCTAGAAAGCCCAGTAATGAAGTATATGTCCTCCACCTCTATGGTGAGGGACATCCCATCTATATGGAAGGACTCCGAGTCTGGATCCCAGTAATCCACCAGCATCTGTAATAGTCTTGGTTTGGCCCTTAAACCACCAAGACACCAAAAATTGTAGAGTCCGCATGCACGTAGAGCTTGTTGAGCCATTAGATCGGCCCTTACTGCTTCCTCTACCTCACCATGTTCACGCTCTCTCCACTTTAGGACCATCTTGCACAGGAAATTGCAAATTTGTCCATTAGTTTATTGAAAAAACCTTATGCGTGGCCTCATACGCGACTGTTTTAAAAACAACCATGTATGTATGCGGGTTTGAGGGCATTTTCCGCATATATCTATCCCTATACGCAGAAAAAACCTTGACTTCCGCGTGGGCCGCAACGCCCATTTTAGGGTGGCCTAGAAAGCCTAATTGACCATGGAATTTCATAAAAATTGCATCAAAATGAAAGAGAAGAGCATGAGTAAATACCTCGAAGAAACGGTAGTGGATTCCGTCGGCTGGATCTCATGGAATTCGCTGTTGAAAATCAGAGCTCAAATGGGTAAAAGTTTCAAATGTTTTATAATATTTTGAATTGTTTACTATTTATAGAAAATTTTCAAATATTTGAAAATTTTTACCCCCTTTCCTATAGTTTCGACATTTTCTAACCATTTTGGACTGTTTTTGACATAATTCATGATGTAGAGGACCTTTTTCAGTGCCATTTCAGCCGTTGGATTGACCCGTTCATGCTGATCTCAGGTATCATATCTAAACTGGCATATAGGTTAGGTTTCATCACCATCTGCATTTTGCATAACCTTATGACCATCTCATCATGACCTTAGGTACGAACCCACTCTGTTATGTCACGGAACCTTCTTGCTGTTTTAGAAGTGGCATGATATGAGTGGTAGAACTCCACCTCACATGGTTACCCTAGTTAGCGCCTTATTTGCATTTGGTGCCCATGCTGACGTTTTCTCTTATAGGGTGTGGGAGTCCATTGTATAGTAATGCCATGACATTTCGCAAGAGCCTCATACTCCTCTTGATCTTTTGCTGGCCTATTCCCCTCAGGACTCCCTCATGTCAAGTTGTGAATGCATTATCATGAGCTTTGCCTGCCTTATTAAGATTTATGCCGGCTTCCTTGACATTGCGTTTCAGCCATATATCCCGAGCTTGTCTCATGTCTAGCCATGCAGAGCCATTTTTATATATATCCTTCGCAGCTTGTTTCCCTTTTTACCGGGAGGGGATTTTCCCTCGAGTGTCGATATCCTACACATGTATCCTTGCATTGAGCATAGGTATGCTCCACTGCTTGGAACTAGTTTGTTTTCCCTTATGACACTCATCTCCTCCTAGTATGTAACTATAAAGCTATTTTATTCTTTTTTCAAGCTTTTTAAATAACTGAAAAAAGTCCAAAAAAATAAAAAAACGAAAAAGCCAGACAAAGAAAGATGTTATCTGTGGCAGTTGTCGAGTCATGTCGCCTTCGAATAGAGCACTGTATATCACATCCATTGGTTGGGTTATAGTTTGACTTTAGGAGCTGTACTCGTTTATCTGAGTTTATCTCCATCGACTGGTTAAGCTTCCAGTCCCTATGGAGCCTCTGTCGATGCCTCCTGTGTCGCAGAGATGTCCCAATTTGTATATCGAGGCTGTGCTACCTTTATTCAGTCACCATATGCCATTATGCTCTTGTTTGAAGGAATTTGAAGCCTGAGTCGGCCATTCCTCAGTTCTCTTGACTTTGCATGTCGGCCATTCCCAGTACAGTTACTGGTTCATGCACCTTATGATCGAGTCCTTCCACATTATACAGCTTTGCTGAGTACCTCGTGTTGGATGATGGGGGATGCCTTAATGCCCTCCTTCCAGCGGATTTCATCCCATCGACTTCAGATCATTTATTCTGCGATTGGAATCTAGAGTCATTTTGAGTGCCTTGAGACTTGCAGTCATCAGTGGCAGGTTCTCTCGTCATCGACAGTTTTTGGGAATACATCAATGTCCCCTGATCGATGGATCCTCTCAAGTGTTTGACCTCAACACATTTATTCACACTTGTTAGTTTGCACTCTAGTACCTTGATTCCCATTTTCATCATCGATGGGTGATCTCGCGTTTATTAACGATATACATTAATGACCGGTGATCAGACGATGGACTACTATGTTCGACCTCGACACCTCTTTTCACATAGTAGGACATGTACTCGTAGTGGTTTATGTAGAAGACTTTCCAGATTGGTGGCATCTCTTATATGCTACCTCCTTGATCGTGCCAGTGTTCATGAGATTTCAGCTCTCGTGACTTGATTCCAGTATATGTCAGATATTTCCAGCCACTATGGAGATCTTGATCTGTTATATATCTTCAGCCATTATGGAGATCATGGTCCTTTGTATATCTTCATCATGGAGATTCTGATCTATGTATATTGTACGTGGCGATGACCACTTATGTGATATCTTGTATCATGCCTATTCATGGCCATTCTACTCTTATGTATCCGGGACTGCTATATGTATTTGCAGTTATGTGCAGAGTTGTATTATTGTACTATGCTGATTGGGTGGCTGTTCTTCCATTTGGGATCCTTCATCACTCCACTTCTGGGATGGACTTATAATGTATTTCGACCATCGTATGACCCCTCTGACCTCACACATTATGGGGCATCTGTTATAGCCGATTTCACCACTCCAGGTGAATCACACTTTGTATGGCCTTCCCCTGTCCCGCTGCAGATTCCTTAGACCCCATGGACCATTTTTTGTCCTTTGATGTTTCCTTTACCATCCCTAAAAACATGTGAAAAATGATACACGTGACTTTTAAACTTATAAGCGCGTATATACGCGGGTTTGACCACTAAAACCGCGTACATCGAGATGTGTACAAAATCCAAATCCTTTTGGAGTTTTCCTTGACATGGATCTGACTCACCTGACTCCTAGCCTTCCCTATGCCTTGAGATCGCTCGGATTAGACCTTTCATTACCCCTTTGAAAAGCTATATAAGGAACCCCTTGGTACATTGAAGGCATAAGAGAGAATTGAGAGCAAAGAAACTATAGTCCATTGTTGCTAGAACTTATGCTTGAGTTTGCATCCCTTTGTCCCTTGGAGCACTTTTGTGTTCTTCCCAAGCTTGCCTTTTGCTTGTGAGCTTGCTATCTAGAGATGGAGGATTGAAGTGGTGGAGGCCCAAGTGGGGGATTCAGTTTCTCCGGTTCGCAGACGTGCCGACAGAGGTTGTATCTTGTAATCTCTGATTTATATTAATAGAAATATCTTTTCCTGTCCAATAATTTGTGTTTGAATGAATATTTTATCCATTGGATTATGTCAAATGCTTATACAATATTGATTATATATGCTAGAATAGTTCTAACACCATGATATATAGAATGATTGTGTTGTTTACTTGTTGTTGAGGAAGTAATCTATCAATTCAAGCTGAAGTTGGAAAGCTCAACGAGGATCTACTTCAACCATCCGGAATAAGGTACGAGGTCTGATCCTTTAGTGTTAGACATTTAATTTCTATTGCATATTGGAAAGGATTGATTTCTGGAGTCAAGCTGTCTGTTGTGGTACCCCAAGCCATAGGAATTTCTCTCCGTAACAGGGCTGTGGGTTCAGATTGTCACTCAGAAATATATTTGGCCTCTCACTCTGCTGGATTGGATTAGAGAAAAGGACAAAAAGAAATCAGGTATTTCCATTTGCTGGAAATCTGTGATTTGGTCTTTTCATCTTATAGCTGATTTTTTGTTTTGGAAGATTGGGAATGGAGCTAACATTCGTATTGGCATGGACCCTTGGGCAGGTTGCAAATGGCGCCATTGCTTACCTACTCATTTGATTGATATTCTGCATGCTGCAGGTTATTATGTTTTAAAAGATGTTGGAACTGTGTCTGTGAATTTCTTTTTGGAACAAGGTTGGTTAAGCTCAAATGATCTAGGTCTTGTTGAGATTATGGATATTAATGCTTGGAATGGATACCTAACCATTCTTAAAGCTAGTCATATCAGACTTAGAAATGGGGTGGATGTACTTGTTTGGAACCAGGCTAAAACTGGTAAGTATACACCTAAAGGTGGATACATGCATTTGATTATGGAACAGAATGAAAGGGAATGTGCTTGGTGGTGGAATATGTTTTGGCATTTGAAGTTTCTTCTCAAGTCTAATATTTTCTGCTGGTCTCTTTTTTCAGGGAAAGCCCTTACTTGGGATCTACTTAATAGAAGGGGATGGGAAGGTCCGGGTCGCTGTTACTTATGCAAAAGTGATATTGAATCAAATCAACATATAGGGGTTGATTGTCCTTTTACTAAATCTGTCTGGTAGGAGATTGAAGATAAGGTCGTTTTACAGAATTTGTGGGTTGGAGACAATATTATTATATGTTTGAAGAACTGGGTCTTCAGGTCTTAGGTAAAAATTATCAGGTCTTTACCCCTCGTAGTTTTATGGTTTATATGGAAATATCAAAACCAGAGCTGTTTTGACAATGTTGCCACATCTCCTGCGCAGGTTGCAGCTTATAGTTTGGATTTACTATATTCTTACCCTATGGAAATAGCTATTTTGAAAATTAGAATCATCTTGGAGGAAGTTATTGATAGAAATAAGTCTTGGGGTTTTTTTGATGGTTTTGCTTTGGGGAATCCTAAAGTGTGTGGTGCAGGGGGTATTCTTTTCCTTAAATCTGATCATTATATCACTTTTAAAGCTGGTTTGGGGGTAGGGACAAATAACTTTGTGGAGTTATTTGCTTTGAAATTACTAATCAGCTTGGCCTTAAAGAAGCAGATTAAGCATATCCAGATTTTTGGCAATTCTATGCTTGTCATAAATCGGATCTCAGGAAAATTCAGAGTTCATAATGTGCAACTTGCACAGTTTCTACAAGAGGTTATTAGACTTGTTGATTTTTTTGATCAGGCTGTTTTTAAACATGTTTAAAGGGAAAGAAATACACATGCTGATCAGTTAGCAAATGAAGGAGGGAAAGCTCAGATTGGGTATTGGTATATCTCTGAGTATCAGGGGTCTAATAGACATGATACCTTTTAGGTCTTTTAGATACTTCTGTTTGGGTTAGGAGGGACTTGGGCTGTCTCTTTGACTTATCATTTGGAGACTTTCATGCTTCATGTTTTCTCAGTTTTGCACTTGTCAATATTTACTGTTTTGCTGAACTTTTTTTAAGAAGTTTATATTGTAGTCAAGATGCTGAATGTGGTAGTAGATTTGCAGTATTTTTGGGGAAGACAGATGTCCAGTTTTGAGTATCTTGGTGACTATTTCATGCGACTAATTTGATGTTTGTATATATTCCAGTCATCTGTTTTTTGGACATGAGGGATTTCGAGATTTTTCTCTGATCTATGTTGGAGATTCAGATACTTTGATGATGCAGAGTTAGAGGAATAGTTAGACTTCCAGTGTTTTTTCATGGAATGTTATGGAGGTTTTTTGATCTCCTCTATGGAGACTGTAGTTTTGTCAAAGTGTCAATTTTGATGTAATTAAGACATATGTTATGATTTGGTATAAGCAATATTGAGGATGTATATCAGATTAATGGTCATTTTTCTTTGATGAAAGTGGATCATCTGCTCTATATAATTTTGAATAAAATTATGATTTTTTTTCTTTGGAATAAATCAAATATATAAAATTAAATTTACAAAACTTTTATATTTTCATGGTGGATTTGTTTTCAAATTCCAGCCCTCAACCCACTCGTTACCCCGGTAAATTAGATTCCTGACGACTAAATACTTTTCTGTCAGATTTCAATAACTTGTAACAATTTTATTGATTGACATGACAATTTTTCAGTTATTAGATATTTCCTTGTTACATAGCTTAATAACATATCGACAAATGGTCCAGGTTGCACGATGTGACTTGGAGTCTTCCTCATTTCCATTTGCATACATGCACGGAGGCTATTTGCAGTTTATGACGGACATGAAGCAAATTTAAAATTTTCATAATTGATTTAGGACAGGGGGCAACTCCTGATAGGAGTTTGATAGACGACGGAAACTCCAAATAAACCGTCCTCTTAAAATATCCTTCGGCTTAATTAGTTTTAAAGATTTACTAGATTTTTTTAAACCTTTAGGGAGAACTTATTACTTGGTTTTATTATAATGTAGTGTTGTACGTGACCCATAATACCTTACAAATTTGTTTGGATAAAGAAATTTGACCACTATAAAGTCTTCCTTGCTAATATCTCTTGCAGAACCCTCTCTCAAACGTTTGGCAAAAGATTGAGATAGTTATTAGATTTCCTATCATAAACTTATTTTTTGAAACTCACTTTTTAAAAATGAAATTCCTGCTCATTTATCTGCTAGATATTTCAATTCGTTGATAAAAAATGCTTGTGGCGTTTTTTTTCATATTTCCATTTTCGGTGCGACATGCTGGGTAAAGCACACCAATGTGATTTCTACAATGACACACTGGATTATATTAAAAATAAAATGCAAATGCAAACCTATGTTATTATATTTTAGCAGATAATTTATTTTGCAAATGTTTTTGCGTATGCTTTTATTCAGTGCACATGTATTTTAATGCGTAACAACGCGCTTTAGGACTAGAAACACACTAATACGATACATGGAAACAAACACATCGTTTTTGTTTAACAACCCTATGAATTTATGTTTAATGTTAGAGTGATATATATGTAACTTAAAACACTCAATATGATGCATATGTTGCTTAAAATCACACCATATACTAAAAAAATTGTTCAAAAGTATTTTAAAAGTTAGATTGTTATATGCTTTACAAACTTCTGTTTAAGAATGTGGACACATATTGATTGTTGCTTTGGCTCAAATGGAGGTAGAGAACGTTATGATATCATATGGCCAATTCTTCACTTTCGAACTCCTACCATATTGTTCAAAGTTCAAGTTCTCCCCTTCCATTTGCAAAAAGTTTAGATTTTTATTAATGTTCGATCATCTAAATGACTTTATGTTATTTATGCACATGCATGCAAATAATTATGCATTTGATTTATAGGATCCTGATTGGATATCTAGTTTTGAGGCACAAGATATTCCACCAGTTGAAAAATATCTCAAGCTCTTGGCAGGAGAAAGATATTGCAAGTAACTGGTAGACAAAAATGGAAAGCCACTTTATCCCACTAATTCTAACATGCCACCTTCCAACCATAATCCTAAGTCAATGGTACTTCATAATGAATTGGATCTCTTTTTTGACGCGCCAATAGTATGTGGTCGTTCAAAATGTCAAGCGTTTAATGACAACCCTGGTCCTTTCACAATGGCCCATTATATTAATAATCAACTACCCAATGTTGACGGTCTAATACCTCCCATTGTATTAAAATAAATATAATAGGTGATATACTAAAAGTCACATAGGAAAAGCTCTATATGCTTCTTTTTTAAAATTTGGAATCCAAAACAACTATGTTTTGTCCTAAATTAACCAACTTGTAGCTTTCTATTGAGTCAATCGAGAGTTCTAGTGATCCAAAGCATGAGACCAATACCACTCAAAACATCTCTACTAAGAGATCCAAAAAGTTGTGTGAGTCGAGATAAAAAATGTCTAGGTACACAAAAAGGTTGGTTCAATTATTGGAGGGTGGTGATGGCTTCTCTCTTCTTTTCCATCTGCAAAGCAAATACCAAACCTATTACAACCACACTTTGTATGGCACTTGACCATCTTCTCTACTTGTTCCTGATGTTGTAAATGAATTCTCTTTTCAGGGTAATAATTATATGATTATCGAGTCTAAAATAGATGTTGCAAATCTTGAGTTGTTTATCCTTTCACAATTATTCGTTCCTCCAAAAAAATTAACAACACTTACACCATTTTTTGGTGCTCTTTGTTGTAAATATGATTACTTGAATATTGGTAAATACAAAGATAGAATTGCAATGTATAGTATGTGCATTGAGGGTTACATATCTTCAAATATTAATAGGAAGAAGTTGCTATATATTTATGGTCATCCTTGCACTCGTGGAAACATTATAGGGTTCATAAATCACTGTAGGTTCACATAATTTAGTACAAATTGTTAATTCGAGGAACACATCAATGACAAAGAGTTCTTTATGAAAATGGAAGTGTCCATATATATTGTTTGTGCATGCAATGTGTAGTTTGTCTCTATTTGACAAGTTGTTAATAAGCTATAACTTTCTTAGAATATCAACCGCTTGTGAAAGCCACCTTGCATTGGGACTACCTTTAGACGTTCCCTTGCAGTGTAAGAAAAATATGATTGATTAATTGTATTTTATTTATTTATTTTCAATTTAGTTAATGTAAATGTGTTGGTTAATTTGACATTTTTTATAAAGTGGTTAGTTGTACTTGTATTATTGGAATAAATTTAATGCTAATTCTAATAATTTTTTGGTATGATGTTTGAACTAACCAATTGCATCATGTTTATTAATATCCTCAATGTATTATTCAATATTTTTGAAATTAGGATTCTAATAATGAGCGACCTATATATCGTCTTATGTTGCACCCCGCTACGATTTTGAACCAAAATAGGACTACAAAACGAGCACAACATGAAGAGGCAACATACCAAGCATGGTTGAATACATTACATATTCAATTCCCACTATGTCTCAAGTCACCTATTTAGAATGTCTATAGTAACATTGATTCTTCACATGTTGGAAATGAAATAGAGGTTGGTATGGATGATTATTCATGAGATATAAGTGCCATGGAGTGAATATTGTTAGATGCATTCCAACAAGATGAGTTAAGGGATGATTCTCATATCACTTATACCTTCTTCAAAATCCTAAAATATGCATCCACCACCCCTTTATTTAATCATGTATGGTCAAATTCTACTTAACTAGGGACAATAATGTTATTGTACAACTTGAAAACAATGTATGGTATGTCAGACCTACACCTTTGAGGTAAAATAGTTAATTCCCCTATATTTTGAGGATTATTGTCCCACAATCAACATTGAAAATTGTTGATTCTAAGAATGTTTGATGACAATGTACATTTATATTGCACATTAATTGGAAGTTATTCAAAGATAAGGTAATTCCAAGGGATAATGTATTACCTGGTAGTTGTGAAGAGGGAAATAAAATGTTGAAAATGTTGGGTGTTGAGTAAATATCATATCATGCATGTACAAATGATTCTATTCTTTGAATAGGCGAATATGTGGACAAAGAGATATGTCTAGAATGTTGGCATGACATGTGCCATGAATAAAATAAAAAAGTGGGTAAAGCAAATGGTCCTCCTTATAAAATATTGAGGTACATGTTGATAATCCCAAGGATTCAAAGGTTTTTTCGTTGCAAAGAATTAGTCATGTTGCAAGGGTGGCATGAATCACATTGAAGGGAACTAATAGTTATGAAAATCACAATAAATCCAATAGCCATGAAGCATATAGAAGATACATGGCTGGAAAAATTCAAGGATGAAGTATAAAGCATTTGATTGAGCATAGCAGTGGATGGAATTAACTTGTAATCCATCCAAAACACTAATTACTCTATTTAGCAAGTAGCAATGATCAATAACAATACCCCACCATGGTTGTTTGTGAAGAATGGGCATATTATGTTGGCTCTTATACTCCCTAATAGAAGGCAAGTGAAGAATATGAATATCTACCAGCAACGATTGATCGATGAATTGAAGGAATTATGGGAAGAGATACCTATACATGATGTGTCAAGACCCATCCTAGAAGATAGGTATTTTACGTTGTATGACATATGTGCATACACCATGCATGATTATCCAATATTAGGAGTTTTCTATGTTTAGCATATTGTTTCATTACTTGTAACAATATTATTTTTCATAGTTAATTCGATGTAACTATCTTCTTCAATGCTAATGTGGTTTGTATACAATAACACTATAGGTCTTGTAATAAGAGGGTATAATGAATGTAAATGTTGTGGAACTTCTATAAAGGCTAGGTGTCCCAACCACTTACAAAATGTTAATGTATGACTGCTTGAGGGTGATCCTCCCAAAAGACCACCCTGGTAGAAGAACAACATTTATTTTTAATGGTAAATTAGAGAAAACCCTTAGACTTGAAATAATGACACCGAGTGACTGGATTAGGTAATATGAGAGAGAGAAGGGGAAGGGAATTGTAGAATTGTTTCATTCAAATGGGGAACCTATGTTCGATGATCTTTAATTTTTGGACACCCATTTGAGAAAATTCCCATTGGGATGAAAACAAAATGTATTTCATGAGCTACCATATTGGGAACATATTAAGATTTCCCATTTGCTAGATTACATGTGTTAGCACTCAGAATGTACCCAGGTTGTAAAAGGTACACCCTGAGGTAACAACAAAACCACTTTAGGAAGATATTGGTATTCTCTCCCAGAGAGGGATCTCTCAACATGAACTTTACAAATTGCAAGACCAAACGGTAACAATATTTAAAGGTTTATTTATTTGGTTGAAACAATCACATATCCATTGGGCAACAGAGTCATATACATATAAAAAGATTCCCAAAATGCATACACAGGATTTTTCAAAGGCAAGATAATCACATAATTGCAGTCATTTCATTTGTCAGGGTGAAAATAGAAGAAATGAGGGAACAACCCATCAATACAGAGCGTCTAAGACGAATTCCATATCAACTTTAGTAGAAAAGATCATATAATACCTGAAACGATGAATAGAGCATAAGCATATGAATTCTAAACATCAAACACTACGTTCCAGATACGACAGAAAAAACAGAATGGAGCGTTACACAGGGAAAATTACAAATCACACAGAGAAAGAAAGCACGGACTGTAATGTCAATGATACATGAATCTCTGAAAAAGAACTCTCATGCATTCATTTTGGTAAAAAATAAGACAGATATGTTCTCCACAAATTACTTCATCTGATGGGTTCCAACCCCCATCTCATAAAAGAGATACAAATTTATAGATCAAACAATAAGTCTGCCTCCAGCAGATCAATAACAGAATGACCGACGTAAATTAGAGTTTGTAACCGAAATCCTACACCACTAGGAAGTTGTTACAATTCCATTCCTAACCGATCACAAAGTATGACTCAATTGAATAACAAACTTGGGCCTAATAGCTTCCACGTCTTCGCCTCAACAGCTCCACGTCTTCGCTCAACAGCTCCATGCCTTTGCGCCATCAGCTCCATGTCTTTGCCCCGTCAGCTCTTCGGTACCATGACACCTGTTCTTAGGAGGGAATGATATACTTTGTTTTCCCAAACCTCTCAACAGCTTTCCACTGCTCCGAACTTGGGGTGTCGCACTCCATCATCTCTCGGATGGTCACCTCGAGCTCCATATATGTTTCATAAGATTTCTTGGGTAACCTGGCTCTGATGACGGTGAACTTCTGTAAGACTTTGAAATCTTCCGCCAATATGTCCACAATAGTTTGTCCTGACAGGATTTTTTCCAAGCTATTAAATTTCGAGTGATCCATGCGAGCCCAGACAAGCAGCTGATGATAATGTTCCGGTGAGCACAACCGACCTTCTTCGTCCCAGAAAGACGGCAATCCGTCTTCGAACAACTCTCTAAACTCCTGTCTGAACTCTTTGACTTGCACGACCAACTCATCGGACTTGTCTTGGACAGTCTTCATCAACTGGTGCTTTTGGATGATCTTCTTCGCAGACAACACTATTGAGATTCGGTCTTTTAGGCCCATGTCGTGCAGCTTTTGGTACGATAGTGAGTTTAGGAAATTTAATGTATTTTGGGCTGTGGAGAGGGGTCTTCTCGCCATGTGTTCATTCACGAGCTTCAGTTTTTGCTGATCCAACTCTGTCACTGTACACAAATCATCAATAAAACTCAAGTAATGTTGAAACTTAGTAATCTCTATAGTAAGGGTATCCCAAATAATATGCTTCGCCCCTTGAAGGGGGACCTTCCCAATGCATTTTTCCTTTAGCTCCTCGAGCTTCTTCTGCAATTGATTCTTTTCCTGCAAGATCTGTCTTTTGTTTTCACTCATTTTGATTAATTCGGCCTTTACCTTTTCATTCTCAGTCGTCAACTCTCGGATTTCCTCGTCTTTTAAACTTACCTGGGACATGGACACCAACAGGTCATCAGCAGAGAAGTTATCCAGTGGTTTGTCTATTTTCACAATGGAGAGATCCTCATCAGTGGGGGTTTGACTCATCAACTCCTCCATGATTTCCTTCTCGTCATTTTGGTACTTTTTCAACACGGATATTTGGGACAGCAGTTCCTCCCTTTCGAACTCCCATCTGCATTTTTCCTCCTGTAGCTCGACGGCCTTCCCTTTGTATTCCATCATTTCCTGATGGATTTTCTCCTTTTCTTCTTACAAGGCCATCAATTCGGCCGATTGGACGTGTTCTGAACCGGGGATCTTTAGTTTCTTCTTGAGGACCTGTAGAGCATTGTCTTTCTCCTCTAACAACTTCTTGACAGCCTGGGTACTGTCAGAGCTAGCGATGTCCGTTTGCATTTTTCTGATTTGAACGACATTGGCTTTGTTCTCGACCTTTTCGTGCTTCAGTTGAACTTCCAACTTGTCTACCAACATTTGCAACTTACTTATCCTCATCATGGCCTGCAACAGGTCTGAATATAGAATGTCGCTGGTTTGCTTATGCAACTGAATCTTGTCTGGAGTACTGATTTTGTCCAGACGGATTTCTATCTCAGACATTTTCTTATCATTCACAATGGCCATTTTGAAAGTATTTTTCTCAGCATCCCTAGCAACAACTAGGGATGTTTTAGAACTGTACAGGTTCCTTACCTTAGGGAGCATATTTCGTGTTTCCTCCAGGGATTACTTCCTCTTTTCTAGGTAGCTTGTCTTGAGCTCTTCTTTTGATTTAAACAAGGGACCGGATTCTGGGCTGTTAACGTCACCTTCTGAACCTTTAAAAGAAAACTGACTGACCTGTACGGTCTTGATGGGGAACAAGGAAAACTTTTTGGAAACACTGGGAATCTCTTCGTCCACCATATCACCTCCTTCGAGCAGCTTCGCCTTCTTACGGGACGTCTCTTCGTCCACTTCCATATTCTCGGCCTCTGCCAAACTCCTCTTGACCGCAACACTGACTCCCTCTATGATTTGGATCTCTGAACGAGATGCGGGATGTGTCTCTGTCTCAGTTTTGGACTCGTCAGTGAACTGCAGCAAATTAGCCATTTCAGCTAACCCTTCAACAGCTTGATGCTCAAACGGTTTGTTTTTGTTTGCTTGCTTTCTCAATGATATCACCTGGTGGGGGTCATAGTTCATATTTACATCCTTTACGAAATCCATATTCTCCATCAATCTCTCTATACATGCCAGGGCACCTTTGCCTTTAAAAATGAAAGGGCCGACTTTAAATGGAAATTTAACATTCAAAGATTTTCTAAAAGCACCGAAATGCTCCTCCTCTGATAACAACCTTTGCCTCATAAACTCTAGAGCAAAAATCCTTGGGGTCAAAAAGGAAGGCAACCTATAAGGCTGACCTGTAAAGCCATACACTCTCAAAATAGTGTAATCTCTGTATAGAAACTAGTCTCCCACCCGCCCCTCGGGTGAAGACTGCATCAAACATTTCATTTCATCAAGGACCCGGGGCAATTCTTGATCAAACAACATCCTGTATATTTCGGACATGATCGAATTGGCAAATTCGATCAGGTTGATTTGCTTTGGCAAATTAGAAGAGGATAGAGTACTTATGAACTTCAATTCTGTAACATTAGAACATAATAACATGTTAAGCAGGTGTGTTTGAAACCTAAAAAACTAGACCTTGGGAAATTCAGTCAACTGGAGGTGGATCGCTTCGGCCAGATATTCGTCTAAATTAAGCACAGGAACTGACTGGGACTCGGGACTTAAAGAATTTACTTTTAGCAGGAAACCAAGGATAACATCACCTATATGACAGTTGTCATCTAGACCTAACACTTGACAAACCAAAGACATTACCCACTGCACTTCAGTTCTAAAAATGTGCAAGGGGTAGGGCAAGGTAAGGCCTTCAAGGGACTGACCTTCCTTTAGGATACTTGACAGGAATCGAGGGCGAGCGTCATCGTTGCAACTTTTAAAAAACTCGGCAAGGACAGACTCATTTACAGACTCACGGTTCACAGGGTAACTTTTGGGCAAACTAAGATTTTCCCTAATGGCCGAAGCATCAATTTTACATAGTATCTTTGACGCGGACCGACTCACAATGACTCTCTGAGAGGGAGAATAATTTACTGCGCACCATTCGGCAAATTTAGGGAAGTGGAGGGTTTACTCCAGGGCAAAAAAGTACAAAAAAGACTTGCATACATTTAGAACGTCATTCCCTTGCGAGAAACAAGACCACAGCCTCTCTTTGCTGCCTGACACACTTCCTGTAGATAAGAAAGGATCGCAGACACCCCTGTGTCTATCTACCAAGAATTCTTCTCTTTCATCAGGGACCCGACCAGACACAGAGGCTTCACCCTGTTGATCCATTTCTTAATTTATAATGATAATTGAGCGAAGGAATTACAGGATTAAGGTCCTACCTGGCTCACTGTGGAGGCGTGTGTTCGGAATGCGCCTAATGCTGACAACTGGAAGCGCCCAAATCGACAGGTCCTTTTCATCGGGTCCCAAGCAATAAAATAATCGCTGGAGAGGTCAATTTTGCCTTTATAGGACACCCCCGATTAGACACGTGGGAAGCATTTATTTCCGCAACCGCTACTTATTTCTAACAGCCGTGCATCTTTCTCCTCCGGGTTCATTTTCGACCGTTGATCTCTTCTGTGCAAATTCCTGGCCTTCGGATCGTACGCCACGTGTGCTTTTCTGCCAAACATCTTGGCGCTAAGCACCGTGTAAGTCTCCATTCCGGGGCCGCTCGTGACCGTCGATGTGACGTACTTCCACCCCTCACCGTTGGATCAAACGCCACATCCCACATTCCGCTGAGCCGTCTGACTTTATCTACCGTGCAAGTCTGGGTCCTGGAAACATCTACAGCCGTCGATCTGATCTTCCTTTACAGGCGGGCCGTTGGATCATGTGGGGCCCATCCAATTCCACTGGGCTCCTTCGCTTTATCTGTCGAGCAACTTTAATCAGCGGAATTGCTCCCAGCCGTTGATGCGATATCCCTTCAGCTACGCACCGTCGGATCTTCAGTCGCGTACCCAATTCCGCTGGGCACTCCGGGATTATCCGTCGTGCTAGTTCGACCTCTGGGATCATTGTTAGCCGTTGATCTATTACCCTCCGATCTCCAACCGTTGGATCGGGCAGCATATAATGAGTTCCGCCAAGTGGCTCAAAGGTTATCTCGCGTGCATGTTCATCTCCCGGAAACCAAAATAGCCGTCGATCCACGCTGTCTTTAATCCTCGGCCGTCAGATTTACCTCCACGCATCCCTTCTGCTGGAAGCTCTGGTGTTTATCCGCCGCGCAGGTTCCGGCTGCGAAATCAATCCCAACCACCGATGTGATCCGATTCCGTCCCTCCACCGTCGGATCGAGAGGAATATATGTGACTCCGCCAACTCCCATTTCTTTAACTAACTTGCACCTTCTCCCGGCGGATTGGCTATGAACCGCAGATCATCCCCGAATCAATTTGTAACCCTTGATTTGTGCAGGCGGCTAAAGGCCCGAACTTATGCTTTCTTCCTCGCATGTTTTGAAAGGCGGAGGGAGTATTAGCCATGGATTGGCTCCTTCTTTCGATCATAGCCTAGGATTTTTGTTAACTTGACTGCTCTTTTAGACCATCACGTCACCTTTGTATCATATCTTTAAACCAAAGTATTTAAATAGCACAATCTTATCCCCCCCCATGATCTTATATTGCTTTTGTTCAATACAGGTGCTAACAGCATGCATATATTAAAAAATGTTTAAACTATTTGTGGAGGCACATATCATTGAAAAAAACAACACATTGGGTGTTATAAAAGATCTTATTTCTTCAAATACTAAGAAGAAACATTTACCAAGAAAAAACAGTAAAGGAAAGCATGGTTTCTCTTGGTCTTTTAAGGAAGGTGATGTCCCATGGATTTTGAAGAAAGGTGATCTTTCAATGACGAAGGAAGTTATATAGGGTGTGAAGGTGCCTTCTTTGCATGATTATACAATATGGTGTTGCTTCACTATAAATGAACATTTTTTAGGGTTTAAATCACATGACCATTTGAACCTTCTAATGGTATGTATATAGAAAGCATGCTTTTTTTCCACTACAGGTTGACATGAAAATAATTGTATGTGTTTATTTTGTAGTGGCATTATCCTTTTCTCATGCATGGGTGTGTGAACCATGTTTTTCTCCAAGACTTACAACACACATTTGTCCATTGGATCACTTCAGAGGAAAATCATATAGATATCATTCCACGATGTCAATAAGAGATAACTGAGATTGTTTCTATGTTTGAGAAGGAACTGCCCATGAATTTCATGGACTTGCAATCCTATTTCACACAATTGATGAGGCTGAATTAGTTGGAGTGGTCTCATGTCATTGGGTGTTCTTCTTAGAGAGGTATACGAAAAAATTGAAGGGGTTTGTTCAACAAATGGAAATACCAAAGTGGTTTATAGTAGAGGGGTACATAGTATATAAGTTGTTATATTATGCCACTAGTACATCAAGCAAATCGATGACGTACTTGGCACAATGATTTGGAACAACCAATGGGATGAAGACAAAAGCTAAGGGGAGATAATCCGAACAAACATAAAAAGGTGCATGATAACGAGTAAGTAACTTTTCTTTTGTCAAATCTATACAAAGTATTGTTTACACTAAACGTTATAATATATATTATATCACATATTGTTCATTTTAATTTCATGAATACATTGACGAATTTAGAAATTGATGCCATCAATAAATTAATTCTTTATAATGCAGAGGCAACACGACAGTGTGTCACATTGTATGAAGAGAATAGAGGGAAATGGGACAATGACAGGAAAAAATTCAGATGATTGAATAATAGAAACATACCTTATCCTGGTAATTTAGAAGAAAATATACCATTGATATATCCCAATAGTTGAGTTGTTTACTAGATGAGAAAGAAATATGGTGCATCTAGTTGTTACTTGCATGGTGAAGGGGATGCATTAAACATAGGGATCGAGTGCAACAACTTGGTAATAATATCTTTGTGTACATTTTAAGATTTATAATGCACATTTAAATTATAATATATGTATTTTATTATTATTAATGCTTAGGTTATTAGACATATGACAACGTCATTTGTTCACATTTTTATCAGTACCTTCGCTAGATAAAAATCTAGTATAAAGCAACTAGTATAGCTCTCCACTAAAATTCATATCAACCTATGCAATCATCTTGCTTAAAGCACCGATGAAGGTGTCACAACTAGTGGGTCTTCTATTGGAAGAGTAGAGGGTAGCCAATCAGATGGTGTAGGAGTAGATAATGGTCTATAAACTCAATGAGGAGGAGAGGGAGGTTGGTTAGCTTATGGAGGTGGAGAGAGTGGTCAACAAACTTAGTGATGAGGAGAGGGTGGTCTATCAACCTAGGGAGGAGGAAAGGGTGGTTGGTCAACTTGAAGAGGAGGAGAGGGTGGTTAGTTAGAATTCACAAGAGAGAGGGTTTGGTTGGGTTGGTGAGGAGGGGAGGGTGGTCGATCTACCTGTGGAGGAGAGGGTGTTCGGGTGGCTCGTGGTGGAGGAGGAGGAGATGGAGGATCACCATCTGAAGCAAATGAAGAAGAATAATGGAGATGGTGATCCCTAATTCTCTCGAGTAGGATAAATGACTCAACAACCTGATGCATCAATAACATCATATCACGTAGAAGGGTCACCCATATAGCTATAATATTAGAGTCTCATATGATTTTGCTAGATCGTACTGGGTGCACTCCATGACATGCCATCGAAACACATAACTGATCACCTCTTGAAACAATTTACTATCTGGCCTAAATCATAAGCATGATCCCTATAAATGAGGTAGTTGGTCAACCTCAATCATCTATTTGTCAGGTTGGGGAGGCGCCTCCCCATCACATGTGTCAATATTTTCAAAATAGAAGACAACAATAATTAGACAATTTAAACAAAATGTTACAATAAATCATATGTGGATTAAATATGGTGAAAAAATTAACTAGATTAATCAAAACATAATGCTAATATTACCTTTGACATTTAGTGACTCATCCTAAGTAAATTGGTTGTTTAGACATCCTCGCCAATCCAACCCTACATATGGGTAGTGCAAAATATCCATAGCATGATTATCCTCGCTAGAAAGCATATATAGTACCCTAGGAGTGAACTTACATTGGAACTCCTATTGGCTATCTTAGGTAGCATCTTCCCCCACATGTGCATATGTACATCATTCAACAACATAGGAGGGAGGTGCTTGAATGAGTATCTAGTGGCCATAAACCTATCAAAAAATAAGCAAAACAAATTTGAAGCAAACGGGAAGACTATCATCCCATCAATCATAGTGTACAACAATCCAAAGCAAGACTATCCCAAAACAATAGCAAACTACCTAATACATTTAGGTTTGTGCAATAAATGATCTACATAATCTAAAAAGGGAAACTAATGTTTTTTCCGTGAGAGGTGTGGTGGGCCACGGTTGTGACTATAAGTGAGAGGCACCTAACCCCCTCTGCATCGAATGTGTGTAAATATAATTGTTCACCAACAACTTGAAATATAGAAGGGGTAGTGATGTCCTCATTGACATGTCTTTGGACATATGCGAGTTGAATCTCTCCCACAATGCATAGCAGGAGATCAGTGAATTAGGGAAAATCCACCCCTATTCTAGAAAACCTAGTTATAATATATGTTCTCCTATGTGGGCTAAAACCATAAATCCTTACCAATTCTAAATTCCTTCTTGGATGATCTTGATGATGGATCAACTGTCTCAATAATGTCTTGTCCCCCCTGAGGGATGTCGCCTCCTCATAAAACTCAAGGAGGCCAACATCGCTCGAGGGGTGATGAGTTTGGGTTGTAATAGGGTGAGCATACAAATCCCTCTCTCTCTCTTTTTGCCTCCTATCTTTGTACAACATTTTATAGGTCGACCTACCCATGTTGATATTACTATCATTGTTGCTATCACTTATTAACATAATTATTTATTATGTACACAAAAGATAAAATTAAAGAGGACCAAAAACTAAGTACAATAGCTAGTTTATTTTGAAAAAAAATTCCATTAGGAAGCTAACTTGCCTAAAATATGAAAGTTCATAGATTTTATACAAGTTTTAAAAACTAAATAAAAATTATATGTAGTCCTAAATATTTACAAACTGTACAAAAGAATGCGAGTGGCAGAAAAAAAAGCGTTGAATGATAAAAAAACATGAAGAAGGACGTTGGTGTGCCTAATTTTATTTTACTAAACATTGGAACTTGATAGTTGTCAAAATACAATAGATCACAATCAATTTTTTGACCCCCAAGAATAAGAAGTTTATGAAACCATATGCCACTCTTAGCGTTCCAGGTTTAGTTGAGTGAAACCCAAATAGTGGAAGTACTCCCCATTGAGATTTTCTTGAAGGTAACCTACATCCATGAAGACGTCAGTCATACAAATATACACGAAATATTGAAAAAGGTGCAAAAAATAAGAACATACTTTCGGTGGAAGTACACTCTTTGTTAACACTCCGTTTGCAACATGGGCTTGACAGAGTTCAAACGGAGCCTATTCTTTAGAAAATTATATGAACGCCCTTCAGATTATCAAATGCACATATTCTATCATTTAAGACCATCAGATAAAGTAGAGAGCTCTATCCACAGTGGTTGATTCCTCTAGAGGCGAAGGCATGCAACATCGTAGATGATAGAGAAATGCGTCGTAGACCAATGTTCCAAGATCACAAGGAAGAAGAGTGACGATAGAGCGTGGTTTTGACCAAAATATGTGAGGGACTGGTCGAGTTTGGCATTCGTAAAGTATGTCAAAATGGGCAAACAATGAAAGGCCGAGACTAAGGCGAAGCCCGATCGACGGCTTGAGACGGTTTCGCTGGGCAAACCTGCTCGGTAGAAGGAACTTTCTCAAATCATGAAATAGGTTAAAGGGTAGAAATATCTAAAGGTGGTGATGAAAGCATGAGCAGATCTATGGCCCTGGCTGATTTCACAAGCCAAACTTGTGCGAACAAAGTCGCGATTCTAAATCACGAAAAGTGGTACCGGCTGCAAAAAATCGACGGTCACGACCAAGAGGGGAATAGATCTACGGTTGAGGTTCTTTTCATGATCTAAAATATCACGGAATTTTTTAGGGTCCTGATTCATGAAAGGGTGGTAGGACTGTAATGTCCCCTTTTTGGAATTTTATTAAAATGCCCAATTTTCCAATTTTTCACAATTTTGGCTCTTAACTAGTTTTGATGTCTAGACCTTCAAATTGACCCAAATGCTTCCAAATATTCTATGAAGGTAAATGAATGATAATATAACTTAAATATCATTCTCATGTATGTTTTGTGACCTCCCAATTACTTCTACAAAATTTTTTAATGTTCTGTTCAAAGTAGGAGTCTTTACTAGCAAATTGGGGCCCCAATTCCCCCTAGGTAATTGCCGGAAATGGCTTCCCAAATGATCCCAAAGTCACTTGAATTTATAAAAAGAGGATGGATATGTGTAAGGGAACTTTTAAAAGTATAATATGCATCATGTTTCAATTTATACAAGCTTTTATGACTCTTTCCAAAACAACTCCCAAGTCACAATTTCGACCCTTGGGGAAAATGCACCAAATCTTCTCCCAATGTAATAAAAATGAGTAAAATGGATTCCAATGCTTAATTAATGAACATGAGACTTGAAATAAAAATTAATTACATTCCATCCATCATAAATTTATCAGATATACATTCCTCCATTTGAAATAATAAGCATTACCATGGCATATATCAAAATGGAGTGGAAATGGTCATCGTTTGCTCATTAAAAGTCATTTTGACATACAAATCTTGGGAATTTTGACTTGAAAATTTTTGAGAATAAATAAAAGATAATATTTAACTGATTACAATCATAAATTGACAATTAAAGTCTCTCCCAATTTGAAATCATCAGCATTACAATGGTTCACAACAAGATAGTGGGGAAATGACACTATTTCTTCATTGTTCAACATTTTTACATAAATTAATTTGGGAATTTCGAATTGAGAGTCTTATAAACATGAAATACATATAATATAAATCAGAACATAATATAATGAGCATTATAATCTTCCCCAAAGAGATCAATAGCTCACCCAAAGTGCAATCCCTCCATTGGCATGAATATGGTGTGAAAACTGGAAATAGTTGAGAGAGAGTGCTGAAATAGAAGAATACACATTATTTCCTATAGATTACAACTGCAAATAAGACTCCATTAAATATCCATGAAATACCTAAGTGGACTTTACAAACACCAACTAGGATGGGAATCTTTCACCCTCGAAATTGGCTTAAGCAAGAAAACTAGTCATCCACTAGCTCTCACAATTCACAAACGACAATTTCACAAATGAGAAAAAGATTCTTCTCATGGATGATACCTATATTTTATAAAAATTATTGGTTTTATAAGGTTCCAAATCCATCCATAAACCAAATCCAAGTCGAATTGGTGTGGCTGCTCATGCTATGCCATGTGGCCTCTCTCTTCACCTTCCCTCTTCTCCCAAATTTGAGTAGGAGCCTCTTGGCCTTCTCCAACTCCCAATTTCAACCTCCAAGATGCTCTATTCAGGCCTGACATGTCAGCATGTCAGTATTTCAGCCTTCATATCTGACTTGGGTCATAACTATCATAGAATCTCCATCATTGGTGTCATAGCTGTCATAAATGTAAGGGGAATCTAGCCAAGTGTCCATAAAACTCCCATTTGGCTCTTCCTCTCCCATGTAAGTTACAATTCATCCCAATTTAGACCTATGAAGTATATCAAAAATTATATTAACATTATAATCCATACAAAAACACTAGACTTCCCATATATTCAAATTTGCAAGAGAAAGATACCATTTAACACAGGAATTCTAGCTAGTGCGGGCCTCATAGTCTCCATGTGTCTTCATGCTCCATTGTCACTTCCATTTTCTCTTGTATTTATTTAATAAGGTACATTAGTAAATATGTATCCCCTTCTAATGTCTAAACATCATTTATTATCCCCCTTATTCCAAATATCAAAGCTTCCACCCCCAACCTAGGAAACTAGTGATTTTCCTCCTTGACAATTATTTGAATTTTAGCATCCCTTTGACAAATTTCATGAACATGGAAAATGTGATTTGGAAATTGTGACCCAATGCCAAATTTGGGACATTACAAATCCTCCCTTCCTAATATTGCTTGTCCTCAAGCAATTTCAAACATGGTTGTTGAAGAACTTGCTTTCTGTATGATTCTTTGAAGTTGCAATTGAGTTGCCCACCTTGAGTCTTTGAGATTCCATAAAGATTTCAGAGAAGAACCACCATGCTTGCTGCTGCACTAATATAATTAACATCACCTTATTAAATGGGGAATCCATCTCCCATATTTCTTGTTTCCCAAAGAATTTGAAATCAATGGGACTAAAAACTATCCCAGGGTCCCATTGCTTGCATTGCACTCCAATAATTAAGAGTGCTCTCCAACCCATACCATTTGGAAAGAGAATTCCTGGATGCCATTTTCTTGTATGCATTCTTCCAAACATCACGAGTGCATAATATATATCATAAAGTATATAACAACATAATAAGAATGTACATCAAGGAGGTGCCTCACCAAGAAATCATGAAAGTGCTTATACCTCCCAGTGAGTAGACTACCATTTGCCAAGTGCATACATGCTTCAAGTGACCAATCAAATATGCTACAATGACATAGGTGAGGATCCCATGTCCCATTATTCTGCTCCAAAGATATATAATGTGCATCAATATAATCAGCCATGTGTTCTTTCATCCAAGGAGTGAATGAAGAACCTCCACCAAAATCTGAACCAAATAATGAGCAAAGAAAACATGAAGACTTCAAGTGGATCAAAGAAGTCTCATCAATATACCCATGAATATGTATATCATCATGAAATAACAGAGGATGTTACTGCCAATAATAATGTTCCTCAATGATATCCCTCTTCACCCAAGTGTTGGATGAAGTTCCTCCAACATCAAATGAACCAATTGTTGAGCAAGAAAAACCATGAGTCTTCAAGTGACTCAAATGAACATCATATGTGCACCCATGTAGATGTGTATAATCATAATGTAAAAAAGGATGCTGCTGCAATTGTAAAAAATATTTTTCTCTAATAATTCCATCACCAAAAGGAGAAATAGAAGTTCTATACTCTTCATGTGGCACCATAAAAAAGAAACCTTTCACCCATACTTCATTAGGATGACTGCTGCAAAATTTAGAAGTGTAGAATGTAGGAGGAAGAACCAAGTCACCCAAATGATCAGTAAGTGAAAATTTGTCATAATGTGAAGTATCCATAGGGGTAATATTATTCACCTCTCTAGAAAATGCAAAAATTTCCTCATGGGTTGTTTCCAAGGTGTTGGAATTATGCACTTCTCCAAAAAGTGTGTAACCATTTTCAAGAGGCAACTCAAGTTCCTCTTCCACCACAAAAAGTGATTGGATCTCATCACTATAATCCTCAAGAACATATAGAACCTGCAATTTTTCATGTTTCTCATGATCCATCATGTCATTAGAATCCTCCAAGCAATCTACCTTATGAAAATCTGAAACATCGGAGGAAAAACAAGTGTCTTGCAACTTTTCAAGAAGTTGCTCATTTTGAATTGTGAGCTTATCAATAACTTAATTATTCTTCAAGTAGGATTCATGTAACCATTAAATAAGCTCAATGATATGTTTTCTATCAAAAATCAAAGACATGAAATTACCTTTGATGTTGCACATTGCTCTTTGGATCTTCTCCATGTCTTCAAGGAATGATGGCTCCTCCAAGGAAGTAGCTCTCCAACAAGAATTTGATACCAATGCTTGAGTGTCATGGAGTATTCTAAGGGCCTATTAGATATTCTTTTCATTCATCTTTAAGGACACTTCAAGAAAAGAGGCTCCTGCAAATGAACCTCCTCATCTTCTTCCTTCTTGCTTGGACCAACTTCATGAAGCTAAAGTGGTGATGGGGAAGTTGATGTTGTTTCTTCTTCAACTGCTACAAGGTCTTCATTTTCATGTTTAATAGAATTTTGGCTTGCAGAAACATTTTTAAATCTGATCTCTATGTCACCAACATAAATTTGTGAGCACCCATCAGTAGGTACTCCTTCATATTTCAAGCATCCATCAGTAGATGCTCTTTGTTTCATTTCCAAGGTAGGATGTGTCTCAAAATTATCTTCAGTATTTTCAATAAAAACTTCTTCATACTCATGTGATGTATCTTCATATTTTTCAGAGTCACTTGGGAGTGAATTTAGATCATTTTCATGTCCTAATTCTTCTACTCCACCTATTTCAGAACTAGGTGGTTCATGGGTCTCCTCCTTTTTCTCCTTCAAACAAGCTAATGCATTTTTCTCCTTGGTTTTCTTAATAAAATCAATATATTTTTTCCAACTTTGGATAGCAAAAAATTCAAACCCTTTCTTAATATTCTTGTTCATGTCTTCAAATATAGTTTCCATGCTTTTTATTATCTCCTCACCATCATATGAGGTTCTCTTTTCATGCCTAGTCATAGTTTCCAAAAAATTGCCGCCTTCTCCTACTTTTTTTTTCCTCTTCAACAAAAGCACTTTTGGTTACAATATATAATGGTGGCACCTGAATTATTGTACTCATAAATATAATACCACATCAGGTTCCAATATCATGCTCTGATATGACTGTAATGTCCCCTTTTTGGAATTTTATTAAAATGCCCAATTTTCCAATTTTTTTCACAATTTTGGCTCTTGACTAGTTTTGATGTCTAGACCTCCAAATTGACCCAAATGCTTCCAAATTTTCTATGAAGGTAAATGAATGATAATATAAATTAAATATAATTCTCATGTATGTTTTTTTACCTCCAAATTACTGCTACAAACTTGTTTAATGTTATGTTCAAAGTAGGAGTCTTTACTAGCAAATTGGGGCTCCAATTCTCCCTAGGTAATTGCCGGAAATGGCTTCCCAAATGATCCCAAAGTCACTTGAATTTATGAAACGAGGCTGGGTATGTGTAAGGGACCTTTTAAAAGTATCATATGTATCATGGTTCAGTTTATACAGGCTTTTATGACTCTTTCCAAAACAACTCCCAAGTCACAATTTCGACCCTTGGGGAAAATGCACCAAATTTTCTCCCAATGCAATAAAAATGAGTCAAATGGATTACAATGCTTAATTAAAGAACATGAGACTTGAAATAAACATTAATTATAGTCCATACATCATACATTTATTATATATACATTCTTCCATTCGAATTAATAAGCATTACCATGGCATATATCAAAATGGAGTGGAAATGGTCATCGTTTGCTAATTAAAAGTCATTTTGACATAAAAATATTGGGAATTTAGACTTGAAAATCTTTGATAATGAAAATATTGAACTGATTCCAATCATAAATTGACAATGAAAGGCTCTCCCAATTCAAAATAATCAGCATTCCAATGGTTCACAACAAGATAGTGGGGAAATGACACTATTTCTTCATTGTTCCACATTTTTACATGAATTCTTTTGGGTATTTCTAATTGAGAGTGTTATGAAAATGAAATACAGAGCATATAAATCATAACATAATATAATTAGCATTATAATATTCCCCAAAGAGATCAATATCACACCCAAAGCACAATCCCTCCATTGGCATGAATATGGTGTGAAAACTGGAAATAGTTGAGAGAGTGTGCTGCAATAGAAGAATCCACATTATTTACTGTAGATTAAACCTGAAAAAAATACTCCATTAAATCTCCATTAAATACCTGAGTGGCCTTTCCAAACACCAACTAGGATGGGAATCTTTCACCCTCGAAATGGGCTTAAGCAAGAAAACTAGTCATCCACTAGCTCTCACAATTCACAAATGAGCAAAAGATTATTCTCATGGATGATCCCTGTATTTTATAAAAATTATTGGTATTATAAGGTTCCAAATACATCCATAAACCAAATCAAAGTCGAATTGGTGTGGCTTCTCATGCTACGCCATGTGGCCTCTCTCTTCATCTTCCCTCTTCTCCCAAATTTGAGTAGGAGCCTCTTGGCCTTCTCCAACTCCCAATTTCGACCTCCAAGATGCTCCATTCAGGCCTAACATGTTATTATGTCAGTATTTCAGCCTTCATATCTGACTTGGTTCATAACTGTCATAGAATCTCCATCATTGGTGTCATAGCTGTCATAAATGTAAAGAGAATCTAGCCAAGTGTCCATGAAACTGCCATTTGGCTCTTCCTCTCTCATGTAAGTTGCACTTCATACAAATTTAGACCTATCAACTATATGGACAAGTATATTAACATTATAATCCATACAAAACATTATAATTCCCATATATTCAAATTTGCAAGAGAAAGATACCATTTAACACAGGAATTCTAGCTAGTGTGGGCCCCATAGTCTCCATGTGTCTTCATGCTCCATTGTCACTTCAATTTTCTCTTGTATTTATTTAATAAGCTAAATTATTAAATATTTATCCCCTTCTAATGTATAAAAATCATTTATTATCCCCCTTATTCCAAATATCAAAGCTTCCACACCCAACCTAGGAAACTAGTGATTTTCCTTCTTGACAATTATTTGAATTTTAACATCCCTTTGACAACTTTCATGAACATGGAAAATGTGATTTGGCCATTGTGACCCAATGCCAAATTTGGGACATTACAAATCCTCCCTTCCCAATATTGTTTGTCCTCAAGCAATTTCAAACATGGTTGTTGAAGAACCCGCTTTCTGTATGATTCTTTGAAGTTGCAACTGAGTTGCCCACCTTGAGTCTTTGATATTCCATAAAGATTTTAGAGAGGAACCACCATGCTTGTTGCTGCAATACTCTGATTAAAATCACTTTATTAAATGGGGAATCCATCTCCCATATTTCTTGTTTCCCAAATAATTTGAAATCAATGGGACTAAAAACTATCCCAGGGTCCCATTGCTTGCGTTGTACTCCAATAATTAAGAGTGCTCTCCAACCCATACCATTTGGAAAGAGAATTCCTGGATCCTATTTTCTTGTATGCATTCTTCCAAACATCATGAGTGCATAATATATATCATAAAAGTTTATAACAACATAATAAGAATGTACATCAAGGAGGTGCCTTAGCAAGAAATCATGAAAGTGCTTATACCTCCTAGTGAGTAGACTACCATTTGCTAAGTGCATACATGCTTCAAGTGACCAATAAAATATGCTCCAATGACATAGGTGAGGATCCCATGTCCCATTATTCTGCTCCAAAGATATATAATGTGCATCAATATAATCAGCCACATGTTCTTTCATCCTAGGAGTGAATGAAGAACGTCCACCAAAATATGAACCAAATAATGAGCAAAGAAAACATGAAGACTTCAAGTGGATCAAAGAAGTCTCATCAATATACCCATGAATATGTATATCATCATAAAATAAAAGAGGATGTTTCTGCCAATAATAATGTTCCTCAATCATATCCCTCTTCACCCAAGTGTTGGATGAAGTTCCTCCAACATCAAATGAACCAATTGTTGAGCAAGAAAAACCATGAGTCTTCAAGTGACTCAAATGAACATCATAGGTGCACCCATGTAGATGTGTATAATCATAATGTAAAAAAGGATGTTGCTGAAATTTCAAATAATATTTTTCTCTAATAATTCCATCATCAAAATAAGAAATAGAATTTCGATGCTCTTCATGTGGCACCATCAAAAAGAAACCTTTCACCCATACTTCATTAGGATGACTGTTGCAAAATTTTGAAGTGTAGGCTGTAGGAGAAAGAACAAACTCACCCAAACAATCAGTAAGTGAAAAATTGTCATAGTGTGAAGTATCCATAGGGGTAGGATTATTCACCTCCCTAGAAAATGCAAAAATTTCCTCATGGGTTGGTTCCAAGGTGTTGGAATTATCCCCTTCTCCAAAAAGTGTGTAACCATTTTCAAGAGTCAACTCAAATTCCTCTTCCACCACAACAAGTGATTGGATCTCATCACTATAATACTCAAGAACATCAAGAACATACAATTTTTCATGTTTCTCATGATCCATCATGTCATTAGAATCCTCCAAGCAATCTACCTTATGAAAATATGAAATATCGGAGGAAAAACAAGAGTCTTGCAACTTTTCAAGAAGTTGCTCATTTTGAATTGTGAGCTTATCAATAACTTCATTATTCTTCGAGTAGGACTCATGTAACCATTCAATAAGCTCAATGAAATTTTTTCTATCAAAAAGCAAAGACATGAAATTACCTTTGATGTTGCACATTTCTCTTTGGATCTTCTCCATGTCTTCAAGGAATGATGGCTCCTCCAAGGAAGTAGCTCTCCAACAAGAATTTGATACCAATGCTTGAGTGTCATGGAGTATTCTAAGGGCCTCTTGGATATTATTTTCATTCATATTTAAGGACCCTTCAAGAAAATGAGGCTCCTGCAAATGAACCTCCTCATCTTTTTCCTTCTTGCTTGGACCAACTTCATGAAGCTCAAGTGGTGATGGCGAAGTTGATCTTGTTTCTTCTTCAACTGCTACAAGGTCTTCATTTTCATGTTTAATAGAATTTTGGATTGCAGCAACATTTTGAAATCTGATATCTATGTCACCAACATAGAGTTGTGAGCACCCATAAGTAGGTACTACTTCATAGTTCAAGCATCCATCAGTAGATGCTCTTTGTTTCATTTCCAAGGTAGCACGTGTCTCAAAAATATCTTCAGTATTTTCAATAAAAACTTCTTCCTACTCATGTGATGTCTCTTCATATTTTTAAAATTCACTTGGGAGTGAATTTAGATAATTTTCATGTCCTACTTCTTCTACTCCACCTATTTCAAAACTAGGTGGTTCATGGGTCTCCTCCTTTTTCTCCTTCAAACAAGCTAATGCATTTTTCTCCTTGGTTTTCTTAATAAAATCAATATATTTTTACCAACTTTGGATAGCCAAAAATTCAAATACTTTCATAATATTCTTGGTCATGTCTTAAAATATAGGTTCCATGCTTTTTATTATCTCCTCACCATCATATGAGGTTCTCTTTTCATGCCTAGTCATAGTTTCCAAAAAATTGCCTTCTTCTCCTATTTTTTTTTTCCCTCTTCAACAAAAGCACTTTTGGTTACAATATATAATGGTGGTACCTGAATTATTGTACTCATAAATATCATATCACATAAGGTGCCAATATCATGCTCTGATACCACTGTAATGTCCCTTTTTTGGAATTTTATTAAAATGCCCAATTTTCCAATTTTTTTCACAATTTTGGCTCTTGACTAGTTTTGATGTCTAGACCTCCAAATTGACCCAAATGCTTCCAAATTTTCTCTGAAGGTAAATTAATGATAATATAACTTAAATATAATGCTCATGTATTTTTTTACCTCCCAATTACTTCTACAAACTTGTTTAATGTTATGTTCAAAGTAGGAGTCTTTACTAGCAAATTGGGGCCCCAATTCCCCCTAGGTAATTGCCGGAAATGGCTTCCCAAATGATCCCAAAGTCACTTGAATTTATGAAAATAGGATGGGTATGTGTAAGGGACCTTTTAAAAGTCTCATATGCATCATTTTTCAGTTTATATAGGATTTTATGACTCTTTCCAAAACAACTCCCAAGTCACAATTTCGACCCTTGGGGAAAATGCACCACATCTTCTCCCAAATTCCAATGCAATAAAAATGAGTAAAATGGATTCCAATGCTTAAATAATGCACATTATAATTGAAATAAACATTAATTATATTCTATACATCATACATTTATCAGAGATACATTCCTCCATTTGAAATAATAAGCATTACCATGGCACATATCAAAATGGAGTGGAAATGGTCATCGTTTGCTAATTAAAAGTCATTTTGACATACAAATCTTGGAAATTTCGACTTGAAACTTTCTAAGAATGAATAATAGATAATATTTAACTGATTCCAATCTTAAATTGACAATGAAAGTCTCTCCCAATTCGAAATCATCAGCATTACAATGGTTCACAACAAGATAGTGGGGAAATGGCACTATTTCTTCATTGTTCAACATTTTTACATGAATTATTTTGGGTATTTCGAATTGAGAGTATTATGAACATGAAATAAATATAATATAAATCATAACATAAGATAATGGGCATTATAATCTTCCCCAAAGATATCAATATCTCACCTAAAGCGCAATCCCTCCATTGGCATGAATATGGTGTTAAAACTGGAAATAGTTGAGAGAGAGTGCTGGAATAGAAGAATCCAAATTATTTCCTGTAGATTACAACTGAAAATAAGACTCCATTAAAGCTCCATGAAATACCTGAGTGGCCTTTCCAAACACCAACTAGGATGGGAATCTTTCACCCTTGAAATTGGCTTAAGAAGGAAAACTAGTCATTGACTAGCTCTCACAATTCACAAATGAGCAAAATATTCTTCTCATGGCTGATCCCTGTATTTTATAAAAGTTATTGGTATTATAAGGTTCTAAATCCATCCATAAACCAAATCCAAGTCGAATTGGTGTGGCTGCTCATACTATGCCATGTGGCCTCTCTCTTCACCTTCCATCTTCTCCCAAATTTGAGTAGGAGCCTCTTGGCCTTCTCCAACTCCAAATTTCGACCTCCAAGATGCTCTATTCAGGACTAAAATGTTGTTATGTTAGTATTTCAGACTTTATATCTGACTTGGGTCATAACTGTCATAGAATCTCCATCATTGATGTCATAGCTATCATAAATGTAAGGGGAATCTAGCCAAGTGTCCATGAAACTCCCATTTGGCTCTTCCTCTCCCATGTAAGTTACACTTCATCCAAATTTAGACCTATCAAGTATATGGACAAGTATATTAACATTATAATCCATATAAAAACATTAGACTTCCCATATATTCAAATTTACAAGAGAAAGATAGCATTTAACACAGGAATTCTAGCTAGTGTGGGCCCCATAGTCTCCATGTGTCTTCATGCTCCATTGTCACTTCCATTTTCTCTTGTATTTATTTAATAAGATACAATATTAAATATGTATCCCCTTCTAATGTCTAAACATAATTTATTATCCCCCTTATTCCAAATATCAAAGCTTCCACCCCCAACCTAGGAAACTAGTGATTTTCCTCCTTGACAATTATTTGAATTTTAGCATCCCTTTGACAACTTTCATGAACATGGAAAATGTGATTTGGCCATTGTGACCCAATGCCAAATTTGGGACATTAAAAATCCTCCCTTCCCAATATTGTTTGTCCTCAAGCAATTTCAAACATGGTTGTTGAAGAACCTGCTTTCTGTATGATTCTTTGAAGTTGCAACTAAGCTGCCCACCTTGAGTCTTTGAGATTCCATAAAGATTTTAGAGAGGAACCACCATGCTTTCTGCTGCACTACTCTGATTAACATCACCTTATTAAATGGGGAATCCATCTCCCATATTTATTGTTTCCCAAATAATTTGAAATCAATGGGACTAAAAACTATCCCAGGGTCCCATTGCTTGCATTGCACTCCAATAATTAAGAGTGCTCTCCAACCCATACCATTTGGAAAGAGAATTCCTGGATCCCATTTTCTTGTATGCATTATTCCAAACATAATGAGTGCATAATATATATCATCAAATTATATAACAACATAATAAGAATGTACATCAAGGAGGTGCCTCACCAAGAAATCATGAAAGTGCTTATACCTCCCAGTGAGTAGACTACCATTTTCCAAGTGTATACATGCTTCAAGTGACCAATCAAATATGCTCCAATGACATAGGTGAGGATCGCATGTCCCATTATTCTGCTCCAAAGATTTATAATGTGCATCAGTATAATCAGCCACGTGTTCTTTCATCCAAGGAGCGAATGAAGAACCTCCACCAAAATCTGAACCAAATAATGAGCAAAGAAAACATGAAGACTTCAAGTGGATCAAAGAAGCCTCATCAATATACCCATTAATTTGTATATCATCATGAAATAATAGAGGATGTTGCTGCCAATAATAATGTTCCTCAATCATATCCCTCTTCACCCAAGTGTTGGATGAAGTTCCTCCAACATCAAATGAACCAATTGTTGAGCAAGAAAAACCATGAGTCTTCAAGTGACTCAAATGAACATCATTTGTGCACCCATGTAGATGTGTATAATCATAATGTAAAAAAGGATTCTGCTGCAATTGTAAATAATATTTTTCTCTAATAATTCCATCATCAAAAGGAGAAACAGAATTTCGATGCTCTTCATGTGGCACCATCAAAAAGAAACCTTTCACCCATACTTCATTAGGATGATTGCTGCAAAATTTAGAAGTGTAGGATGTAGCAGAAAGAACCAAGTCACCCAAATGATCAGTAAGTGAAAAATGTTCATAATGTGAAGTATCCTTAAGGGTAATATTATTCACCTCCCTAGAAAATGCAAAAATTTCCTCATGGGTTGGTTCCAAGGTGTTGGAATTATGCACTTCTCCAAAAAATGTGTAACCATTTTCAAGAGGCAACTCAAGTTCCTCTTCCACCACAACAAGTGATTGGATCTCATCACTATAATCCTCAAGAACATCAAGAACCTGCAATTTTTCATGTTTCTCATGATCCATCATGTCATTAGAATCCTCCAAGCAATCTACCTTATGAAAATCTGAAACATCGGAGGAAAAACAAGTGTCTTGCAACTTTTCAAGAAGTTGCTCATTTTGAATTGTGAGCTTATCAATAACTTCATTATTCTTCAAGTAGGATTCATGTAACCATTCAATAAGCTCAATGACATTTTTTCTATCAAAAAGAAAAGACATGAAATTACCTTTGATGTTGCACATTGCTCTTTGGATCTTCTCCATGTCTTCAAGGAATGATGGCTCCTCCAAGGAAGTAGCTCTCCAACAAGAATTTGATACCAATGCTTGAGTGTCATGGAGTATTCTAAGGTCAGCTTGGATATTATTTTAATTCATATTTAAGGACCCTTAAATAAAATTAGGCTCCTACAAATGAACCTCCTCATCTTCTTCCTTCTTGCTTGGTCCAACTTCATGAAGCTCAAGTGGTGATGGGGAAGTTGATCTTGTTTCTTCTTCAACTGATACTAGGTCTTCATTTTCATGTTTAATATAATTTTGGCTTGCAGAAACATTTTGAAATCTGATATCTATGTCACCAAAATATATTTGTGAGCACCCAACGGTAGGTACTCCTTCATAGTTCAAGCATCCATCAGTAGATGCTCTTTGTTTCATTTCCAAGGTAGGATGTGTCTCAAAATTATCTTCAGTATTTTCAATAAAAACTTCTTCCTAATCATGTGATGTCTCTTCATATTTTTCAGTCACTTGGGAGTGAATTTAGATCATTTTCATGTCCTACTTCTTCTACTCCACCTATTTCAAAACTAGGTGGTTCATGGGTCTCCTCCTTTTTCTCCTTCAAACAAGCTAATGTGTTTTTCTCCTTGGTTTTCTTAATAAAATCAATATATTTTTCCCAACTTTGGATAGAAAAAAATTCAAATCCTTTCATAATATTCTTGGTCAGGTATTCAAATATAGGTTCCATGCTTTTTATTATCTCCTCACCATCATATGAGGTTCTCTTTTCATGCCTAGTCATAGTTTCCAAAAAATTGCCTTCTTCTCCTACTTTTTTTTTCCTCTTCAACAAAAGCACTTTTGGTTACAATATATAATGGTGGCACCTGAATTATTGTACTAATAAATATCAGACCACATCATGTGCCAATATCATGCTCTGATACCACTGTAATGTCCCCTTTTTGGAATTTTATTAAAATGCACAATTTTCCAAATTTTTCACAATTTTGGCTCTTGACTAGTTTTGATGTCTAGACCTCCAAATTGACCCAAATGCTTCCAAATTTTCTCTGAAGGTAAATGAATGATAATATAACTTAAATATAATTCTAATTTAAGTTTTGTGACCTCCAAATTACTTCTACAAACTTGTTTAATGTTCTGTTCAAAGTAGGAGTCTTTACTAGCAAATTGGGGCTCCAATTCCCCCTAGGTAATTGCTGGAAATGGCTTCCCAAATGATCCAAAAGTCACTTTAATTTATGAAAAGAGGATGTATATGTGTAAGGGGCATTTTAAAAGTCTCATATGCATCATGGTTCAGTTTATACAGGCTTTTATGACTCTTTCCAAAACAATTCCCAAGTCACAATTTCGACCCTTGGGGAAAATGCACCAAATATTCTCCCAATGCAATAAAAATGAGTAAAATGGATTCCAATGCTTAAGTACTTAACATGAGAATTGAAATAAAAATTAATTAAATTCAA